>CM076972.1:49037178-49459678 GCA_039105355.1 Benthosema pterotum | reverse complement strand
TAAGTAATATGGTTTAAACCCCAGGCATATTTCTACTTGAAAAAAAAAATGTTTTCAACCTTACTACTAGTTTGTACTATGATGATTTATTTTTAGCAAATTAGGATGATTACTAAAATAACAATTTAAAAAAATATATATTTTGGTATATCTTTTAATATAATGAAACTACATTTTCTAGACATTCTAATGATCACAGAAATATATTTATTGCAGATATTTTACTTACTTTTATTAGGGTTAAAGGTTAAAGGTCAAAGGTAAAAAATAAATAAAAAACAAAAAATTGCACCAGAGATTTATTTGGGTTAATTCCAGCCTCTGTGGGGGTATATGCAAATATCATGACCAATTGCAATGAAATACTAAGCAATGAACATCAACCATAACATTTATGTAAAAAAACAAACAAAAAACAAATACAAAAATAATAATTAAGGGGTAAATATTGTAAAAGGCAACATTGGGCCTCGTTAGGATTTATATAACATTACTATTTTAGCCGAGTAATACTTTATTTTAATCGTTACTGGTTAAAGAGATATTCCAGTGATCCTTGGTGTTGCAACACTAAGGTTTTGTTACGGTAGGTCACTGTTCATAACCAGGTTAATTCCCGTGTATAGCTCTGTGCTGCATAAGCAGACGCCGGTAGGCATAGCAGTGACATCACATGTGGAATCTTTATCGCAGCTTTTAGTTTCACGCGGGTTCATGGTCAGATGCGTCGCAACGATCCAAGTTATTTTGTCCCCGTTCTTGACTTCGCGCTCATGAGACCGCAAATAGGATTATTATCTCATGTCAACATTCAAGTACAACTATCAGATAAGACGTGACCCAGATAAAGTAATGCGTCACGGCAAAGTTTAAGTAGAGTCTCCCTAGTCCCACCTGTCCAGCGCCATTTCTGATACCGATCTGCTGCACTGAAAGCATCACCACTTACTAGATTGACTGACTAGATTCTAGTTTCTAACGCTAGTTTCTGGTAACAGATTGTAGTTCATGGCACTAGATTCTATTTTCCTACGCTAGATTCTAGTTCCTAATGCTAGATTCTAGTAGCCATATTCTATTGTCAGACGTTAGATTTTTAGTTTCTTAAGCCAGATTCTAGTTCCTGAACCCACATTCTAGTTCCCGACGCAAGATTCTAGTTTCCAAGTCGAGATTCTAGTTTCTGGCTCTAGATTCTATTTTCCGGCACTAGATTGTAGTTTCTGATATTAGATTCTATTTTTTTCTGAAAATTCTGTTCTGTGTCAGTGATGCTCAAAATATTTAATGCCAAGAACTCCCAGAATTATCTGTGGTGCTCATAGCGCTCATAGCGCGCCTATGAGCTTGTAGATCTTTTTGTAGAAGCAAAACATTTGAGTTAAAAATGTTCGCTTGGCACAATATTCGATTTGAGATTTGAGAAACATTTGTCATTTTCCCCAAAAAATCCAGACCTACGAGTTCATAGTGTGCCCTATGAGCTTTTAGATCTGATATTTTTCAATAGTTAAAGCTACAGGTAGCCTAAACTGATATGCACCCGCCTCGTCGCTGTGACTGCATCTTCTAGAGGCTCAAACATACTCCAGGGTGAAGTGAGTTTAGGTGAAGAGCTTTCACCGCGGTGTAGTTTTTAAGGCTTCGCCCTGGCTCATAGATACTCAAGGGTGAAGCCTTAAAAAACTACATCCTGGTAAAACCATTTCACCACGAGTCACTTCACCATGGAGCATGATTGAGCCTTAAAGGAGTGCTTCGCCGGTACGGAATGCCTTTAAATGCTGTACAACGGCATCGAAATATGTGGAAAAAATATATACTGTACATGGGAACTCCTCTGGTGTTCCACTACAGCATGCACTGAGACACGGACACAGAGGCACGGATGCATGATAGTATAACCATACAGACAAGGTTTAATTTCGGCGAAGTATCCCTTTAAGTCTCAGGTCTACACACTTTGAGGAATAATCCCACTCTGTTTTTTTCAGGGGTTGACACTAAGGTCTCCCAGGCACTTGCCCATCGGGCAAGTGCAAGTCAGGTCACTTGCCCCCCAGGTTCCAGGTGGTCCCCAGTTAACCAAATGGACCCTTGCGGGTCCATTTGGTTTCATTTTTACACTCTCAAGAGTTAAAATTCATCATCTTAATTAGCCCAGGTCTACACTGTAGAAGATTAATGGTCATGTTGATGTGTTCATTTACCTGTTTTGTTTCCTAAATCCAGCCTGGAATTGTGGATATCTAGAAAGCAGGGAAAGACACAGAGGCAGAGTGCAATGACTGCCTTCAAGACACATTTATCTTGTGTTGTATTATAGTGCACTAAGTTGCACACTTGCCCGATCGGGCAACCAGGTAGCAGTCTTCACTTGCCCCACCATTTTTTTTACTTGCCCCGGGCAAGCGGGCAAGTGTTAGTGTCAACCCCTGTTTTTTGCTCTTTCAGTGTGAAGCTCTCCAGCAGAGCTGCGCCCAGCACGCCACCACCGCTGTCTGCCACTTCCCGGCGGATCACACACTTGCTAATGACGCCAGGCACTAATTAATGAGCCATTTTAGCGCCAAGACGTCCTGGGAGACGGTGCACCCCACCTCACTTTTTCTATGAAGAGGCTCTGCAGGAGGCTAACTGCCTATGAGAGGGTCTGTGCGTGCGTGCTGCATGCGTCATTTCTTCCGTTTTATAATGTTACCGTCGTCTTTACTATTTTACTCCGATCTGCTCAATCAGCGTCACAAACATTCAAGCACAACTTTCAGAATGTGTGTAACGCAATTTAAAGGGTAGTTCACTTAAAGGTAGGGTAAGTGATTTGAAATTCAACATGTAGTACCAGCCTGGTGCACTAGGGGCGCCCAAGAGTAGCTACACTATGTGAACCTGCTGCTCGATCCTGATTGGAGGAGAATTCACCCTCCACCTGGGGAACTGTTATTATCTCCTCTGCTAACGTGGGGGAGGGGGGAACTCCATATATGGTCCGCACACCTTATAATAGAGCATTTTAACAGATTTTTTTTTTGGTGAGATCTCACAAAAGTGAAATCACTTCCCCTACCTTTAAGGTTTTACTTTAGACAAAATAACCTTATGTCATGTCAGCAGCCAGATTTTAAAAAATAATAATATTAATTAGCTAGTAGTAGGCATAGGGTTAAAGGGTATTTACGCTTGCGATTTTACCATCTACTCAGGTTCATGCGAACCCCACAGATAGTTACTTCATTCAGAATTTAAATATTTGGCGTTCATTTTAGCTGTCCCACTCCCTTCCATACAAAGTGAGGCGTAGGATTTAATTTATAGTTTTCAATTATTTTTTTACAATAGCCTATTGTTTTGGAAAATGTAGCAGCCTCGGTGTCTCGCTGGTTGCGGCCAAGAGAATGAAAGAATATTATAAAAATAAATGAAAACAGTGAATGAAAAAGCGCGATAGGAAACAATACCAGTCACCCAAAAAAAAATATTGGGTGTTTTTTGATGAATCTATCATGGTGACAATGGAGTTTTAAGTTACAAGGGGTTTGTATAGGAAGGGGGCGGGGGAGCTCAATTTAGTATCAAAGCTTGTAGACTGGCCATTTAAACTATTGAAAAATGTTCTGTTTTAATAGTTTAAAAAGGCGAAGCAGTTAAGGGATAAGAGGTTTAGCGGTGACGAAAATGGAGCCCATAGCATGCTAAATCAGTCATCTTCAGTTCTTCTCTGTCCGTGTCAATAACACAGAATCGGATTCAACTGCTACAAGATAAGGGCAGAATTACTATATCTGGTCATGTTCGCATCCCCGTGCAATTTCTCTTTCCATTGGCTTGATCCAATTCTCTGACAACAGACTCCCATTGGCCAGCCAACCAGACTGCAGCATCAGCGCAGACAGCCAACACTCAGTCCCATTAGAGTCCTGCTGCACAGGGGCGGATCCAGGCATGGGCATGGGGGGGGCAATGCCCCCCTAAATACCCAGTCTGCCCTCCCAAACACGATATATGCCATGCAAAACAACCCAAGATATTTCAAATTAAAGTGCTTATATTTAAAATGATTTGAAACACTACTACTGCTACTAACTACAATTTTGGCACCACTAAACCAACAGCATTTCATCATCGAAAACAGAAAACTCTCCGAGTCAGACCTTTAGCTTTATGCATGCTGCGTGTCTGTTACCACTTCAACAACAACCGATGTTATTTTTGATGCTTTACTTGCCTAATAAAAGTCCTGTAACCGAAAATGGTATGGGTGCGACTTTCATCGCCCGTGGCGCGAAGCGTCACGGGCGATGAAGCCGCCCCCATACCATTTTCTCTCGCCCCTCCAACATGTTATCTTGCCCCCCCAAATGGGGCATGTTACATCCGCCCCTGCTGCTGCAGCATGGACAGGCAACCTTTGGCAACGGTGCCAACGTTGGCACCAAGGATGGTGATCGCTGGCATTAAGCGTGAGAGGCAGGCTTTTTGGTGAAGTATTTAAAGGGATATTCAGTGATTTCACTTCACTTAAAAGGGGTATTCCACTTTCAAACAAAACTTTTGGTCAATTTATGGTCTACTCAGTCTCATGTGAGCACACCAGACAGTTTACTGTATACGTTACTCCTTTCAGTATTTAGATATTTGATGTTCATTTTAGCGTATCCGCCTCCTTCCTATACAAACACATTATAACTTAAAACTCCATTTTAACCATGACAGATTATTCGAAAACTAACAATCTTTTTTCTTGTGACTGATATTGTCCTCGGAATACGTGAGAGGACCATGGAATTTCATTTACTGTTTTCATTTTGTTTTCATTTTTTTATTATATATTGTTTTATGGGCATACCCAAATATGTAGGCTGCTACATTTTCCAAAACAATATTTTAAAAATAAATAAAAATGGAATACCCCTTTAATTAAAATATCACTTCAACCACTTTTCTGCGTCACGCGTTCTAATGCTGAATTGTGATTGGCTTAAAAGAGTGGTAAATAGGACAACAGACAGACAGAAGAATGTGGAACTTACAACATGAAGTCTTGTTCCCAACATGGCTGGTTTCCACGGACCGTGATGGTGGTGCTCTTCACGTTCTGCACTTTCAGCGTCACATAGGCGTTGAACTTATCTGGAACAGAGCAAAATGACACATCACCAAACGCATTAGATCGGACACGGCTGGGCCTGGATGTTCATGTCAAAAGGAACCTGAGTGTTTTGGACAGGGATATTTCAATGTAATACTGACAGTAACTGTCAATCGGGTCTGCTTTGAGTGTTGGGGAGGCAGACTCCAAAGTTTTTTATAGGAAGCAGTGATTTTAAACCTTTTTGACACCAGGGCTCATTATTTATTCGGCATTTGATGACATTTTAGCCCCCACAGACCCCAAAATGAAAGATTTCTTTTGCTTTTGTCCACAATTCCAGGCTGGATTTGGGGGGGGGAGCTATAATTCATATGATGAATATTTTAACTCTTGAGAGCGTAAAAATGAAACCAAATGGACGTCCAAGGGTCCATTTGGTTTTGTTTTTACACTCTCAAGGAGTTACATCTGGCTAACCAACTTTCCACCATTTAGCTGGGGACCCCTTGGACCTCTCTCACGGACCACTGGTGGCCCCCAGACCACTGGTTGAAAACCACTGGTATCCAAGATAATAGAAAGTACAGGCTTTCTATTCCTGAAAAGTTGCAATGCAAAAATGGTAGCCATCATTCTCCTGAGAATTATTCTTTTTTTTTTGTTTTGTTTTTCTGAAGAATCTGAAGTACAGCAAAAAACAGTGGTATTTTATCATGTAGGATTAGTGAGGACCTACGATATGAAGATATGTTGAAAAGTAAGTGTTCCTTTAAGTACAGCCATAATGCAGCCATTCCGCCTCCTCGTCAGAGGCGTAATGCAGAGCCTTCTAGTGGGAGAGTTAGGATATTCGTGTACCCAGAAGCAGAGGCCGGAAGCAGAGCGGAGCAGCCAGTTCACGTGACTATACAGAGCCTCTTTGAGTCCTATCCGAGCATAACGCTCACTACTCCAATCACTCACGCTCACTACTACAATACGAGACTTTGCCGGTCCCTATTAAATCCCATTCATTTCATCGACTTCCGGCTTGAGAGTGGACTCACAGGGCCCCTCCATGCTCCTCCAGTAACGGCTGTGCCCTGGCGCATTGGAGTGAACGGGAATATCCTAACTCTCCCACTAGAAGGCTCTGGCGTAATGCAATAAGCAGCCCAGCTGGGGGGAAGGTAATTCAGGCAGATTCCAGCTATAGGAGAGAGATGAGAGGACTGTAGATGAAACGGATCCGGGGACTCTCATTTCCAGAGCTATGTTAACAGAGCTGAATGGGAAGGGAAGGGGGGGGGGTAGATTTGAAATGCCATGGTGGGGGGGCCTGAAGATCACCCCCCCCCCCCCCCCCCCCCAAACCCACCCTACCCTCCATCACCCAGAGGGGGAAATGGAACAGACGACAGGTTGCCCGTCAGCAGGGTCTGAAAGCATGGGGGAAGGTCATTTAAACCCAACAAATGTTAAATTCTCACAACCTGCTCTCAAATGGAGCTGGATGGCTGGCAGATCACCCAAAGACGGACGTCTTTTAAAGAGCCCCCCGGACTGCACATGTCCCATTGGAGTCTTTGATGAAGGCACATTCTACAAATGTCTCCTTAAAGGGGAATTCCACCCATTTTCAACATTTTACTATGTCATCTCTCTATATAATTCTAGGAATCGTGTCTGTCTGTAGACTTCCTGTGCAATGTACTGTGTCATTTGTCTCCATTTGCGTAACGCCACGGCGCACGGACAGCCTCAATGAACCTCAAGTCACACAGACCTGTCATCCAGCATCAATATGTGCGGCTCAAAAAGCACAAAATATTATACCCGTCATTTTAGTTTTAAAGGTAGGGTAAGTGATTTGAAATTCATCCTGTAGTACCAGCCTGGTGCACTAGGGGCGCCCAAGAGTAGCTACACTATGTGAACCTGCTGCTCGATCCTGATTGGAGGAGAATTCACCCTCCACCTGGGGAACTTTTATTAGCTCCTCTGCTAACGTGGGGGAGGGGAAAACTCCATATATATAGTCTGCACACCTTATGATAGAGCATTTTAACAGAAAAAAAAGGGTGATATCTGACAAAAGTGAAATCACTTCCCCTACCTTTAATACTTCTTTGTCAAAAACTTATCTTTGCGCATATCACAGGTCACCGGATACAGATAAAAAAAAAAAAACATCACGTGTCACAGAGACACATTTATTGGTGCTCACAGTTTGCCGTATCACCTCCCCTTACGGGTACAGCCAGAGGCGCTGGGTACTGATCCACACAGGCAATATAGAGCTGCGCAGTGACGTCACCGCCCCTGTTCCGGAAGTCTTTTCCCAATTCATTTTTCTCATAGACTTTTCGAAAATAATTTATATCAAGACGATTACGCCGCGGAAAACGCCAACTCGAGTCGTGACGAATCATGATGACACACACAAACTTTTGGGACAATAAAATAATTTCTAAGATGAAAAACGAAACAAAAAGTCTTGTATCATGCCGTTTTCTACTTCTTCCCAATTATATATTATATGACGATATTGTGTTTGTTGTCATGATTTGTCACGACCTGAGTTGGCTTTGGCCGCGGCGTAATCGTCTTGATATAAATTATTTTCGAAAAGTCTATGAGAAAAATGAATGGGGAAAAGACTTCCGGAACAGGGGTGGTGACGTCACTGCGCAGCTCTATACTCTCGGCACGGCGCGGTGACACGCGTGCTACTACGGTCCGGTCGCCTACAACTTATATCCACTGCAACGTCTGGATATTAACGCGCGGCAGCCCACTGCACCAAGTCCTTTCTAAAGTTATTATTCAAACGCCACATTTATGCGTGTGCGCCTGTGTACGTGCGTCTGGTGTAGGCGCATTGCGCACGTCGCCAAGTGCACGTTTGCAGTGGGAATGCAACAATCTGCAGCTCACAATCAACACAACACATCGTGGTGTCTCACACACGCACACACAACTCACGATGAAGTGACAGCATCAGAACGGGTAAGGTCTAACATTAACCATTAACATTAACGATAACCATCTAACATTAATTTTGTGACCCAAGTTCCACACAACTTTCCAACATCAACAATTCCCTCCTAATCAATGTGACCTGCACATAAATTCCAGATCATATAATACACAACGGGTATAGGACTAGTTAATATAATTTAGAGATGTTGTGTGGACATGATAAAAAGCCCCCCTCCCCCAATTCTGTTTCCTAAAAATGGAGGTCTGAAAAAAAAAAAAAAAAAAAAAAACATGAACATAGGGAACCTCAAAAACCTCATCAAGTTGTGTTTCACCATGTTTTCTTCTTTTCTTTTAGGGCCTATTTTTTTCTGAGAGTATACCAAATGGAACCAAATGGACCCGTTCGGGTTCATTTGGTTCCATTTGTACGTGAGGTAGTATCCATTTTCCTCATAGACTTTTTTCAGAAAAGATCTATAAAAAGACGCCACGGGCCGTATATCGTCAGCACTCTTTGGACACAAACAGACACCATCGTCCACACAAGGGACACAGATAGATAGTTAAAATTGGTGCTATGACGAGACGACTTGGTATCATGAGTTAATATTCCTCAAACAGGCGCGTACATGTCTAAGTTGAGTAAAGTGAGCTGCAACACAAGCATGTTCAAAGGACATAAAAGAATGATAACAGGTTCAAACAGGATGTGCATGAAAAACCAAGGACAGCCTACGTCATTGAGAAATGTATGGATTCAGCACCATCACCAACAGGGGCGGATCTAGGCATGGGCATGGGGGGGGGGGGGGCAATGCCCCCCTAAATGCCCAGTCTGCCCGCCCAAACACAATGGCATGCAAAACAACCCAAGATATTTTAGATTGAAGTGCTTACGTATTGCTTACGTAATGGTACGTATTACGTACCATTTTATCTGTTTATTTGCTTCAGCCTTCTGCCTCTATAACCTTTAATAAAGACTGTGTGCAAAATGTGGTTCTAGATACCATCCACAACGTTCCTACAACCCAATCTTTGTGTTTGTGTATGCAGAAGTTCCTCTTTCTCTTGCCGTCTTGCCAGGTTTGCAACAGAAACAAGTGGACAGGACTATAAAAACCAGCACAAGTGAACATAGCTGATCTACAAGCTCACAGCGACACATTGTGAGGCTGTACATTTGCCATTTAAAACACATCGAAAATTAAACTAAATATTTTCAATATATTTTAAAGAGGGGGGGCGTAATTTTTGTATTTTTTTCTTCAATTTAGTGACATCACGTGTTCAGCCCCTCCCCTAACTCCTCCACCTTTATCATGCAACTAAAGCTGTGGGTGTGGCTTCAGTTCAGGTGGATCTCCACCCATCACCACCCACCAGGCAAACCAGGCATACTTAATGAACTGGTATAGGGTGGAATCATAAAAATGACAGTTTAACAAACACTGTAGACTTTTTTTGGGGGAAAAAAATCTTACTATTCATATAACATTAATACCTGATCATGTTTTAGGATAGAAAAAAATCATGGCACTCTATTTTTAAACATTTGAATAAAAAGACACACAGTATTTTCTGGTTGTCTTTGGACAATTGCATATTAATCTGGGGTTCCTTGACATGAATAAATGTGGAAAATACGGGTTTAAGCTTTAGAAAATAAGCTCAAATAAACAACTACTGTACACTTTAGAAACAAGCCTGGGAAACATCAACCAGCAGCTACCAATAATTTATTTGTAAGTGCACTTCCTGCATAAAAAAACAAGTCAATGGTCGCTTATAATAAGCAGACATGGCAACACTGCGTGAACGTGTGTTTGTGTGCTCTGGTTCCGGTCCCCACCGGTGCCTTGGCGGGGAAAATCGTGGATAGATGTTAGGACTACATGTTGTCTCAGTAAGACTGCCCCTCCCAGTTCTTCACAAGGGAGAGCAGTGCACCAAAGCATTATGGAATTTGGAGTCCAAGAAGGAAGTGAGCCTGGCGTCTGTCTGTAACATGCATAATGCATAATGCATAATTCTCAATGCCATATTTACCCAGTACTAACACAAATGTACCACCCAAACGACTACACTATGAGAGAGTGAGAGATAAAAAAAGAGATGCATGTGGCAAGCACTCAAATCGCTGCCATTCGGACAGATTGTGTCAACAAAGTGGGGGGGGGTGCTTACTGGAGAGAGAAAGTGGGTGGTGGTGATGGTGGTGGTGGGGGTGATGGGATAGGCTGTGTGCTTTGCCAAGCGTCGAGAGACAGCAAAATCCATTTGCGACCACGACGGCCTTTGTGGCGGATTTATAACCGTCACAACCGCTTTGTATAACAGTCGACGGTTTTGCAGTTGCAAGTTGCTAGCATGAGGATAAAAATAAAAATAAACTTTACAAGAAGGGCTGACGATTCACTAGAGGGATACAAAATCATACCTGCCTACAGGAAAAAATATAAACTGATTTTAAAATGTAATACAACATTTCCACAGGGTTTAAACCAGGGGTGCCCAAAAGGTAGATCGTGATCTACCAGTAGATCACACAGGCTGTGCAGGTAGATCACATGACAGTCCCCTAAAATGTATAGATCTTTAACTCTTGAGAGCATTAAAATAAAACCAAATGGACCCTTACGGGTTTTGGTTTCATTTTACACTCTCAAGATTATATTTAAACATCTGAATTACGTAATTCAAGAGTCCACACAAAAATGGAGAATAATTGTTATTCTGACCAACGTTTTTGACAGTTCTCTTTCCCAATTATGGACAAAAACGTGAAAATTCTTAGTTTTGGG
The DNA here is from genome assembly GCA_039105355.1 of Benthosema pterotum. Taxonomy (NCBI): domain Eukaryota; kingdom Metazoa; phylum Chordata; class Actinopteri; order Myctophiformes; family Myctophidae; genus Benthosema; species Benthosema pterotum. Next base: position 49,448,818 of record CM076972.1, on the reverse strand, counting down.
TGCAAGAGACTAAACTCAACATCACAAACTGTCAACTCAAAACCCAAATACTGTTTTCAAACATCATTATTATAGCATACACAAGAAAACCTTCCAATTCTCCCCTCCATTTTTCATTGCATTATTCTTAAACACTATAACAGCAAGTAACACCATCACCACTATAACTATTTCAAAGTCAAAGGACCTTGAGATGGATTTTTTGAAATGTGTAGATCTTGTTGAGCTGGTTATTTTGAAAGTAGCTCTCAAGTCAAAAAAGTGTGGGCACCCCTGGTTTAAACCAATATGAAAGATAAGTAAGATTAGTTATCTCAGACATAGATACTCTTCTTCAGCAAAGATGGTGAATACAAAAATTCTCTGTATTGTACTCCTACATAATGTTGTAAGATACAAAACACCGAAGTCTTATACCACAAACTTAACCCTCGACCGTTATGCAACCCGCCGCAACCGTTGTGCAAAACGGCTGCGACTTTTGTGGAAATATGGTTGAGACTATTATGCAAAACAGTCATGACTGCTATGCAAAATGGTCACGGCGGCCGTCGCGGTCACAAATGGATTTCACCCCTTCGACAAGATGTTGTACCACATGTTCCTGCTTGCGCCTTGCACTCTACGTGCAGTAAGCTCCAAGTCCACGCCAGCTCTGATGTTCGCAGTAGGAAGTATACGTCTTCCCTTTGTTCCCCTTTGTTTAATTCTTTGTTTTGGATAATCTTAGCCACTTCTGAGAAGAAGCGCGGCGACATCATGTGCATCTGAAACCCGGTCCGGATGGAAACTAGGGCTACATCGATTAATCAAAGAATCGTAATCGAATTGATAATTCAAATAGTTGTCAACTAAAAGGAACCAAATGGACCCTAGCGGGTCTATTTGGTTCCTTTTAGTTGACAACTATTTGAATTGATAATTCAAATAGGTTCCATTTGTACCCTCTCAGGAAGAAGGGGTCTGAAAGAAAAATCATGGTGAAATACATCTTGATGTCATCAGATGTATTTCACCATGTTGCTGATTTTTTCAGACCTCCGTTTTTAGGAAATACAGAAATGGGGGAACTCTTGTTTTTATCATGTCCACCCAGCAACTCTAGGGTATACTAATGACATATTAGAATGTTGAAAATGGGTGGAGTTCCCCTTTAACCATAGTTTTTCAAGCGTATACAGTATGTGTAACCCATACTAAACACACACTAGCAAAAAACAAAATGTTCACTTTAGAAAAACCACACTGCTCAAGAAGACAAACACCTACGCCATGAAACATCATTGGCGCGGTGCAGCTGGCAGGCCTCCAGGCTCGCTGCGGGCGCCAGAGGTACAGCAGAGAACAACAAGCGCTTCCTTCGAAAAACAATGGCGAATCAATGGAGAGGAGGAGAAGAAGTGAGAGCTTAAATCAATACATCATCAGAGACAGGAGGACCACCTGACAACCTGAAATGATAAGCTGCCATCTGCAGAAACAAAAGAGCAAGATGAAGACGGATAGATCCTCTCCTCGTCCAGGGGCGGATGTAACATTTCCCAGTTGGGGGGGAGGGGGGCAGGAGAAAACGGTAAGGGGGCGACTTTTCAGGAGAAAACGTTTTCGGTTACAGGACTTCATTAGTCAAGTAAAGCATCAATAATAACATCAGTTGTTGTTGAAGTTGCAACAGACACGCAGCATGCATAAAGCTAAAGGTCTGACTCAGAGAGTTTTCTGTTTTCAATGATGAAATGCTGTTGGTTTAGTGGTGCCACAGCTGTAGTTAGTTAGTAGCAGTAGTAGTGTTTCAAATCATTTTAAATATAAGCACTTTAATTTGAAATATCTTGGGTTGTTTAGCATGCCATCATGTGTGGTGGGGCAGACTGGGCATTTAGGAGGGCATTGCCCCCCATGCCCATGCCTAGATCCGCCCCTGTCCTCGTCTCGCAAAAGACACGGAGACTTCTGATACGTGGGTTGATTTTGAAGAGCACCCCTCGCCTCCACCAATCCCCCAACTGGACAAAACAAGACACACAACAAGCATTCGCAACGCTCAGGTATGCATCTACGCACGCACAGCACTTGCTTGCAAATGTCATATGATTGGGGGACAAAGTGGCACAGTGGATAGTGCTGTCACTTCACAACTAGAAGGTCCTGGGTTCGATTCCTGCTAGGGATGCCGCTGTGTGTGCTGGTGGCGTGTCCCTTCCTCCCGAAGCGGGGTTGGTGAAAGGGCCTTCCTGTGTGGAATTTGCAAGTTCTCCCTGTGTCCCCTAGGGTAAATACTAGGGCTGGGACTTTAACTGATTAATTGAGATTAATTAATCACAGAAACAGTAACGCGATTAACAAAATTAACTCATTTTAATCGCCACACAGACCCCAAAACTAAAGATTTAATTTGCTTTTGTCCACAATTCCAGGCTGGATTTCAGAAACGATGTCACAGTCAAACATACAGATAAAAATCTAATCTTTTTAATTTAAAAATTTAATCTTCTACATTCTCTAGTTGCGTAAAATTGAATGAACTAGAATTGGAGCGGGCCTGCGGCCCGCTCCAACTCTAGCACCACGCCACTCACAAATGGCATTCATATATAGATTTATTTTGGTCTACTACGTCTATGTAACAAATTGTGAGGCTGTAGCATGTAGGAAACAAAAGTGATGGCATGGGGCATAGGAAGACAGAGGGGGCATGGCATAAACAGTTCAGCAAGTAGGCCCTACACAGCTTTGTCCTCTTGGTGGTCCATGAAACAAATTGTGAAGTTGTAGCAAGTTGTAATCAATATTTACAGCTTATGGGAGAACACAACAGTTGTCCACAGTTGCCAGGGGGCGATGGGCTCCTATATACCGGTAGTAGATAATGTGTGTAGGAAGGGGGTTGTTGTACTTGGGGTGTCCAAGATTAATCTGTGCGTTTTACTGGTGAGCGAGAATGCTTTTTGCTTCCCGGCTCGGTTCCCAACTCGGAGCCGGGTGTGGAATGTATGCGCCCAGTGGGCTGAACATGACCAAATACTGGCAAATATCAGCATCAGGCATGGCCAAATATCAACATGCATGCAAACATGTTTCTCCAGTAGTTTCTAGTGTCGCAGTTGCGCATGACCGTTGCAGCCATTCAGAGTCTCTCTAACACATACCTGGGCATTATGCTGCCCGGGGGCCAAATGCGGCCCTTTGGCTGACTCTAACCGGCCCGGGGACCACCAGTGGTCCTTGGGAGAGTTCCAAGTTAAATATGGAAAGTTGGTTTACCAGATGTAACTCTTTGAGAGCGTATAAATGAAACCAAATGGACCCTTGCGGGTCCATTTGGTTTCATTTTTACACTCTCAAGAGTTAAAATATCATCTGAATTAGCCCAAAGTCTACATTCAATCAGAGAATGTAATAGAATGGTAATTTTTCATCCTGTTTTGTTTCCCCAATCCAGCCTGGAATTGTGGACAAAAACAAAATAAATCTTGAAGAAAGTTTCGGGTCTGTGGGGCTAAAATGTCATCAAATGTTGGTCTGTGACTCAAATACTGAATAAATAGTAGGCCCTGGTGTCAAAAGGGTTAGTCTTATTCTTACTTCCATCTTGAAATTAAATTAATATTACGTAGACTTTAGTTCATCCTTTAGTCTTGGCCCTCCACAATATTTTATGTATCTCATTTGGCCCCTTGGGAAAAATAATTGCCCACCCCTGCTCTAACACAAACACTTGTAGCCTAATGCCCCTCTGACCAAATCCAAGAAAAAATCCAATATTACCAAATAGGCTACTACTAAAATAATTACCACATCAGCATGCCTGGAAGTAATCTAAGTGAGTCCTCTAAATGTAATTTGATTTCTGTGTTGAATATGGTATGACTTTTGGCTGGGCTGGATGGTTCAGGCCAGATTTTCTTTGCACTGGTCTGTGGACTTTTTTCTCTCAACACTTGAAAGAGGATGCATTGCACTGTTGCACATGACTGGAACAGCCACACTGAGGCTCTACAACACAAACACTTCTACCATACTGCTCCATTTTGTCCTAATGTTATTCTACCAAATAAAACCATTAGAATGCATAGATACAATCCTGTACAATACAACCAATAGTAGGCTACTACTAATAAGTCAACACAACTGCAAGTAAAGTACCCAGCAAGCTTGTGAATGTCATTTATTCTGCATGATGACTATGGGTTGAGGCTGGCCCGGCTGGTTTAGTATAGATTTTGTTTGGTTTGCCTGGGTTTGAGCTGCCCTGGAGTTTTTTTCTCAACAGTTGCCATAGCAGGACACAGTATAGGCCTATGTAAACACAATTTTCCAGTAGTTTCTAGTGTCTCAATCTCTCTCTCTCTCTCTGGAAGACGTCGCACCGGAATCATTACCGCAGCGGAAACACTGAGGCTGTTCAACTGACAGGCTGTAGGACTATTGTTGTGTGCAAAATATAAATTCCAAGTTTGGAATCAAATGAACCCTTATGGGTCTGAGTCTGCAGTATACAAATGGAACACATGGACCCATTAGTACCCGCAATCTGCAAGCTTCCAGGGGGTCTCCAATGAAATGATACTTTGAAACCAAGTGAACCCTTACACCCTCACTGTAACAACCTTACAACATTAATACCTGATGATCATGTTTTAGGGTAGAAAAAATCATGGCACTCCATCTTTAATTAATGTCGTGCAGAATGTAGTTCAGCCTTCAAGCCTGGCCCTCCACAACTATTTAATTCCTTTAGGTCAGTGGTTTTCAACCTTTTTCATACCAGGGCCCACTATTTATTCAGAATTGGAGCTATGGACCACCATTTGATGCCATTTTAGCCCCACAGACTGCAAAACTAAAAATTTAATTTGCTTTTGTCCACAATTCCAGACTGGTTTTGAGAAAGAATTCAGTCAAACATACATATCCAAATGACCATTGATATTCTACATTGTGTAGTTGTGTAAACTTGGGCTAATTCTCATGATAAATACTGTAACTGTTGAGAGTGTAAACATGAAACCAAATGGACCCGCGGGTCTATTTGGTTTCATGTTTACGCTCTCAAAGAGTTACATCTGGTTAAACAACTTTCCATCATTTAGCCTGCGGACCACCAGGAATCCTCTCAGGGGGGCACTGGTGGTCCCCCGACCACCGGACGTTGAAAAGCCCTGTTTTGGCTGCTATTAAGTTGTACTGGTCTGCCCTCCTCTGTTCATTCGTCCACAACAAACGTCATATTAGTATTGTCGAGCTAATCAATATATCAACTTATGGGCAAACGATGACACGTCAGTGCGGGGCCGGTGTGAGTACCAAATGTGCTCGGGTGGGAAAATGTGCTCGGGGGCCTCCGCGCAGCCGACTGACGTCATCACATACAGCTGTTGCCATTACAGCACGTTACAGGTAATCTTACATTATTTTATGCAACGTAATGACTAAACAGATTATAATGTTGTATTTTATATACTCTTTATGTGTTCTCCATATGAAACAAATAGGACCTAGCCAAACAGAGCTAACTTGTTAGCTATGCATGTTTACACCTTGTTCAAGGGGCTGTGCTGAATAATCGTTTCAGAAATGTAACATCACAATGCTACGTTTGATGCTCTCATATGATATCAATTTGTTAATAGTAAGCACAATGGATTCATGTTTAAGAATAATATGGGGTGTGCAACCTCCTCTCCAAAGACGCTCCAGGAACCTACACACCCCATTTCATTAATGAATCCATTTATTGTCAATAAATCCCTTAAAAGTTTTCAACAGTGTGTTTCTTCTGACTCGTGAAGATGGTGACAGATACAAAATGTTGCTCTCTTTCATCACACCAGAATAGATAAACTTCCATGCTTAAAGGTCCACTTCACCACTTTTCAACCTGGCCACAAATCTTCACTAATGTACATAATAAAATGCCATCATTTTTTCCTACTCTGTTTAGACATCATGCACATCATCGATGGGGAATTAATTCCCAAAATCCCACCCTTTGGTCACTGTCCAATTCCAATCTAAATAGTAAAGCAACTGTTGCTATGCAGGTCTAAATTAATACTTATATTATACATCATAGTAGCACACCACTAGCACATTATGACCACCAGTATATGTTTATTATTTGGTGAGTTATTTAGTCATTGTGTACTGTACAATCATCAAAGCAATGATTCATTTATTATCCATTTATTACATTGCTTGGACATGGACAAGGAGTGTATAGTTCCTGGAACGTCGCTGACTATGAAGTCTTTGGAGAGGGTTTGTGTGGTCTTCATCGAGCAGATGGACATTCACCCTCAGAGTCTGAGAAATGGGAGAGGGGGCGAGAATAAGAGGTTTTAATTGTTTGATCCAGTTTAATGGTGTGAATGTAGGATTTATGGTGTCGATAAAACCCCTTTGTGGACCTTTAAAGGTTCCACATTCATAATATATCTAAAGCCACATATTACACATATTAAAAAACAGTAATGTGTTCTAAATCTTTTCAATGTTATCAACATACATGTACATTAATTTTGCAAAAAGGTGAAGTGTCCCTTTTAAGCTAGTGCTGTATGAAGAGTCCAATATGACTTCTTGAACATGATACAATACAATGTAAGATGGATGACAAACTGATATGCAGTAGGACTAAGGTGACAGTTTAATCCTACACACATATAGCCTATGAAATTAGCAGACATACAAGCTCACAGTGAGCTGCTGATCTGCTGTAATAAATAGTTCTGGTGATAAGGTCACCGCATATTATTCTTTTTTAATCTATTAACACATTGATATCAGAGCATCAAACATAGCATTGTGATGTTACATTTCTGAAACATTCAGCACAGCCCCTTGAACAAGGTGTAAACATGCATAGCTAACAAGTTAGCTCTGTTTGGCTAGGTCCTATTTGTTTCATATGGAGAACACATAAAGAGTATATAAAATACAACATTATAATCTGTTTAGTCATTACATTGCATAAAATAATGTAAGATTACCTGTAACGTGCTGTAATGGCAACAGCTGAGACCTCTGTGATACAAACTGCTGTTTCAATAAAGTTGGGATATGTGACAGTGTTGCCAACTGCCAAAATCCAAAATGCACTAGTGGCACTTCCAAAATGCACTAGAATGCGCTAGATGCTCGCCTGGAAGGGAATATGACCATTAAATGAATGAATGAATGAATGAATGAATGAATGAATGAATGAATGAATGAATTAAATTTTTATTAACAGAGATGAGAGTTACAGTACAAGTCAAGTACACACTGCTACAAAACTGATAACAGCTTGGAGAATTACAGTACAATTCAAGTACAACTGCATCAAATCTGAAAAAGCTGATTGGACACACTAGTTAAGCATACACTTGTTTACAATAGTGGCCAACTTGTTCATTTCATTGAGGCATTCAAATACCGTACAAACAAAACAACTACTTCAGTAAAAACAGAAGCAGCAAATCATGGGGGCAAAATCATAGTGGAGGTAAAAAAGGGAAAAGAGAAATGTACAAAGAGGAGAGGGGGGTGGGTGGGGGGATTTTATATACATTTTTGTTTTACAGAGGCCAGTTAAGAATTGCAGCCATCTGTAGGTGCCCTTTGAGGGCGGTTTTGAAGGAGTCAAGGGATTTACATGCCTTTATGACTGTTGGTAGGGCATTCCACATTTTGGTGGCATATGAGCGGAAGGAATTAAGACCCTTGTTTGTACCAAATCTGGGTTGGACATGGTTAGTAGCACTCCCTCTGGTGTTGTGGGAGTGTACTTGGCCATTAATATTCTACATTCTCTAGTTGTGTAGACTTGGGCTACTTCACATGATGAATATTTTAACTCTTGAGAGTGTAAAAATGAAACCAAATGGACCCGCAAGGGTCCATTTGGTTTCATTTTTACGCTCTCAAAGAGTTACATCTGGTTAACCAACTATCCATCATTTAGCCTGGGGACCACTGGTTGAAAACCACTGCCATAGGAGGAGAAATGGTGAAAAATGAGGGTTTTATCTCTGGCGCCTGTCAATCAATTTCACCCCAACTCTCCAGCCAAAAAGCACTAGGTTTTCCGCCAGGAGTTTTTCACTAATTTTGGCGCTAGGGGGGTCTGAAAAAGCGCTAAATATAGCGATAAATGCGCCAAGTTGGCAACACTGATACGTGATGACGTCAGTCGGCTGCGCCGGGGCCCCCGAGCACATTTCCCCACCCGAGCAGATTTGGTACTCACACCGGTCCCATCGTCCACTGCTGGGAGACCCTCGTGCTTAAATGGGTAGGCTATGCATGTAGTTTTTATACTGCCATGCAAGCACACAGCAAAGCTTCCATGCAAATTGCTGCATGGATACATGCAAACACGCCGTTTTCCAAACCACACGCTTACACCAAAAACAAACTTCCACCGCTCGGCAATAAATCCGTGGCACATCGCCGCGCGATGCACGGGAGCAGGACTATTTCGTAGCCATCATAAGAAAATAAATCTCACGTCCTGGACGATTGAAAGTGACGGTTGCTTTCTTATCCAACTCGGAGAAGTAGTGGCAAGCGAGTGGTCAACTTGCAAGCGATCATAACAGCAGAACAGAACAGGCGACAATGAGAGAGGAGAGGAGAGGGGAGGAGTCGGTGTTACGGCCAGAGACAGTAGTAGAGCGCAGTTGCGACATTGAGGGGGCAGAAAACAGCGGCCAACTATAGTCCTATGAAAACGATTTAATCTAAAGAGTGATTTACAGCGGCCGTGCTACTGTAACACAGATACTATGAGGCCCACTACAAATTAACGATTTAAAGTAAAGCGGTTTAAGATCATTAAAGCTGGCCTGTTGCCTGAGGTCACAGATATGCCTTCCCCATGCTCCATAAAAGTCTATGTAGAGAAGGCGCCATCAGATCTTTCCATGGAAGTGAACGGGGATGTCGTAGCTCTGTGTTTGATGTCGCAACTCTGTGGTTGATTTAGCAGAGGCATACAGGAAAGTTGCGCCAGGGTTCTGTCAGGGTCTGAACCGTATAGATTTGACGTCACGATAGCCAGGGCGGACCAAACGTGTATGTTTTAATTTCTTTAATATTAGCCGATGTGGATACATTAGGAGCGCAATGAGTGGCTAAGAACATTGCAGTAGTAGTAAGCAACTATCATGTGAAGTTTGGTGGCATGTGAGCATGTAGATATTTAGTGATGATCAGAAAACTGCCACTCGTAGTTCCTCCAATTGAGTAGCTGTGATGTGATGGGTAATTAAGATGATGAATTTTAGCTCTTGAGAGCGTAAAAATGAAACCAAATGGACCCGCAAGGGTCCATTTGCTCTCAAAGAGTTACATCTGGTTAACCAACTTTTAATCTAGTTAACCAAATTTAGAAAAACTCTCACATGCTACATGAGCCTGTTTTAATTGACGAAAAAAAATGCTTCTTGGGTCAAATATTGGTATGTGATTAATTGAGATTAATTAATTACAAAGCTTCAAATTAATTAGATCAAAAATTTTAATCGAGTCCCACTCCTAGTAAATACCCTCACAAAAACATAACCCTGGGCTCTAAACTGCCCCCCCCCCCCGGCCAGCCGGGGCGCCTGATGGAGGGGACAGGAACTGGTTGGAATGACGTGCTCCTTCCACGCGCTACGTTCAACCAGGGAAACTCTCCCCTATCAGGTAAAAAAAGCTGCTTTTTTGGAATTGTCAATGGGTGAAAAATGGGTTACAGAATTGTGTGATTAAAAAAAATGTCATGATAGCTAAATCCATATGGTGTATATATCTAGCAATGCAATGGTGGCCTACTCTAATGTCCCAGTTTTGGGAACCATGACATGATCTGATTTAACTTAATAGCTAATGATCGTCAGCAAATGGATTCTTACACCTGTGGTAGCTGCCATTTCCCCAGTCCCACACGTAGCCCCAAAGGCAGAAGGAAGACCCTATAGGCAGTCAGTGTGAATAACAGTAAATGATACAGCGTACTGTATGAGTTTCACTTTCAAAAAAGTGCTTGGTCATTTTATCGTCTACTCAGCCTCATGTGAACACCACAGTCGGTTTAAAGGGACCACTTTGCCACTTTTCAACCCTGTGTTTTTGGTATAAAAAGGTAGTAAAAAAGCTATTATAAAAAGCTCTGGGTTAATAACATTGGGGTTCTGTGGCTCCTGTGGCGTCCAGTCAAAGTTGCCAAATAGTCAGGGCCGGATTGGCCGTCTGGAGTACAGGGAGTTTTCCCGGTGGCCTGCGCCACCTAGTGGCCTGGACAAGATCCAAAATGTACTAGTGGCACTTCCAAAATGCACTAGAATGTGCTAGATGCTCGCCTGGAACATACAGATCAAAATGACCATTAATCTTCTACATTCTCTAGTTGTGTAGACTAAGTCGGGCTAATTCACATGATGAATATTTTAACTCTTGAGGGTGTAAAAATGGACCCGCAAGGGTCCATTTGGTTTCATTTTTACGCTCTCAAAGAGTTACAACTGGTTAACCAGCTGCCCCCTGGCTTGCCAGGCCAGGGTGGCCTGGCAAAGGCAAAATTGTCCCGGTGGGAAAATATGTGCCAATCTGCCCCTGCAAATAGTCCTCCAATGACGTCATCGGAGGACTCTCAGTCGCCCATCTAAAACTACAGCACGTGTGGACCTGTAGACTTGCTGTAGGTGTAAAGCACCCTCAAAAAAGACACATGAAAACAAGTCAACAAGCTGGTCCAGGGGAGGTTTTCTATTGACGAGGAGTTTAGTATTATTTTTTACATACTGGCAGAATCTGTGGTAGGTTCCTACATATATGAACCATAAATATACAGAGTAAGTAAGTAAGTAAGTAAGTAGATAAGTAAACAAGTGAGTAAGTGAGTAAGTAAATAGCCAAATTCCAAGCCAAAGCCAAGACTTTGCAATGCAACATGTGAGCTTATAGACCAGCATTTAACTTGAAAAAAAAAAAAAAAGTAACACCTATGTCTATCAATAGGACAGACCAATATATTGGTTCTGGTACTATTTTGGGTCTTGTCCAGTGGACAGTGAAAATAATAAAATGATTAGGCATCCTGCCCATAATTCCATCTTGTGACAGAAGTGTCCTTTTGACGGTCCACTGTGGCCTAATGAGGCTGTCCTTTATCAGCCAGCATCTCTGCAACCGTCTGAGTAGGGCCGGATTTAGCCAGCCCTACTAGGGTGGGCTGGAACAATGGCAAGGTGGGCAACTCCACATGAAGTACCGTATTTTCCGGACTATAAGGCGCACCTAAAAGCCTTTAATTTTCTCAAAAATACACACTGCGCCTTATAATCCAGTGAGCCTTATATATGGATCGTTCGACTGCAGTAGCTTCTATTCTATGTTAACTGTAGTAGCTTCTATCATGTGCGCCTTATAATCCGGTGCGCCTTATATATGAAAAGAGTTCTAAAAGGTGCGCCTTATAATCCGGTGCGCCTTATAATCCGGTGCGCCTTATAGTGCGGAAAATACGAAGTAGTGTTTTTCAACCTTTTTGACACAAGGACCCACTATTTATTCAGCATTAGAGCCACGAACCACAGTTTGATGGCATTTTAGCCCCCACAGACCCCAAAACTAAAGATTCCTTTTGTTTTTTGTCCACAATTCCAGGCTGGATTTTGGAAATAAAACGGTGAAACATACAGATCAAAATGACCATTAACCTTCAACATTCTCTAGTTGTGTAGACTTGGGCTAATTCAGATGATGAATATTTTAACAAGCGTAAAAATCCTCTCTCAAGGGCCGCTGGTGACCACTGGTTGAAAACCACTGATATTACCTTTCATTGGGTGGGCAAGATACACATTTTGGGCAGGCTCTGCCCACCCCTGACCCCTTCTAGATCCAGCCCTGCACCTGAGTCACCGTCCAGGCTGAGTCCACGCATATTTAAATGGCTCTATATAGGACCTTGAGTGCTTCACAGACACTTCTCGAATTTTTTTTCCTGATTACGCCGGAAGTTTGAAGGCTGATTCCGATAATTCCACACATTTCCATTTGCTCAATCAACTGAGCACCTACTACATTACGCGTCAATGATTGTGATAAGGGGTTGTCTCATTCTATGCTCATAAATGATTGCCGCCGATTTATAAATCTCTGTATACATCTCTCTGTGTTCCTTTATTCCCATACACTAGCGTTCAAAAGTTTGGGGTCACTTAGAAACGCCTGCATTTAGGAGAGAGGCATCCCACATCCAAAACCTTTGGAGTTGGAATACATTCCATGAACACGACTATATTATATACTATAAAATCATATACTGTGTCCATGGAATGCTTTCCAACTCTTATGATTTTGGTGCCATCCGGAATGCCGGCAATAAGGAGCCCAGTCCAGAACAAGGGCAGACGTTGTTTTTGAGGAGTTTCTGGACAACCAGTTGGTCCGACCGACTCTGCAGGGGTTCTCTAGTGAAGTGGATGACATGACGTTACACACAGAGACTTGGTGCATTTATATGTTTTCACAAGTGCATTTTCCCCCCAACAGAGAAAAAAAACGTGGCAAGAATGGTAGCCATCGTCAAGCCACAAAATAGTGCCACATATAGCTATACTACAGATCAGTGTCTCATCCACTTCAATAGCATATCTCACCGACCACCGATCGATGGTCTGATTAAACACCAGATCGTCCCGTTCCAGGGCTTGACACTAACACTTGCCCGCGTGCCCGGGGCAAGTAAAAAAATGGTCAGGCAAGTGAAGACTGCTACCTGGTTGCCCGATCGGGCAAGTGTGCAACATAGTGCACTATAACACAACACAAGATAAATTTGTCTTGAAGGCAGTCATTGCACTCTGCCTCTGTGTCTTTCCCTGCTTTCTAGCTATCCACAATTCCAGGCTGGATTTGGGAAACAAAACAGGCAAATTAACATACAGATCAAAATGACCTAATCTTCTACATTCTCTAGTTGTGTAGACCTGGGCTAATTAAGATGATGAATTTTAACTCTTGAGAGTGTAAAAATGAAACCAAATGGACCCGCAAGGGTCCATTTGGTTTCATTTTTACGTTCTCAAGAGTTACATCTGCAAAATTTACAATATATTTTTGGGGGGCAAGTGACCATGAGCTGAGGGCAAGTAGAACCTGACTTGCACTTGCCCGATGGCCAAGTGCCTCCGAGACCTTAGTGTCAACCCCAGCGTTCGTTCAATAGCGTTTGAGCCCCAACCTCCCAGTCTCGGGAGTGGATACCCCTACCAACAAGGCTAGTAATAGGAACTTGCAAAGTGGGGCCGATGATGTTGTAATGGTGACATGATGACGCAGTAAAAGAAAGTTTTACATGGTGTGGTGGGTTATGTTGTAATGGTGAACATCATACATCATGTTCCTTGCACAACCAATCAAATCATTTCGATGTTCCTTGGTCAACCACTAGAATGATCATACTGTATTATCATCACAAGGTGAAAAAGGTTAAAGAATAAAGGTTACAAGAAAATGCAAGACAATAACAATAGTGGGGTTTCAGGCAACCCCATTAATAATAATGAAAAGGGAACACACACACACACACACACACACACACACACACACACACACACACACACACACACACACACACACACACACACACACACACACACACACACACACACACACACACACACACACACACACACACACACACACACACACACACACACACACACACACACACACACACACACACACACAGGTGAAACAAGGGTAGGGCTTTAGTTTCTGAGACGCCAAAGGTCTGACAATCTATCCCAAAACGTAACCTAACTGCATGCACCAGGCAACGCATGTTTTCGGCCGCCTGCCGCAACCGTACTGTCACAATGTATACTGCCAGGGACTTTCGCTACCCCCCCCCCCCCCCCCCCCAACCTGTAATGAACTTCATTATGTCCAGAACTCAGCTGCCCGCCCCTCCGCCCGCTCACCACGACCTGTTGACCACAGCCCATAATTATTAACAATCATCCACTGCTGGACTGGATCCCAACACTGTGTTGTGCTTCTCGTAGCTGCTTAGGAAACAACACGCACTTGCACATCCTGATACTAATTATTAATTAGAGTGACAGTTGGAGAGAGTTGGAGGGCCATGATTTCTTTCCCCACCCTCTAACATGATATTACGTTGTTACTTTATTGGTATTTATTACAATGTTTTTGTGTGTGGGCACCCCAACCAGTTCATTAATGGCAAGTTGTTGTTACACTAGTGTGTACACAATCTGTGTAAACTCTATTGTCTCATTTGATACTGATGCCCCCCCCCCCCCCCCCCCCCACACACACACACACACACACACACACACACGCACACACGCACGCACTAGCACTGCCTTGCCCTGATCCCGGCGAATGTTTTGACAGCATGATTGACTTGTTGACAATAAAGTTGAACAAGAAAGTTGTGGACCGTCTGGAGGGCAAAGCATGTGTCAAAGCAGAAGTACGGAGAGGGGGAAAAAGCAGAAAATGTACAGTAGCTACAGTATATACGGCATACATCATATTTTGATTCATGGCTAGAAATTTGCCAAAGTTGGTGGGTGGTTATGGGCGGAGATCCACCTGAACTGAAGCCACACCCATACAAGACTTATTGTTTTGTTTTTCATCTTAGAAATTATTTGATTGTCCCAAAAGTTTGTGTGTCGTCACCACCCGAGTTGGCTTTGTCTGTGGTGTAATCGTCTTTATATAAATTATTTTCGAAAAGTCTATGAGAAAAATGAATAGGCAATCCGTTTCTGGAACAGGGGTGGTGACGTCACTGCGCAGCTCTATATGGATAAGGGGGAAGGAGTTAGGGGAGGGGCTGATAATGTAAAGTCACTATATTCATTGGGACGTTTGACTGGAAAGGTTTCAGCCCCCAGAAAGAAACCCTAAATACAAAGGAAATACATCCTTGCACATAATAACCTAGCCCCGATACGTTCCCTCAATACTCTACGCTCACTCTGTAGCTCCGAGATGAGGTCACGAGTCGAGCTTCGAAATCGCCGTTCAGACACGGCGCATGGTTTCAACAATACATGATTCTTACCTGTTTCTGCACATGTAATGCAAACAGTGAAGGACCCTACGCACGTATAACTAGGTTAGCAATATGTACGGACGAGAAAATCCAACTCGCAACTTGAACCGAGCACTTATATCTCTGCTTTTGTCAGACAGTTTTATGTTTTCGTCGCCATGTTGCCGCACATTACTGCCCCCTCTGGTCAGATTCTATGCATGCAACATATTGGTGACAAAGGCAGTGCAATGGAACAATCTGACCAGAGGGGCCAGTAATGTGCGGCAACATGGCGACGAAAACATAAAACTGTCTGACAAAAGCAGAGATATAAGTGCTCGGTTCAAGTTGCGAGTTGGATTTTCTCGTCCGTACATATTGCTAACCTAGTTATACGTGCGTAGGGTCCTTCACTGTTTGGATTACATGTGCAGAAACAGGTAAGAATCGTGTATTGTGGAAACCATGCGCCGTGTCTGAACGGCGATTTCGAAGCTCGAACCGTGACCTCATCTCGGAGCTACAGAGTGAGCGTAGAGTATTGAGGGAACGTATCGGGGCTAATAATAACCACAATTCAGTACTAGTGTCACCTATTAACAAAGGCAACTTTAGTGTTTACAAACAGTGTCTTTGTAAACACAATTTAACTCCACCTCACCTCCCCTCTATTGGCTCATTATCTAACGGCTGGCGACTGCCTTGCTGTGATTGGCTGCCTCACCCCTCATACCCCACCTCCCCCTCAGACATTGGTGCTGCCTTTCCTGAGCCTGGCGAATGATCTGTTTTCACGAGTTGTTGACAATAAGAAAGTTCTTGATTGTCTCCAGGATGTGGTCTGTCATGGAACCAGCTGCAGCATCAGAGACTAGAGGCAACGTAGAGGGGAAAAATGCAAAAAAAAAATATATATATATAGCTATGCAACTATTTTGATTTTTGGAAAAAATGCCTCTATTACCTTTAAACTAGAGCTGTTAATCGATAAAAAATATCTAATCACAATTAAATTGCATTGCCCATAGTTAATCTTTGATTAATCGCAATTGAATCGTATATTTATCATCAGTTCTAAACGTACCTTAAATTAATGGTTTTCAATATTTTTCATTATCAAGGTCCATTATTTATTCTGCATTTGAGCCACAAGCCACCATTTGATGACATTTAATTAGATTTCCAGTGAGGGTCATGGAGGGGTTCCCCATAAGATCAAAATATCATTTTCACTGTCCTCACCTTATGGAACACACTCAAAGTGGCCTCTGCCAGTCATTTTGCCATTAACTATTTCCGTGCCAGGCTCAGTGCAAGAACATGTGGGTCAGAAGTCCCGGATGTGCCGTCCAGTCCCATTGGAAATGGCCATTTGGCTGAGAACAGCGACATTGAGGGGGCAAATTTGAGATAATGCCTTTCGAATGCATGCAATAAAAAAATCAATATGGCTGTGGCCATTTTGTCCCAAATGAAACCCAACAAAACGACAATCGGCAAATGATATTGGAACTGGATTAAAAAGATCGGATAAAATAATGGAATCAGTCCGCGCTCTTCTCCGAGTTTGGCGCAGGAGATAGCAGGTACACCGTTTGCGGTTGGTGGGTTAAAATCCCTGTATTCAAAGCTGTACTCTCGTAAAAATAATAACAATAATACACTGACATTGATAAATGTGCTGACGACGTTAAGTAAAAGTAGTCTGCCCTCTCCGTCTGCCCTCCAATCCGCCGCCCGTCTCTCGGCCTGCCCTCGTCCCTCGCTCCGTCCCTTTCCCTGTCACACGGTAATAGAGAATTCATTATACCGCAGACAGCTCTGTAAATGTCATCGCAGCCTGGCCGCGTCACACGCCGTCCGTGTGCACCTGAATATAACTTATTTATTTTCATAAGTCGTGGCCGCTTAATTATAAATGACGCCCCGGCTGCTCCCCGAGTGTCCTGCTGCATGCTGGGATATAGGTCCCTCCTCGCCGCTTGTGTTTGTGGGGAGGGGGTTTGTGGGATACGTATATGCATGACTGCATGCCAGATACATTGTCCCATCTGTCTGTCTGTCTGTCTGTCTGTCTGTCTGTCTGTCTGTCTGTCTGTCTGTCTGTCTGTCTGTCTGTCCTTACTCTTGACAACTGAGCCGAGTCAGCCCTAGGCTACGACAATTATAGCAATAATGGTTAATCCATTGATGGGAAATATTTGAGATCACCACAAGGTGATTTTCACCTGGACGAGTTGACCAGTAATTTAATCATCAATTTGATTATGATTCATCGATTCATTGCTGCAGCCTTACTAATAACATAACAAATTTCATGGCTGCAGCCCTACTAATAACATAACAAATTTCATTGCTGCAGCCCTACTAATAACATAACAAATGTCCAACGTGAAACAGAGTTAAGTACACCAAAGCAAGAAAGTTTAGATTTGCCATTGTTTCTGAATCTGATGCATGCTATTGCGTTTAGATGGGCCAATCACTGGACGTTTCAGCCTTGGTTGAAGAAAGCAAAATTGCATCCTCGCTGTCGTGATCAGCATAATGCAATCAATACAATTGCTCATTTTTATACCCATCTACCACACACACACACACACACAGGTGATCAGTGTGCTCAATTTGAAGTATTCAACCATAATGTTACACTTTAACACTTTCACCGCTATAGGCACTCGCCTGGAAAAAATTCTAAAATAAATTCTAAAAAAAATGCCTGTATAGCTTTAATAAATCTCTGTTTTTGTTTTGTTTTTTGCTCCAGAACCCTTTAACACATTTTGTCACAGGAACTCTAAGCACAAGCACGAACGGCAAAAGGAAAACTATCTGGCAAATTGGAAAGAAGGACAAAATGCAACACCAAAGTAGAGTCAACCTGAACGCTATCTGGCCCTAAACAGAGAATGCACAGAATACCAGAGCACCGTGAGCAACCCAAAAACAAAGACAAAACCTTAACCAAGTACAAACTCAGTGAACACAGCCTTGGGATCGAGAGAGGCGCGCCAGGGGCATGTCTCTCTCATCATGGTCACGATCCCCAGACCCGACACCGAAAAAAAACAAGAGTTTACAGCACATTCACCCAATCACGCCGGAGTCTGATTGGATTCACCACGATTTCCCCAGAGGCAACACACAATGCTCTACTGCATACACCAGGGGTGGCCAACCTGCGGCTCGGGAGCCACATGTGGCTCTTCAGCTGGTTACATGTGGCTCTTAAGGGGCTTCCACATGAAACCACGCTCGGCCTGGCACAGTCATTCATTCCCTATACAGTGGTGCCTAACCACTCAACCACGGACTGATTCCTAGTCGACCGCGGAGGTGTATGTGTATGTTTTTTGACTTGTCATATACATTTTTTTGGATTGTAAACCCTGTTTCTAAATACATGTCTATATGTTTTAATAGTGTGTCTTTGCATTGCGCACTTGCACACAAATACACATGTCTTATGGCAGGAGAGGGGAAATCTATTTGTTACCATGACGGCCATCGCAACGGTTTTATAAAAGTTGTGACCGTTTGATGTGGCTCTTTGCAGTAACACAGTGAAAAACGTGGCTCTTAGTCTATGACTGGTTGGCCACCCCCAATGCTCTACTGGTAATCACTGTAATCACACCATAAGATTGACTGGACCATTCTGAGGCTAAAAAGTGCCTTGCTCAGGCGCACAAGGGGTACGGCGTGCTACAAACCCACAATTCTCCAGATGCTCCAAAAAGGTTTTGATTTGAATCAAGTCACTACCTGAGTTGGGAATAGCACACCTGGATGATGCCGCCCTTCTGGAAGGTAGCGTAAGCGGTGTGCAGTATGTGAACGTGAATATGTAGAGAGGCAACCACATTGAATGAAATGTTTCTGTGTAAACTTTAAACACAAGGATAGTGGTGTTGCATGATGGGTTTTTTCTTACCTGGGAGGCCCTGGAGGTTGGCTTTCTTCACTGAAAAAGAAGAAAAGACAACAGGTTAGTCTACAGATCAAATTAGAAAAAATAAACTATACAAACGAATGTGATTATCGAGCAAAACATCAGGCTTTCAGTCAAAAAAGCTGCTTTGTAAAATAAGTATTTATCCATACATGAAAACATGTATGCAAATAATTGTTATCACTCACTATTCCATCCTTTCAAGTTGGCAAAGTAAGTTCAGGCGTATAGCTAGTCTTGGGCAATATACTGGTATTACCGTTTATTGCGATATTGGAAATCAATACCGAGTAATATCGTTGGGTCTATAAAAATATCGAATACCGAATATTGTCAAATACCGACATTATGCTGTATTCTATTAAAGTATAAGCAATGAGATTTTAATTGTAACTATACAATAACTATACAATTTTCATGTTACACACATGCCCTTATAGCCCTTATTTGGCCTAGGCTTTTTGGAAACAATGTACAGGGCTTGACACTAACACTTGCCCGCTTGCCCGGGGCAAGTAAAAAAAAAATGGTGGGGCAAGTGAAGACTGCTACCTGGTTGCCCGATTAGGCAAGTGTGCAACTTAGTGCACTATAACACAACACAAGATAAATTTGTCTTGAAGGCAGTCATTGCACTCTGCCTCTGTGTCTTTCCCTGCTTTCTAGCTAGCCACAATTCCAGGCTGGATTTGGGAAACAAAACAGGCAAATTAACATACAGATCAAAATGACCATTAATCTTCTACAGTGTAGACCTGGGCTAATTAAGATGATGAATGTTAACTCTTGAGAGGGTAAAAATGAAACCAAATGGACCCGCAAGGGTCCATTTGGTTTCATTTTTACGTTCTCAAGAGTTACATCTGGTTAACCAACTTAACTGTCAGACCACCTGGAACCTGGGGGGGCAAGTGACCATGACCTGAGGGCAAGTAGAACCTGACTTGCACTTGCCCGATGGGCAAGTGCCTCGGAGACCTTAGTGTCAATCCCTGATGTATTTCCAACTCCAATTTTTCCCTATTTAGGCTGTTTGAACAGCAGAGGGCTCAGTTTCTGACCCCTCAATGTCGCAATTCTGAGAACTAGGTGACTGGTGGAACGTGTCCGACTCTGATTGCACGCCATTACCATCTAGTGATCAATACCTGTAATATCGAATATCGAGCTAATTAACATGTTATCAATACCAATATTAAAAAATCGATACCGCCAAAGACTAGACTCGATCTCCAGGCTTACATCCGCACTGCGAAATGAAAGCCAGGAGACAGGGTACAAAAACAGGGTACCCCAGAGGCGGGACTTCCAGTTTATTAACTTCCCATGGAAGTTGCCATTTTTCAGCCATTCGTGGTGCGATGCTTCCGAAAAGGTATACTCCGCAGAAACGGATGAAATTGAGTGCACTTTGCACATTTCTGTAACTTGCTATGTTCGTTGATTTTTATTTTATTTTTTATAATAAGAGTGAACAAGTCAAGACGCTAGTGAGGACTGAACAGGGTTGTGTCACTGGGGACTGTAAATACAGTAACTTCCGCAACGACCGTTAATAGTCTCAAAAGCTCAAGTTCAGGGGTGACCTTGGACCAATCAGAACGTGACTTAAACGCACTAGGGATGCTGGAAAATGTAGGACTCTATCTAAAAACTGCAGTACCGCAGTGAAGTTGCCAACACAGGGGTTGACACTAAGGTCTGCTTGCCCTCAGCTCATGGTCACTTGCCCCCCAAAAATATATTGTAAATTTTGCTTCTTGAGAACGTAAAAATGAAACTAAATGGACCATTGCGGGTCCATTTGGTTTCATTTGTACGCTCTCAAGAGTTAAAATTCATCATCTTAATTAGCCCAGGTCTACACAACTAGAGAATGTAGAAGATTAGGTCATTTTGATGTGTATGTGAATTTGCCTGTTTTGTTTTGTTTCCCAAATCCAGCCTGGAATTGTGGATAGCTAGAAAGCAGGGAAAGACACAGAGGCAGAGTGCAATGACTGCCTTCAAGACAAATTTATCTTGTGTTGTGTTATAGTGCACTAAGTTGCACACTTGCCCGATCGGGCAACCAGGTAGCAGTCTTCACTTGCCCGACCATTTTTTTTACTTGCCCCGGGCAAGCGGGCAAGTGTTAGTGTCAAGCCCTGGTTCAACACCTTTACAGTAAGAATAGGTTCAGGCTTTGTTTAGTGAGAAGTCGGGATATCAGAAGTTAAGACATAACTCCTGATCTGCCTTGCAGCACATCCAGAGTGACTTACAAAGTATAAGAGTACATAGCATGAACCCTTGTCAACAAACAGCAATTTAGTGCTACAAAAGGACAGCGGTTCTCAAACTTGATGGACTCAGGTCACCCAGTAACCTGCCAAAAATAACCTGTTAACAGGATTCTCTAGTACCAGGTTTCAGTGTCGTTCTAGTGGAGCAAAACTAAAAATGTTTGTCGATCATTTCCGCTGACAAAAACAAGAACAGACATAAAATGAGCTACAATGACTAAAAGGATAATAAATATGCTGACAATTTTGTCAACAAATAAAACCTAGATCATAGATAGATAGATAATTTATTTTAATTAGCTATAATATCTTTATTTGCGGACCACTTATCCCACACATACAATACTTCTGTCCCTCAAATGAACAGTTTAGACTAGGTCACCCTACTTAGGTTACGTCTCTCTGTTGCCAATGAGATCGAGGGCTATCTGGTGGTAAGAGGGTCAGTGAAGCAGGCCACATAGTAGCCACGTGCAGGTCAGGATGGTGGTTTGCAGTATGGCTGTGTGTGTGTGTGTGTGTGTGTGTGTGTGTGTGTGTGTGTGTGTGTGTGTGTGTGTGTGTGTGTGTGTGTGTGTGTGTGTGTGTGTGTGTGTGTGTGTGTGGCCGAGAGCAGGGCTGTACGTGCTGTGTGCTCTGCTGGGATAATCCCTCTGTCCTAATGCTTTAAGCAGTTGAAATCTACCAGGTCCTGCAAACATTGCGAGCAGGGTTGCCATGTTTGCTTACTCCAAGCTTCTTTGGGGCTTCTCTCGGTAAAGTAGCTTGTAAATATTGACAGTTGTGGGTTGCAGAGAGCAGGCTATTGGAGAGGCTTGTTGTTTGTAATGTACAGTTGCTTTTGCGCTTGCACCGCATAATTGTATAAACAAGTGGTTACCAAACCAGGGTTATTTTCCCCTAAACCCCAATTTATTCATTTTTCATGATGTGTTGTTATGCTAAGAAGCATATTATTACCATAGTAATATTACCATATTATTGTCAGTTTACAACATATACAAATCTAAAAAAGGATGTGTTGCCTTAGTTGCCTCATCTGAAATATCGAACACTACTAGAACAAAAAAATAAAAAATAAAACACTACTGTTTCACCTAGAATGAAATAAATAAAAAATAAAAAAAACTGAAAACTTTCCTATAACCCATACGTCTTTGCGTTTGTGTATGCAGACGTTCCTGTTATCATGTGATTTGTTGCCACATTTGCAAGAGAAACAATTGACAAGGTGTATGTAATCAAGCACAAATGAAAATAGCTGATCTACAAGCTCACATCAACACGTTGTGAGGTTGTGCATCTGTAATTTAAAACCACATTGTATGAATTTAGAAACAAGCCCAAAAAACAGCAACCAGCAACTTTACAGAATAAAACGAGTCAAATGCTTACCGGTATGTGTATAATGCTTATAATAAGTAGACATGGCAACACTGCCCAGATGGAAGGTAAGCACACACACAAGCAGCCACAGTGCCTCGGCACACACACACACACACACACACACACACACACACACACACACACACACACACACACACACGCTGATTCTTACTCTATAACTTCATCGCTACAGTCCACTGTCAGTGGCACACTGCAGATCTTGTACATCTGCCATTTCCGCCAGAATATTCCACTACAACGTGCCAACAACCCTACTAGTATTTATGAGGTTAATCAAAGCAGGACAAACAGAAGATTGAGACGATCTAACGGTAACCCCCAAAGGAATTGTGATAAAATCGACTGAACCTTTTGAGGCACGGAATCAATACTATCAACGGTATATTGGTACATGGATGTTCTTTTTTAAAAACAATTCTGTACTGTATTCGTGGTGTTTTAACTTTCATTGAAAAATAGCAGGCGAGATTGGGGAGAATGTGAGAGCGTGTTCTTTCAGAGTGAATGTTTTGTAGAATCTGCAATGTCAGCACGAAATGGGTTAAGTCTGCCCAGTTGCCCCGGCCTGTAAAAACAGCGAATATATACTGTAGATACCAAATCCTTACTGTAAAGTACATGTGGCAAATTGAATCACTCGAGGGCAGGAAATGCAAAAGAATTAGATCACCCTTCCTCATGGAACATCATGTGATGTATATGTAACTACAAAGGATGGTCACCCAAATCGAATTTCGGAGGAGTATATATAGGGGTAATCAACGTGGATGCGTCATCTACCATCGTTAAAGGGGGATTTCCACCCATTTCCGAAAGTTTTTTCTTTTTGTAAGAGCGCACAAATGGAACCAAATAATAAACCCAAAAATAAGTCCTAAAAGAAAAATCAAGGGAAATTTCACTCCCCGTACCATGTTAATGACATTTAGCAGATTTGGAACAGTTTCCTGGTGGTCTTTATGTGCGTAACGTGTGGTTTTGTATGTTTTAGATCAAGGGTTTTCAACCGGTGGTCCGGGTACCACCAGTGGTCCTTGAGAGGGTTCCAGGTGGTCCCCAGCTAAGTTGTTTTAACCAAATGTAACTCTTGAGAACGTAAAAATGAAACCAAATGGACCCTGGCGGGTCCATTTGGTTTCATTTTTGCACTCTCAAGAGTTAAAATATCCATCATGCGAATTAGTCCAAATCTACACAACTGGAAGTTGTTTTGGGGTCTGTGGGTCTAAAAATATCCTCAATTGGTGGTCTGTGGCTCAAATGCTGAATAAATGGTGGGCCCTGGGATGAAAAAGGTTGAAAACCACTGTTTTAGATGGGCAAGTAAAAAAAAATGGTGGGGCAAGTGAAGACTGCTACCTGGTTGCCCGATCGGGCAAGTGTGCAACTTAGTGCACTATAACACAACACAAGATATATTTGTCTTGAAGGCAGTCATTACACTCTGCCTCTGTGTCTTTCCCTGCTTTCTAGCTATCTCTACCTCTCTCTCTCCCAGGTTCATTTGGTTCCAAACTATCATTTTGCTGGGGTCAGGGACCACTGGGTCTGTGACCACTATGGGCTAATTAAGGTGATGAATTTTAACTCTTGAGAGTGTAAAAATTAAACCAAATGGACCCGCAAGGGTCCATTCGGTTTCATTTCATCCCAAGAGTTACATCTGGTTAACCAACTTAGCTGGGGACCACCTGGAACACTCTCAGGGACCACTGGTGGTCCCCGGACCACCTGTTGAAAACCCCTGCTTTAAAGCACCCAAGTAGGAAGTAAACTTAAATGCAAAATTTACAACATATTTTTGGGTGGGCAAGTGACCATGACCTGAGGCCAAGTGTCAACCCCTGTCAGGACCTCAAAGATACATTTGCATCAAAAATGGTTCAAACGTATAGTGAACGATTTGTGAGATTTTGAAAACCCTCCACTCCACTCAGTAGCATGACATGCACATGCACCCGCTGTACAGTGAAGGGAAGTACAACATGCCAACAACACATACACCAAGGCTGACCCCACTCGATCCTGATTGGACGAAAGGCTTTTCTCCCAAAGCCCAAATTGAAACTAGGATTTTTTTTTACCCCAGTATGGTCCCCACACTCTACAGTACATATAACAGGGAGGATTAGCCAAACAAGAAGAAACAAATAACAATATTTGAATTAAGTGAAATCATTTACTATCCATTTAAAGAATGAAATCAATCAATTGGCGTGTGTACATGCGGGCAATGCGCTAATGTGACCTCGCTGTCTCTATAAA
Source organism: Benthosema pterotum (assembly GCA_039105355.1). Lineage (NCBI taxonomy): Eukaryota > Metazoa > Chordata > Actinopteri > Myctophiformes > Myctophidae > Benthosema > Benthosema pterotum. The sequence goes on along the minus strand of CM076972.1, from coordinate 49,423,860 downwards.
TTAATTTATCTCCCATGCCACTAAAATGTGGAACACCCAACCAACAGCTTTTATCAAACGCGGATCCCCACACCATTATGAAACCTGCTTTCAGAGCACACGTACGGTTGGCTGCGCAGACACATCAAACCCTGCACGGCGGTGACCTGCTGTTCATTGTCAAGATCTTAAGTCCATCTTACACTTGACACTGGGTTCAATGCTTCACCCCACCGCTCCATCTCACCTACGGCTCCTTCTATGACTGCTGGTGACCAAAGAGTTGGCCTCAAATGTAGGACAAGTGGCCCCAACTAGAGCCCGAGCGATGCCATATTTTTGGGAGCGATGCCGATACCGATTTATGGAAAAAAAAAACTACACCGATGTTACCGATGTTTAATAATGAATTAAAATAATAAAAAAAATAAATTTGAAAAACTTCTAAACTTCTTTCTCTTTCAAGGAAACAATATAATACGACATTGACATCATTTACTTTTGTGAAATAATTCTATTTTCTGTCTTCCTTTATCTGTTCCTGGCGCATATCGGCCTATGTTACCGATATATTGGCCGATAAATCGGTATGAATATCACAGATACCGACGCCGATATGTCGGTATCGATATCGGCCGATATATCTGTACGACCGATATATCGGTCTGGCTCTAGTCCCAACACCTATAATTTTTGTGGACCGCAGGTTTGTATAGGAATATTGTTGTTATTCATTTCAATTCCAGCTCAAATGTGATGTGTTTTGGAAAGCAGCAAAATATGCAAAGGAATGACCAATACTCCGAATAGAGTATTGGATGCGTGCATTATGTCCAAAACAAGTCCATTAGCTACACTGAACCATTCGCTGATGGAGTTTCTCTAGAACAGGCGTGTCAAACTCAAATACAGAGTGGGCCAAAATTTAAAACTGAACAAAGCTAGGTTCCACGTGGTTTCCAGCTAAGTTGTTTAACCGGATGTAACTCTTGAGAACGTAAAAATGAATGGACCCTTGCGGGTCCATTTGGTTTCATTTTTACGCTCTCAAGAGTTAAAATAGTCATCTTGTGAATTAGTCCTAATCTACACAACCATGGGCATGGTCATGGACAGAATCAAAGGAAATCTTTACTTTGGGGGGTCTGTGGGGCTAAAATATCCACAAATGGTGGTCCGTGGCTCAAATGCTGAATAAATGGTGGGCCCTGGGATGAAAAACGTTGAAAACCACTGCTGTATATTACAGAGCAGATGGCAAAACAACAGCAGAGCACTATGGGACTTGTAGTATTAGCGGCAAATGCAGTGGCGCCATGGCTGTATAATTATTAGCGGTGAATGCAGCGGAGCCACGGCTATATAATACCGGTGGGCTGGTCTAATGTTAATTTGATGTTGCCTCAAGGGCCAAAGGAAATTACACAGTGGGCCAAATTTGGCCCGCGGGCCAGAGTTTGACACTATGCTCTAGAACATTCAATAGGCACTTTAAGCTGCCGCATTTCAATGCTGCACCGTGCGTTACATTGAGATGATGTACAATATGGGCTCCATTTTCGTTACCATCTAAACCCCTTATCATTTTTTTTTAAATGAAAAACCTTTTGGAATAGTGCCAATGTGTCAATAGATTGGCAATAACGTGCCAATCTATTGACACATTGTGAGCTTGTAGACTGGCCATTTAAACTATTGAAAAATGTTTTTTTAATAGTTTAAAAAGGCAAAGAAGTTAAGGGATAAGGGGTTTAGCGGTAACGAAAATGGAGCCCTATATGCGTAAATGAGTTAATATTGGTATTCTTTAAATAAAGAAAATTGTGAAAATAACCATGCACACAAGTACAATGCGTTGTGACAAATGGGGTGGAAATATCATGCGTCTGTTAATTTAATCCCGCTGTGGATATGAATGGAAACCATTCTAAATGATTACGTGAAAGAATAATTGCCATTAGCTCCAATAATAATTGTGACCAGAAGATTATGTAATATCATTGTGACAGGCTTAGTAACAGAGGAATCAGTGTATCCTGGCTGGATAGTCATTACTTCATGGCAGGTCTGCGTTTCAGCACAGATTAATGCTGTTCTTCCAATGGGGTCAGTGGTGTTCCAGTTATGTTGCTTTCTATGAAGCAGGGGTTTTCAACCTTTTTGACACCAGGGACCACCATTTATTCAGCATTTGAGCCACGGACCACCATTTGATGACACTTTAGCCCCAAAGATCTAAAACTAAAGAATTCTTTTGGTTTTGTTCACAATTCCAGGCTGGATTTTGCAAACAAAATAATGTAGACTTCTTAATTAAGTGGTGCTAATTCAGATGAATATTTTAAGTCTTGAGTGTAAAAATGAAACCAAATGGACCCACAAGGGTCCATTTGGTTATTACACTCTCAAGAGTTATATTTGGTTACCCAAGCTTCCATCATTTAGCCACCATCAAGAACCATCTCAAGGACCACTGGTGGTCCCTGGACCCCTGTTGAAAACCCCTGCTATAAAACAATGGCAAAAAAGTCAGTTGAACCCCTTTCTTCACTGACAAAAACTAAACAAAAACTAAGCTGATACTCATAGGACCACTTGCCATTTTCAACCGATCTTCATATAACTGGTCCTCTCCATTAATCATAATAGAACCGTTTTGTTTTCTTCTACTCGTACGGCGGCTGTGGATAGTCCAGATAGTCAAAGCATTGATGGAGGAAATACCAGATAATAGAAACTACAGGCCACTCACTTATATACATAACTAGTAGATCCATGCGAACGGGGCCTTGGCAATAAGGGGTACAAATCACCAAAGCCACACCTGCACGCGTTTGGAGGCCGAAGTGTTAACAGACAGATGGACGGACCGGCGGACGGACGGATGGAGGGACAGACACATGGGCAGTGCAATATATTCTGTTCACCATGCCTTCGTCCTGGTATAGACAATGAATACCTTTAATATATATCGTTTTTATTAGGACTAAAACAACCACAAACGTGGTTGTGTCTGAATGGGGGAGGTGTGGGACTGACGGTGAGCTGCCTGGGGGATATGATTCAGAGCAGGATATGAGCTACTACCGGGGATGAGAGGAGTTATATCAGGTTATGAATTATTATGCAATTCCACAGCCGAGGAGCCGGAGACGAGTTGACACCAGATGGTAATGGAAAATACGACAGGTCATTGCCGTAATCCTGGGAGGGGGGGAAAAAAAAGGTATGGTACGGTACGGTAGATTGTCATCAGCATTTTAAGACTTGAATCTGAAATGCCAACGACTGACAGGTTTTGAAAGACTTAAATGCAAAGAGATTCTTGGGGGGGCGGAGGGGGGGCTTTCCTTTGTGGAGTCAAATAGAGCTGTCAGGAGTACAAATGTTCGCAATTCGTTGTCACGCAAAATATTGTGATTAACGGTTTAATTGTTTTCGGCATTGAACGTAATTATGAAAACAAAAGCATTTTTTTTTTTAAGGCTTCATGATAAATTCTGACAATGCTTGCATGCTGGGAGAAGTGGAAAAAGGCAGCCCTACCGTATATACTATGTTGAAATATCACATGGAACTTGTTAACCTTTCACCTTGGAAAAAAAGAATTGCCATTAGCTTCAATAATCAGAGGCTGATATGCAGTGCTGCAAAATGTCGAAATCCAAAAATGCACTAGTGGCACTTCCAAAATGCACTACATTGCGTAGAGCAGGTTTCATTTTACGATCTCAAGAATTAGAATTAGATCTATAAAGGTTCCGTTTGGTTACCAATGGCCCATTCTAGGAAGGAAGGAGGACTCTGGTGCCTGTCAACCAATTTCGCCCCAACTCACCAGTAAAAAAGCACTCGATTTTCCACTCGAGTTTTTCATTAATTTAGGCGCCAAGGGGGTCTGGAAAAAAGCTAAATATAGTGACAAATCAGTGTATCCTCGCTGGATAGCCGCTACTTCATAATGACAATCTACTACTTCATGGAACGTGTTGAACTTTAACCTTGCAATTTGCACCAGCTGCGTGGTATAGCCAGAGTTCAGGACCCTGGACAGCGCACCATAAGAAGACAAACTGGCCCACATACGTCTGGAAATCAAATGGTATTGTGACTTCCCAGCGGAAAGCAGAATCCAAGTTTGATATCTCCTGTACAGCTCCATCTGAGACATGCCAAATCTATTTCTAAGGAGAAAACAATGAGAAACCAATACTGGTAATATTGAATATCGAGCTAATTAACACGTTATCAATACCGATATTAAAAAATCAATACCGCCCAAGACTAGCTCAAATGCTGAAAAGATGCTCGTATCAAAATGATTGAAAACCACTGAACTAGTGAGTATAACCCAAGAGGGTCATACTTACGTTGCTTCCTGACTCGAGAAGGAGGGGGGCGGGTACAATATTAAGAGACGGGAAGTATGTTGGAGTCTATTCATTTCCAGTGGTAGAATGAACGTGAACACAACTTATGATCCATTCCTTAACTCCATCGGACACTGAACTAAATACTGGACCCCATCATCAAAAGGCAATACATTCATACTAAAATGGCTTCTAATAGCTAAACAAATCAGAAGAAATGTCACTTTGTTATCAATTATTCTTTATCCCACCAAGCAACTCTAGCGAGATTTGTTAGGAGTCAGGAAGAGTCTCTTTGTAATCTGCAGTTTGACATACGACATATAACGGTATAACTTGAGCAGAGCAAGTGTTGAGGAAGTCATGGAAAAACTGTGGCGAGGAAGCCACACACCCACCCACACCCACACCCCCACACCCACACACACACACACACACACACACACACACACACACACACACACACACACGATGGTCTGGGGACCACCAGTGGTCCTTGAGAGGGTTCCATGTGGTCCCCAGGCTAAATGAAGGAAAGTTGGTTAACCAGATGTAACTCTTGAGAACGTCAAAACTCTCAAGAGTTAAAATATTCATCATCTGAATTAGCACTATTTAATTAAGAAGTCTACACTCTTTTGTTTGGAAAATCCAGCCTGGAATTGTGAACAAAACCAAAAGAATTCTTTAGTTTTAGGGCTTTGGGGATAAAATGTCATCAAATGGTGGTCCGTGGCTCGTGAAAAAGTGTGGCATGGGAACGAGGAAGCAAGTACACCCTGTCCCACGTCAGAGGACACGCACACGCACACGCACACACACACACACGCACACGCACACACGCAGCAGATGGCCATGGGATTATTTGCCCCCTCTATCCCCAACCCCCCTCTTCCCAGACGGAACAAGTATAATTCCAACACTCTCCCTGTGCATCTGTCAAGGCATTTACTTCCGTTATTCTGCGTGTGTGTATGTGTGTCACCTAGGCTATATGTACGGTCCCCACCTATGGCATCTGGTGGCCTATATATCCAGTGTTGTAGTGGTACTTTTTTCCACCCATTTTATTAGTGTGGTTGCCCGAAGGGCAACCAGACTCTTATATTCCAAGTAGTTTAATTATTATCCTGGTTCCGCTCACTTTTTTCGGCACGCTACTCCTCGCACAGTTCTAGTAGCACGCACTTGTGCCATACATCATATCGAGCGGAAAAAATCAGAATCGTGTGCTTGCATTTTGCTAAGAGAAATATAACATAGTTTAATTAATATGAATTAATTAGTGCATTATTTTGCCCCATTGAAATGAATGGGAAAGTGCAAAAAGTCAAGTTCAAGTATTTTTCCCTTGGAGACCGTAAGGGCTATACTTACAACACTTGGGGAGGAGCTTCATAATAATTTTAAAAATTAATTGCCTTATGATGTTATCGTTCGGCCAGATGGTGGCGCTATAACAGGCCACTTTACATTTTGGCCTATAACTCTTGAACCGTAGGTCGTACAATCAAAGTTCTTTTTTCCCTGGATTCCTTGGATAATGACGCATCTTACCATATAGGCCACGCCCATTTGCGTCAGGATAGATTTTCCGCCATTTTGAGTTTTGTCCAAAACACACTTTTTTCCCCCATTCCTGCATATTTTGTCCAAATCTCACGAAAATCGGTACACATAATCTCTGGAGCTATCCGATAAAAACAGCGTTGGTAGAATTTTGATATCACGTATCGTTAGGCCGCAATAGCCTTCCGAAGTTAGTGGGAGGGGCCTATTTTACAGAAAAGGCCACAATTCATGCACCGAATGTCCAATCCACCCCAAAATTGAATCACAGGTCTAGGGTGACGGCTTCAACAGATTGCAGAGAGCAATTCCATTTTCAACCATAGGGGGCGCTACAAGTGCACGAAATGTAACTATTTTTTGTAAAAAATGTCCAATCCACCCCAAATTTGAATGACAGGTCTTGGCTGAGCCCTTCAACAGAGGCCCAAAAGCAATTCCATTTTCAACCATAGGGGGCGCCACAAACGCACAAAATGTAACCATTTGTTGCAAAAAAAAAAACGCCATTTGGGGGGGAATAAATGCCCTCCAAACTTCTTCCACATGACCCCGGGTATGACGTAAAAGTTCACGTCGTAATTGGCTACCAGAAGCTGCGTGGGGGCCGACGCAAGCGACAACGGCAACCACACTTTGCAATTTTTAAATTGCGAATATTCTAGTTTTATTTTTATTTTTATTATTATTTTTTTTTTGAGAGTGTACAAATGTGAACCAAATGGACCCGCTAGAGTCCATTTGGTTCACATTTGTACACGCTCAGAAAAAAATAAAATAAAACTCATTAACATTTGGTTCACATTTGTACACTCTCAGAAAAAAATAAAATAAAACTCATTAACATGGTGAAACACATCTTGATGATCAAGATGTATTTCAACATGCAAGGTATATTAATGACAGTAAAATATTGAAAATGAGCGAAATTCCCCTTTAAGACACGTGCATGCACACTTGCGTTTGCATGCGCATTTGCGCGCACCTGCGCAACACACACACAGACACGATATTAAAACAAGTAGAGCATATTGAGAAAAACATAGGCCTACTTTTGCCCCAAAAATATTTTGGGGCAAAATATTTTTTGCCCCTCCACAACACCCCTGTATATATCCCAGTAATTGTCGCAATTATGAATCAGTATGAGGGCACACGCCACACAATAAGCCACTCAATAAGCCACTCAATATCAGCAATATTTCCACACTGGCTCCTCCTCAATCATTTCGAATGTTTCCAGGAATTGGGAGTTTGCCATGTTTTTCCTCAACACGGAAAACTCACAATTCCTGAAAACAATTTGACATTTCATGCGCATACAATAGCAATAATAGCGGTTCAATGGGGGGAAAAAGTCTATTCCACAAGTTACCACAATACCTCACCTCATATAGTAGGCTGTATGTTGTAGTTTTGTTTAGTTGTATACAGTAGTTTTAGTATATAGTATATAGATGTATAGTTGTAGTTTCTAGTTCTAGTATATATACAGTATGTCCTGTCTAGCTGTCTGTTAGCTTTCACACTACTGCCAATTTATCACACCTGGTTAGCTTAGCACCTTCACCTCAAGTTAGGTGTACAGTTAGCACTTACTGGTCTGCTGCACTATTGTTTGTCTCGTCTATATTTTGTCTTGACTATTGTCTTATTGCACTGTCTATTGTCTTACTGCACTGTGGAAAATGGAAACGTTATTTCATCCCTGTATATGTCCTGACATACACTGGAGTGACAAATAAAAACCTTGAACAACCTCTCCCCAAAAGATCTACAAACGCAGGTTCAATAGTTGCCATCCTCGATTATCCTCCTCCCCTATACCCATTCCCAAATACTGACAAAAAAGATCATCCTGGTGGATGCTAGGATGGAAAGGTTCCCAGTTTGATCAGTTTGCCTTCTTTTCCACCGGCTGTTCTGTTCTTTTCGTTTTTTGGTCCAGCAGGAGCCAGAGCTTTAGCGTGCAAAACTTGCCATACACGAAGACAATGAATTAGTGCAATACAAATCATAATATTAGACATTAGGCCTACATAGGAAATTATGCAAAAAAATAGAGACAACCAAGCGAACTCAATAGCGATGGTTTGGCCAACGGGTGGCGTGACCGTTATGGATCAGTTGTGACCGTTATAAAGTAGTCAACTTTACCGGTTTACGGGTTGCCACCGTTGCAAACTAGCTGTGACCGTTCCTCGTCACTCGCTACTAATCCTAACCCTAACCCCTAGTCCTAAACATAACGTCAACAAAATCTATGCCTGAACCTAGCCTTAACCCCCAACCGTTGTGCCATCGTTGTACCGACTGTTTGGCCACCCGTCGCAACCGTTGAGGCCACCTGTTGCGACGTATGCCACGGTCGCAAAATTATTTCGTGGCAGTTGCAAAAAACATAAATCATTCGCGACGGAGGGGGCCCCATCAGTCACAAACAAGATATCTTATTTATTTTGGATTTTCTAGGAAGTCCGCCACTTCTTCTGGGTTAGTGTTGAGTTGCCCTTGATTTTAAAGCTGTCGTTTTTTTTTTAAGGGTGTGATCAACTTGTAAACATTATGTTTTGCCATTATCATAGCTCTACAAAGACACGGCCATGACAGCAATGGCAAAAAAAAAAAAAAAAAAGAATATGCACTAGACCAGTGGCTAGCAAACCTTTTCAAGTTAAGGACCTCCAAATAGATTTGTCTATGGATGGATCACCCCCATCTGAAAATGTTTTGTGCCATGCAGTCACCCCCGAAAAAAAAAAGAAAAAAAAACATACGGTATTCAAAGGTTTCCAAATATGTTTTGATACATCTTGAATAGGCCAAGCCAATGATTGTGTTGCTGTAATGTTACTGGAAATTGAGTGTTAAGGCAATTATCAAGGAAGGGCGAGATCCAGTCGCGACCAATGACCAGGTCACGACCGGATTGCACCTTACCTTATGGTAATGACTAGTTGCTAGTCATAACCAGGTTGCAACATGGTTGCAACCAGGTTGCAACGACAACGTGGTCACGACTAGTTGCAATGTGGTCGTGACTAGTTGCAAACTGGTCGCAACCAGTAGCAATCTGGTCGCAACTAGTTGCAACCTCGTCGTGACTAGTTGCAACCTGGTCACGATTGGCTCCAACCTGGTCATAAGTGGTTGCATTTGTTCGCCATTGGATCTCACTGTGTCTCCGTCGATGATGTCCTCAACGTGACTGCACTGCTCTGGTCTCTCAGCACAACCCTTTTATATCGTTATTGAGCAGCTCTGGCTTCCAACGTTTTTAGCAGATACAATACAGTACACCATTATGCATTCATCCCCCTTCTAATTACCACCCAGAAATAGCAGGGGATTGGGTGGGTGGGAGGACTGCCAGAGCCGTCGATAGTGAACTTTTCAATTCGTACAGCAGCACTCCTCATCTTGTCATGCTCACTCCACTGATGCTGGCAGTGACTGGGCATGAAAATGGCATTTGGTTGGTCTTTAAGTGTCACTGTAACTCTGCCATTTCTCAACCATTTCGGACGCAGAGCGGCTCGCCTGGACGGCGCCGGTACCCTGGCCACAGACGGATCTAGAAATGATGGGCCCCTGGGCCACCACCAGCCAAAAGGCCCCCTTACACTGGAGGATTTTTCTTATGACATACAGGTGTGTGATATGACATATAGTTGTGTGATATTCAAGGGATTGCTTGAAAACAATAAACAGCCAAAGTAACTAAGCTAAATAAATGCAAACACTTGCATTACTTGCACTAGTAATGTACCATATCCTGCCTTGCCTGAGCGTCTTAGCGATCATGCAACATTCAACCTCAGGGCCCCCCCACGAGCTCAGGGGCCCCTGGGCCTGGGCCCAACGTGCCCATTATAATCCTCCCCTGGATACATTTGAGTGGGTCCGGAACTTCTGGGGACCTCCCATAGACAGACAGTAGATAGACAGTAAAGTGGGGAGAAGAGAAGGGGAGAGACAGGGTCGTATATTGGACCCTTCTGTGACTGCGGAGAGCAAAGGTCTGTTTCTCAGTGTGGATTCATCATCGATGAAGGTTAAATTGAGCCCCCCCCCCCTGGCCTAACCCGCAATGATTTTGGCCTTGGGGGGGTGGGGTGCCGTGGGATCCACAGCACACGGCAGATCGAGCTGATCTGATTTGATCTCACCAACGTGTCGTCATCCCCGGCCCCTCCCGCGCCCGTCCACTGCTGTTCTACGTCACATCATTTAGAGCGACGCCCACCCCGGAAGGTTGACTCCCCCCTCTAGGCCAATTCGTGTAACAACTTAGTCCAGGCTTTCCGTTTTCGCGCAACGCGAACGAAAATGAAAGCCTGGGTGTCGAGGCTAGCACTTTGCCAACCATAATTTGGCTGGCAGAATGCGGAAGCGCCATTCGCTGCCAAAATGATATTCTAAACCCAGAAGTCGGCACCTCCGTGGGTGCTTCAAAGCACCACTGAACAACTTCCACTGAAATGAACAGGTAGGGGGCGGGGCTATCGCTCTAGATTTTTATCACTCTAATGGGGAAAATTCATGAGAAAATTCATGAGAAATTCATGGATGGAGGCCAAAATGGCCTCCATCAAATGACATGGCAAGGGACAACAAGGCAAAATGGCCTAAAATTCATTCTGCTTTATGCAGCATGTGATATGTTGAACTACAGTAGGTGGTTTTCATTATGCTTATTATCCATTCAATAAATAAATAAATTAACAAACAAACTAACTACTGGTAACTAACTAAAAACTCCATTATGCACTTGCCCATCTGTACTCAAATGTGCTGACATCGTCACATTTCATCACATTTGTGATGATGTCTATCCATAAGCTTAGAATGTGGCTATGGGATGTTGTTCAAATTCACCTATTAGTCCTGTTGTACTAAGATGCAATTTTTCAGTGATACATTCTCTCTCTCTCCACACTGCCAGTAGTGTTGACACACACACACACTCACACTTTCACTTTCGGTTTAGCAGTGGTTCAGCCATATAGACCGTGCGCCACACCCCCACTTTTTCAGACAGCTGAATCCCTGCTGAATCAAAAGTGAAAGTGCGAGAGTCAACACACTACTGACATGGTGGAAAGAGAATACCACTCATGCCCAAGACCACTTCTTGGGGGGGGAATGATGAAGTTAAGAAAGCCTTGTGGGGTGGAATTCTCTTTTAAGGAACACTCGAGGAACGAGGAACAAGGAACTAACTTTGCCAACAATGCCAGCTGAGAGCAACAAACCGGTTTTGTGGGGATTATAAGCAACACCGGGGGGGTCAGATGAGGCGACATAGAGGCCTACGCACGTCACCGTCTCACTTTTCCTTGTGTTTTATTTTTTTTGTCAGTAACTGAGGGAGAATGTTACCTCGACGCAGGGGCGGATGTAACATTTCCCAATGGGGGGGGGGGGCAAGAGAAAATGGTATTGGGGCGACTTCATCGCCCGTGGCGTGAGGCGACACGGGCGATGAAGTCGCACCCATACAATTTTCAGTTACAGGACTTTTATTAGTCTAGTAAAGTGTCAATAATAACATCAGCTGTTGTTGGAGTTGCAACAGACACGCAGCATGCATAAAGCTAAAGGTCTGACTCAGAGAGTTTTCTATGCTGTTGGTTTAGTGGTGACACAACTGTAGTTAGTAGCAGTAGTAGTGTTTCAAATCATTTTTTTTTTTTTTTTTTAAATATAAGCACTTGAAATATCTTGGGTTGTTTTGCATGCCATCAGGTTTGGTGGGGCAGACTGGGCATTTAGGGTGGGGGCATTGCACCCCCCCATGCCCTTGCTTAGATCCGCCCCTGCCTCGACGCCACTCTGTTCTACAGTATTTGTTAATTGCCAGTGTAATATGCCATGCAGTAGATTCCACGTGGAGGCAGAGGAGAATAGCTGCTGTGCACAGTGTGGTGAGTTTCATGTGTGTGTGCATCCATGTATGCCAGTGGTTTTCAACTTTTTTTTTCATACCAGGGCCCACCATTTATTCTGCATTTTAGCCACAGACACCACAGACCACCATTTGATGTCGAGTTTAGTCTCCCGGACCCCAAAACTAAGGATTTTCAAGTTTGTGTCCACAATTTAGTAGAGATGAACTGATAAACTGAAAAACTGCAAAGCATTTGTCAAAATAACATTTTTTTTTCTTGAGAGCGTAAAATGACACCAAATGGTAAAATGATAATGAAACCAAATGATAATGAAACCAGATGGATCTATAAGGATCCATTTGGTTACCAACTTAGCTGGGGACGACCTCGAATCCTCTCAGGGACCACTGGTGGTCCCCACACCAGTCCCACTGGTGGTCCCCACACACACCAGTCCCACTAGTGGTCCCCACACACACCAGTCCCACTAGTGGTCCCCACACACACCAGTCCCACTAGCGGTCCGGACACACGCACACGCACACGCACACACACACGCACACGCACACAGATTGTTGAGGGGAAACAAAACTTCGCCATCAACGTCAAGTCAAACAAGGCACAGCAGTCAGAAAAATATTGTGGGCATGCAGCGTTCCCCTGGCAGCCATACTGACAGGCTCAGGCTCAGCTGTTATGTCATTTCATTATGATGCGCGCATACCCAGTTGCATTGACAGCAGGGGTGTAGTGGAAGGGCAGGGGGGTGGCATCCCCCCCACTACTCACATCTAAAGTATGTTTTTTTGTTTTGTCATTTACTTTTATGGATACAATTAGGCATTGTAAACAATCTTTCTCAATATGCTATACTTGTTTTAATAGCGTGTGTGTGTGTGTGTGTGTGTGTGTGTGTGTGTGTGTGTGTGTGTGTTGCACAAGTGCGCACAAATGCAAGTGTGCATGCACGTGTCTTAAAGGGGAATTCCACTCATTTTCAATATTTCTGTCATTAATATACCTTAGAGGTGTTGTGTGGACATGACAAAAAGTTCCCCCCATTTTGTGCTTCCTAGGAATGGAGGTCTGAAAAAAAATCATTAGCATGGTGAAATACATCTTGATGACATCATCAAGATGTGTTTCACCATGTTAACTCACGGACTGCCGATCCCGCGGTCGTCGTCATTTTCCCGTTAAATTACGCATGCCGGTCACGACAATGGCTCGTAACACAACAAAATGTAGATTTCATTCTTTAATCCAACTATTAGTCTGAGCGCATGGTCTGATAATGATCCCCTTGCTGACTTTCATTTGGAACAGAATTGCCGCGACAACTTGTTTTACTTTGTCCCATTCGCACCCATTCAATCCAATGCATTCAAAAGCCTCTAGCATCCAAAAGCCCCTGAATGTCGTTTGCGCACGGGTAAATCAACTAGGGCTAGACGTCACTTCTTGACTTTTGACGTTTCCCACAAATGAGATCCAATGATGGTCGATGTATCGGCCACACCGATATCAGTGTGCCTCTATAATTGAGACGTCATCTGCTGTCCCTCTAGCAGGGCTTGAAACTAACACTTGCCCGCTTGCCCGGGGCAAGTAAAAAAAAATGGTGGGGCAAGTGAAGACTGCTACCTGGTTGCCCGATCGGGCAACTGTACAACATAGTGCACTATAAAACAACACAAGATAAATTTGTCTTGAAGGCAGTCATTGCACTCTACCTCTGTGTCTTTCCCTGCTTTCTATCTATCCACAATTCCAGGCTGGATTTGGGAAACAAAACAGGCAAATAAACATACACATCAAATGACCATTAATCTTCTACATTCTTTAGTTGTGTAGACCTGGGCTAATTAAGATGATGAATTTTAACTAATTTTAACCAAATGGACCCGCAAGGGTCCATTTGGTTTCATTTTTACGTTCTCAAGAGTTACATCTGGTTAACCAACTTAACTGGAGACGGTTTCACCTGGAACCCTCTCAGGGACCACTAGTGGTCCCCGGACCACCTGTTGAAAACCCCTGGTTTAAAGCACCCAAGTAGGAAGTATACTTAATTTTAATATACTTATTTTTGAGGGGCAAGTGACCATGACCTGAGGGCAAGTAGAACCTGACTTGGACATGCCCGATGGACAAGTGCCTCGGAGACCTTAGTGTCAACCCCTGCCTCTAGTCTATCCTATCTCATCATACAGAGAACCTTCGGTGGTGTTTTTTTTTCTCGTGGGTCCCAGGCAACAAACACTCACACCAATGATGGAGGAAAAAGAAAAGTTCAAAACCACCGACGAGGAAACAAAAGGCACTGTCAACCCGGCTGACAGTCAGAGATATAGGAGGACAACAACTTGACACGGTGGCGAAAAGCTTCCCTGAAAGAGCAGCAATTTACTATCTGGACTAGGGCCACGTCTTTTAAGTAGGCTCCACTGCAGGGGCGGATCTAGGCATGGGCATCGAAGGGGCAATGCCCCCCTAAATACCCGGTCTGCCCCCCCAAACACGATGCCATGCAAAACAACCCAAGATATTTCAAATGAAAGTGCTTATATTTAAAATGATTTGAAACACTACTACTGCTACTAACTACAATTTTGGCCCCACTAAACCAACAGCATTTTATCACTCAAAAAAGAAAACTCTCTGAGTCAGACCTTTAGCTTTATGCATGCTGCGTGTCTGTTGTAACTTCAACAACAACTGATGTTATTATTGATGGTTTACTTGCCTAATAAAAGTCCTGTAACTGAAAATGGTATGGGTGCGACTTCATCGAAGCGAAGTGACACGGGCGATGAAGCCGCCCCCTACCATTTTCTCCTGCCTCCCCAATTGGGAAATATTACGCTTCGCAGCGGATTCTCATAAGTAATGCTGGCGGCTTGGGTTGGGGATACTTGCCCTTTTGCCGCAAAGTGCCCATTTAAAAACGGATTTGCTTATTTTGCAGAAGCATTTGCTTATGGTCCAACATATTGTGGAACTCAGGGATTGACAGTAAGGTCTCCGAGTCAGGATCTACTTGCCCTCAGGTCATGGTCACTTGCCCGCCCAAATATAGGGTAAATTTTGCATTTAAGTTTATCTTCTACTTGGTGCTTTAGACATTTCCTTTCGCATTTGAAGACTGTTTTGTTTAAGATACTAACTTGTAACTTAACTTGTAAATCAGTGTAAATCGTGGTTCCCATAGTGGTCACGGACTCGGGTCTGTGACCCCAGAAAAATGATAGTTTGGAACCAAATGGACCTGGGAGAGAGATAGGAGAGATAGCTAGAAAGCAGGGAAAGACACAGAGGCTGAGAGCGCAATGACCACCTTCAAGACAAATGTATATGTTGTGTTATATAGTGCACTAAGTCGCACACTTCGCCAATCGGTCAAGCAGGTAGCAGTCTTCACTTGCCCGACCATTTCTTTTTTAGTGTCAAGCACTGGAACTGAACATTCAACAATCTCCCATTTAGCACAGGGGTGCCCAAAGGGTAGATTGGGATCTACCAGATCACACAGGCTGTGTGTGTAGGTAGATCACATGACAGTCCCCTAAGATATGTAACTCAAACGATATCAACTCAAACCCCCTATACTTTCTTTTCAAACGTCAGTGGTAGGATTAGGACATACAAAAAAGCCCTTCAAATTCTCCCCCTCTATTTTCAACCCCCATTTTAAGTACATACACTGTATAACAGTAAGTACAACCATCGCCACAATTTCAAAGCTCCCACTTTCTATGGGCCTTGAAATGGATTCTCGCTAATGGGATAATGACCAGGGGTGTAGTGGAGGGGGGACGCGGCGGGACGGTGTCCCCCTCACTTCTCACATCTAAAATATTTTTGGGGCAAAAGCAGATCTACGTTTTTTGTCTTGTCATTTACTTTTATGGCCACAATTAAGCACTGTAAACAAAGCTTCTCAATATGCTATGCTTTTAATAACGTGTCTGTGTGTGTTGCGCAGGTGCACGCAAATGCGCATGCAAATGCAAGTATGCATGCACGATTGCACGTGTCTTAAAGGAATTCCACTCATTTTCAATATTTTACTACGTCATTAATATACCTTACTAGATGTTGTGTGGACATGGTAAAAAAAAGTTCCCCCCCATTCTGTGTTTCCTAGAAATGGAGGTCTGAAAAAAATCATTAGCATGGTGAAATACATCTGATGTCATCATCAAGATGTTGTTTAAGGAGTTTCCTTTTTTCTGAGAGCGTACAAATGTGAACCAAATGGACCCTAGCGGGTCCATTTGGTTCCATTTGTACGCTCTCAGAAAAAAAATGAAAATGGGAGGAATTCTCCCTACTTCTAAAAGTCCGCTCTCAGAAAAAAATTGAAAATGGGTGGCGTCCCCCCTCTTCTAAAAGTCCCACTACAACACTGATAATCACATGTTTTATTTGTACAGTCGATGTTGTTGAGCCGGTCATTTTGAAAGTAGCTCTCAAGTCAAAAAAGTGTGGGCACCCCTGATTTCGCACAAGACATCCTATAGCTCTATAGCAGGGGTTTTCAACAGGTGGTCCGGGGACCACCAGTGGTCCCTGAGAGGGTTCCAGGTGGTCCCCAGCCAAGTTGGTTAACCAGATGTAACTCCTGAGAATGTAAAAATGAAACCAAATGGACCCTTGCGGGTCCATTTGGTTTCATTTTCACACTCTCAAGAGTTAAAATATTCATCATCTGAATTAGCAGCACTTAATTAGGACGTTTACACCGTTTTGTTTGCAAAATCCAGCCTGGATTTGTGGACAAAACCAAAAGAAATCTTTAATTTTAGGTCTTTGGTGTGCAAATGTAATCAAATGGTGGTCCGTGGCTCAAATGCTGAATAAATGGTGGTCCCTGGTGTCAAAAAGGTTGAAAACCCCTGCTCTATAGGATGCTCTACAAGACATCCTACCTTGTTCTACATTATGTACTACATAATTACTCTCTGCACAACCCTGGAGAAAAATAAGGCCTCGGTTTGTGGTTCCATTTGTCCTGCCTAGACCCAGTTAAATGATTGATACAGGAAATAAATGATACAGAGTCATATCGGAAACATTACAGGGCTTGACACTAACACTTGCCCAAGTGCAAGTAAAAAAAAATGGTCAGGCAAGTGAAGACTGCTACTTGGTTGCCCGACCGGGCAAGTGTGCAACTTAGTTCGCTATAACACAACACAAGATATATTTCGTCTTGAACGTGGTCATTGCGCTCTGCCTCTGCGTCTTTCCCTGCTTTCTAGCTATCTCTTCTATCTCTCTCCCGGGTCCATTTGGTTCCAAACTATCATTTTGCGGGGGTCACACTATGGGAACCACTGATTTACAAGTCAAGTTGAATATTTACTGTAGCTGATTGTGACTTAAATGAAGCATAGTCTTCGACTGTGAAAGGAAATATTTAAAGCACTTGGCAAATGTTAGTGTCAAGCCCTGTAATGTTTCCGATATGACTCTGTATCATTTATTTCCTGTATCAATCATTTAACTGGGTCTAGGCAGGACAAATGGAACCACAAACCGAGGCCTTATTTTTCTCCAGGGTTGTGCAGAGAGTAATTAATGTAGTACATATTGTAGAACCAGGGTTGGGTAGTAACGGATTACAAGGAACGGCGTTACGTAATCGGATTACAAAAAAACAGTAACTGTAACGCCTCACGGTACATTTTAAAACGTGTAATCTCGATTACAGTAACGGCAAGATTGTAACGGGGGTTACATGCTGATTACATTTCTTTCTCCTCCTCAGCTCCTTTGACAATGTTGACAAATAAGTTAATAAAGTTATAATGCTAAACAATGAACTAATCGTGTCGCCGGACTGGAATTATGCGAAAGCTGCGGCGACATTTCTGGGTTCGTTCCAGCACACTGCGCAGTGCGCACCGAGTGCTCCGTGCCATGCAAGCTAATAGAGGAGTGCACTCCAGAGTGGTGTTCTTGAACGTTCCCTACACGGCACTGCGCAGGCTGCGTCTGCGCAGCCTCAGTGGGTCTACAAAAACTGAGCGCTTCACAACAGCAACAAGTCAGAGGAGGAGCACGATCATCATGGCAGAAGTCGAGCCAGGAGTTCCCGTAGTGCCAAAATGCGCGTTTAAATGCTGGAAACTGAACAGGTTTTTCAGTTTTCAAGGGGAGAATGCCAATAACATTACCGTCCTGTGTAAACTCTGCCTCCCTGCCAAAAAATGCCTGTCCACATCCAAGGATTCAACGTCGAATTTGAACAAGCATCTCCAGGTAAGTTCTTCTTAGTTCTCTGCAAGCGAAACCCCCCACTCTCAGTCACTTACGTGACGCCTCACAGGCTTGGGCTTCACAGATAAAGTTACGTTTGTAGCCTCGACAACCAAACTATTTTTTTTATAAACGCTGCACGCATTTGCAGACAGTAAAGTAAAATAATATTCGCCCAAAGACCCAGACAGACCCGAGGGCCGAGGCTATGCTATTCAGATGAGATCACAGATCACTGAGATCAGTCAGTTATTAATCGTGAAGGACATTCAGGTGGTTGTTATTTTCACTCGTGTCCCATTGGCCGTTAAAACAAGGACAACATCTTGTTGAAACGACTACAACAACTTTTGACGTACACAAGTTCTTCACTATAACTAAACAGACATGAAAACTCCGTTCACTTCATGGGGCCAGGCTCTTCTCCATAGACTTCTATTGAATTGGGACAACGTCCCAATTCAATGCATTGGAGTCTATGGGCTCGCGATAGTACATGGACCACGTGACCAGGCTGTTTTCTGCTCCTTAATATCACAACTCTGGCTCTGGAAAAGCGTCTCCTTCATGAGCTGAGCAGTGCAGTATGCGTTTCAATTGCTCGATATAGCGCCACTCGAGGTCGGAGGTGGTATTAGATTCTGGTGACAGGAGCACAGACAAACAAAAATACATTTCTACTAAAATTATACACATCACATGCGCCTATATTTTAGCATATGGTAATGTTTTTTTTTTCTTTCACAAACATATACATAGACAAGAATTGTGGCTGATATAATATTTATATGGTGTATGTGAGTGAATTTGTGATGAGAGCAAATATTAAAATATGTATTATCACTATATTTTTCAGAGGAGACATCCACACCTGATGAAGCAACAGCAACATGAGAGGTCAAGGGATGACAACAACAACAGACTTGACAATGACAGCGACAGTGAGCAAGAGTCCGCTGCTCATCCTCCTCCCCTCAAACAGCCAAAGCTCAAGATGGTGCAATGTGTGTCCCAAAATAAAGTCAGCCAACTAATCGGGGAATTTGTGATAGATACTGTTCAGCCGTTTTCCCTGGTTGAAGAAGAGTCTTTCAAGCGGTTAGTGGAGGGACTTAGTGGAGGGAAAAAAGCCATGACTCGAAAGACACTGACCAGTCGCATTGAAAGGGAGTTTAACAAGATGAAACAAAGTTTGTCTACAACATTGCAGAAAGTTACACATGTGTGCACAACAGCAGATCTATGGTCAGCACAACACCGAAGTTTTTTTGGCATGACATGCCATTGGATCGATGACACCACTTTGGAGAGGAGGTCTGCAGCACTGGCCTGTACACGAGTGCGTGGACGCCATACTTTTGATGTCCTGGCTAAGATAATCTCTGAAGTCCATGCAGCTTACAAACTTCAACATAAGGTCCAGGCCACAGTCACAGACAATGGGAGCAACTTTGTCAAAGCATTCCAGGAATTCGGTTCAGAAGAGCAGGCAGGTGATCAGGATGATGGAGTCAGGTAAGACACTTCATAAGACAATAGGGGTGGGACGGTTCACTTATCCCACGATTCGGTTCGTACCTCGGTATGGGGGCCACGGTTTCGGTTCGGTTTCGGTACGTTTTGCTTTTTAAAAATAAATGAAATAAAAAATGTTCTTTTATTTCGTTTATAAGCAAATTGAATGTGAATATAAAAAATAAATCAAGATTTTCAAAACATTAAACAACCTTGTATTGTAAACTCAATTGTTAAGGTATTAGACTAAAATCCCTATTCAGAGTACATATTCCAGTAGGCCTGTCTTCTTCCTGTTCATTATTTACAGAATAAAAAATGTATATTGCTTGTGCCTCATTATTAGGCTATTTTCAAGGGAAATATAAAATACCTAGGCTAATAAAATGAATGCACATTTCAGTTAAGTATCAGGCAGGTGGCATGGAGACATGCAGCATTGTAGACAGTCAACAAAATAAATTAGTTTAGTTTACAAGACAATATCTGATTTGTAAGGATAAGGATATTATTATCCATACTATAATTAAGGAAATGTGTCTGTCTGAAACGAAATATTCCGGTTCGTTAGTGCGTGTTAAACCTTGGACCCCGTATTGAACGGTTTGGGTTTCTTTGGTGAATTGTCCCACCCCTATAAGACAATCCTAATCAATTTTGTTATTGTGTTCAGAATGCCTTTAGTGTTGCCTATAGGAGAGAGGTAACCAATGCCTTTAGTTTACACAATATTAATTGTACATCTTATTTAATCTTATGCAAGGTTCATGGATGTGGACGCAGCCCTGATGGAGGAAGACGAGGAGGAAGACGACGGACCACAATATCTTCTACCCCTTCACCAAAGATGTGCGGCTCACACAGCAAACCTGGTTGCTACCAATGAGGTCCCAAAGGCTGCATCTCTGAATCCGTCCAGAAAACTGTACCGAGGTGCAATGGCAAAGTGTGCCTCTATATGGAACAAGGCACACCGTTCAACACTAGCTGCAGAAACAGTGAGAGACATAGCTGACATGATGCTTGATGTTCCTTGTGTCACAAGGTGGAGCTCGGAATATAAAGCTGTCGCCAAACTGACTTCCCTTACAGAGGATCAGCTAAGTGAGCTGTGTCAGGATCTCGGTGTGCCTCTCCTAAACCCAAATGAGATGACCTTTCTCAGGGAGTATGTTGATGTGTTGGAGCCACTTGCTAAAGCCATTGATATTCTACAGGGGGAGAAGAACTGCTATCACGGCTTCCTCATTCCAACCATCACAAGTCTCAAGAGCCGTCTGTCTGACAAATTGGCACATGTCAACTACACTGCCCACATCATCAGTGCAGTCATTGAGGGACTGGACCGTCGCTTTGGTGGGATGCTGAGCAGCCATGAGGCACAAATGGCAACAACCACTCACCCGAAATTCGGGTTGTCTTGGCTCCCTGAGGAGAAGAAAGAGGCAATGCTGCGGACTGTAATCCAAGAAGCAAAGGATTTGCAGGAACCTCAAAGCCCACCACCTGCAGAAGAAACTCCTGGCCCAAGCTCTGGACTGGAGGACGATTTTTTTGTGTGTGTGAAGAAAGGGAGCAAGGGAGCAGGAACAGCAGAGGAGGAGGTGCGGAGGTTCCTTGATGAAACAACCAAGACTATTAATAGCCTACATGAATTCCCTTTCATTAAGCAACTCTTTGTGAAGTACAATACAACTCTCCCCTCCAGTGCCCCTGTAGAGCGCCTCTTTAGTTATGGTGGTACCATTCTAACTGCATCTCGCAACAGGCTGACTGATGAGCACATGGAGCAACTTCTCCTCCTTCGTTACAACAGAAAGTTTTGCCCAGTATGCCCAGTGCTTACCTTTGAATGACTGTCGTGTGGCTCTCTCTGTTTAATTTTGCAGTGATGTTCCTGCAATGTTAATGTGTTTACATTTTTATATATATATATTTTATTTATTTCCCTCTCCTATGTATAGCCTTAGGGAATATAGGGATAAGGTTTTATTTATTTTTGTATATGTTTTTTATGTCCTATGTATAGCCTTAGGGAATATAGGTATCAGTTTTATTTTTTTATGCTATTTATGTTTTACTATGTCCTATGTATAGCCTTTGGGAATATAGGCATGCTGCTTTTTGTACATTTTGTCCTGACATTAAATTGTTTCTGGCACTAGATTCTAGCTTCTGGCACTGGCACTAGATTTTAGTTCCTGGCACTGTTATTTTCATTAGGGCCTATGTATAGCCTCAGGGAATATAGGCATGAGGTTTTATTTTGTTATTTATTTTATATGTCCTATGTATAGCCTTAGGGAATATAGGCATGCTGCTTAACCCTTTTTGTCCTGACATTAGATTGTCGTTTCTAGAATCTAGTTTCTGACACCACATTCTACTTTCTGCACTAGATTCTATTTTCTGGAACTAGATTGTCACTAGGTGGCACTAGATTCTAGTTGATTCTTGATGCTGCTCTTTTTTTATTTATTTTTTATCTAGGGCCTATGTATAGCATTAGGGAATATATAGGCATGCTGCTTGACCCAAAATGTTTTGTCTTGATAATAGATCGTTCCTGATGCTAGAATCTATTTCTGACACCACATTCTACTTTCTGGCACTAGATTGTACTTTTTCCCCCTGAAAAATCAATGTTTCTGTGTCAGGCAAAATATTTCATGCCAAGGACACCCATCTGAAAAAATATACTGTAGAGTGAAATATGGATGGACCTCCCAGAAGCCGCTGTTATTGATTGTACTGTTATTAGGTCAAATTAATTGGGAATTAAATGACCTTAACCATATTATGTTGTCCTTGTTTGATTATCAATGGTCTGTATACTGTACCTACTGTAATTACCGATACATGGAGTTGCTTAAAGTAATCCAAAAGTAACTGAAAGTAATCAGTTACGTTACTTTTTAAATTGGGTAACCCGGATTACGTTACTGATTACAATTTTTGGAAAGTAACTTGTAACTGTAGGGGATTCCTTTAAAAAAGTAACTTACCCAACCCTGTGTAGAACAAGGTAGGATGTCTTGTGGAGCATCCTATAGACCAGGGGTTTTCAACCTTTTTGACACCAGGGACCACCATTTATTCAGCATTTGAGCCACGGACCACCATTTGATTACATTTGCACACCAAAGACCTAAAATTAAAGATTTATTTTGGTTTTGTCCACAATTCCAGGCTGGATTTTGCAAACAAAACGGTGTAAACGTCCTAATTAAGTGCTGCTAATTCAGATGATGAATATTTTAACTCTTGAGAGTGTGAAAATGAACCTTTAACTGGGTGGGAAAGATGCACATTCTGTTCCCCTCTAGATCTAACAGGGGCGGATGTAACATGTCCCATTTGGGGGGGGGGGGGGGGGGCAAGAGAACATGTTGGAGGGGCAAGAGAAAATGGTATGAGGGCGGTATGGTTCGCGCCACGGGCGATGAAGTCGCACCCATACCATTTTCGGTTACAGGATACTAGACTTTGGAGGCCATCACGACAGAGGCTGTAGCCACCTTGCTACACCCACCTCCCTTTTGACCTCCTTCCACGGGGAAACCCGATCCGGGTCACGGCACCAATGTAACGCCCGGGATTCAAACCCGGGTCTCCCACGTGAAAGTCCAACATCTTTTACCCCCACTATGATTTTGCCTCCATGATTTGCTGCTTCTGATTTTACTGAAGTAGTTGTTTTGTATGTACGGTATTTGAATGCCTCAATGAAATGAACAAGTTGGCCACTATTGTAAACAAGTGTATGCTTAACTAGTGTGTCCAATCAGTTTTTCAGATTTGATGTAGTTGTACTTGAATTGTACTGTAATTCTCCAAGCTGTTATCAGTTTTGTAGCAGTGTGTACTTGACTTGTACTGTAACTCTCATCTCTGTTAATAAAAAATTCATTCATTCATTCATTCATTCATTCATTCATTCATTCATTCATCTTAACCACTAGACCAAGAGGACATCCCCTTGGTCCGGGGGCAGATAGGCTACTAGACTTTGGAGGCCATCACGACAGAGGCTGTAGCCACCTGCTACACACAGTACAACTACCTCCCACAGAGACTATAGAGTTCAGCAGTCCTACCCCTTGCATGAATTCGCCCGTTGTTTTGTTTTTTGGTTTTGTTTTTTTAACGTGAAATGTCTCTAAAACCATCCATCCATCCATCCACCCACCCATCCATCTAAAAAGTTGGCATTCCACACATTTTCAAAGAGGGCTCTGAAAGTAAAACCATTAGCATGGTGAAACACATCCATCGCCATCAATATGTATTTCACCATGTTAACGATATTTTCAGACCCCCATTTCTAGGAAAACACAGAATGGGGCAGACTTTCTTGTTATGTCCACACAACATCTCTAAGGTATATTAATCAATGACAGTGAAATGTTGAAAATGGGTGGAATTATAGGCCTAGGCAGTGAGCAGATACAACAAAACTCTACACGCATTAATCCATCTCTCAGTCAACATCAAATGAAGTCAGCTCAGGTGCATATAATAGACTTTCGGCTACAGTTGTTCCATCATGTCCAGGAGTTCAACTTAGCTCTACAAGCCTCGAAACCCCAGCGCCATCAACGTACACGAAAAAAGTCAAACTCAACGAAACTATCAGCTTAGTGAATAACTGCAGAAACTGATTGAAATAGGAAGACTCACCTCTCACACACAGCAGAGACATGGTGGCAGCAGCAGCAGCAGAGCGTGTTGCAGGCGCAACAGTTCTCCTCAATGGATATCCAGTGATTTTTTTGTTGTTGTTTTACTATAATATTGTCCAACTGCGTGCGTCGCAGTCTGTCGTCGCCGTCGCCGCCGTGGTTGTCATAATGGTGTGGGCCACTTCTAAAGAGTTGTTGGCCTCCAGTTTAGCGAGGGGGAGTTTAATTCTAAAAGCCCCCAGAACACACGCTCCTCCGTGGCTTGTTTGAGAGGGACTGACTCACGAGAGAGGCTTACATTATCCAGAGCCATAGAGTATAGACAGAGTTACGACAGCTCCGCCCACTTCATGGGGCCAGTCCAATATGGTGGCTCTTAGACTTGAATAGAGAATGGGGACAACAAATAGGGACATGTCCTGGATCTGAAGTAGGCAGAAATGCATTGGTCTCAGGCAACAGCCTAGGCAGCGTTAATGATCTTACATGTATTTTATATATATTATTTTATTATTATTATTTTAATAATAGTACAACATAAGGCATACACATACAGCATATTGTAGCCTTAGCCTACAATAACATTGCTATTGTGCAATAGGCCTACCGTTGACATGTTGAAAACGTGCATAAAATAGCTCTTATTTGCGACGCCCTCGTTGAAAACAATACATTTCCAACTCTAGTTTGTCCCTATCAGGGCTGCATGAACAGCCTTCGAGCGCTCAGTTTCTGGCCCCTCGATGTCGCAACTCTTCTACTAGGATGGCTCTGATCCAGACGAATGACTGACGGACTGACTGAGGGGCGGCTCTTAGCTCCGCTCAGAGGCATAAAGAGTAAAGACAAGAGTCGCGACAACTCCGTTCACTTCATGGGGACAGTCTATAATGGCGGCCCTGAAGTAGTCTACTTTATTAAGACAGAAATGCATTGGACTCGGGCAACTGTCCCAGCGTTGAACCCTTGAACCCCTTTATTTTCGATGGTTTACTAGTAAATACTACAGAATAAACATAATCGTTACTTTGTAATAGCCTACTTTTGGCTTTCCCTCGTTGAAAACAATGTATTTCCAACTCCAGTTACTCCCTGTTCAGGCTGCATGAGCTTCAGCGCCCGGCCAGAGGGCACAGATTCTGGACCCTCAATGTCGTAACTCTGTTTTACTCTATTAGGCCTATATGGCTCTGTCTGAGTCTGTGCTGGCTCCGCTCTGGTTTGTATAATCCACTCGCACTGTACGTACGTCGGTGTCGCGCGACCAAGCTAACATCAACCCAATATCTCTGCTTCAAAAGAAAGCCATAAGAATTATCAATCATGCTGATTACCGTGCACCAACTAACCCCCTTTTTATAAAGCCAAATACACTAAAATTACATGATCTTGTTGACTTTACAACACCAGTAATTATGTATAAAGTTCATAACAAGCTGCTTCCCCGCTATGTCCAGGACCTGGACATAGCGGGGTTAGAAATAGCAATTACAATCTCAGAGGATTTGGAAAAGGGCAAGGACCAATAAAGCAGGAAGATGTGTCTCTGTCAGGGGGGTCAGTTTGTGGAACAATCTAGATGTGGAATTAAAAATGTGTCGCTCAATCCATACATTTAAAAGAATGTATAAATCCATATTAATAGATAAATATAGAAAATTAGAATGATACCCGCCACTCATCCTAGGCTATTCATTGTTATTCTCTATGATACAGATAGTTCTATAATCTGGAATCAATTAATCATCTTATCATCCCTATTTCTCATCTAATTATCATCTTTTAGACATAGCCTACAATACAGATGTGAATTCCAAGTGACCAAATTAGTATTCTCTAGCCAGCGGTTCTTGTTTTCGTATGTATTTTCTTCTGTGCTTTAGTTTGTTTCTTATTTTCTTGTTCCTATGTTATGTTGTCATGTTTTCAGTTTTGTTTTTCTGACTTTTTCTCCTTTCTCTCTCTCTCTCGTGTGTGTGTGTGTGTGTGTGTGTGTGTGTGTGTGTGTGTGTGTGTGTGTGTGTGTGTGTGTGTGTGTGTGTGTGTGTGTGTGCGTGCGTGCGTGCGTGCGTGCGTGTGCGTGTGCGTGTGCGTGTGCGTGTGTGTGTGCGTGTGTGTGTGTGTGTGTTTGTGTATGTGTTCATGTGTGCGTCTATTAAACTTTTTTTTTTCTTCTTCTTTTTCTTTTCTTGGGACTGGTGTCTAAAGGGGAGGCATTATAAGCCTTGTGCTTCAGCCAACCTCCTTTTTGGTCTATAACCAGAAACTTATGATCAAGAATAATGTTAGGCTATATGTTCATCCTGCGACCAAAATAAACTAAACTGAACTGAACTGAACTGAACTCGTCCAGCCTAAAATAGCCGAGCTACAGACAGATTCGTGTGAAATTACCTATGTAGGGGTAGGCTATATGCCTATACACACGCATAGCTTTACTTCACTTGTTCCAGAAATGGATTCATTCATTTTCCTCATAGACGGTCACGTTTCGAAAATGATCTAGCCTACATTATTGTGATCTAAACTTTTTCTCTAATAAACTTTTTTGTTTATTTTGTAAACCTTTTTTAAGCCAATCATTGATTGGCTGAGTGACGAGGGAAGATCGAAATGATTCAATTGGCTGAACAATTAAGGTGATGTGTGATGATGTAAAACTTTTTACAAATTTTATAGGCCTAATTTACTAGCCTACGTCACTCTATTTTCTAAAAAAAAAATCATACAAACAATGAAATGTTTCAAATGGCTGAACACGGAAGGTAGGTTATGTATGATGATGTAAAACTTTTACTACGTCTTATATTTACTACGTCACAACGTCACAATTACAATATCATCAGGGCAACCCCACTTTGCAAATGTAAAATTGTATTCATTCTAGTTGTAGGCCTATTATAATCAGTGTTGTAGTGGTAGGCCTACTTAGAAGTGGGGGACGCCTCTGAAAGGGGAATTCCCCCCATTTGATTTTTTTTTTTTTTTGGTTCACAAATGTGAACCAAATGGACCCTAGCAGGTCCATTTGGTTCCATTTGCTCTCAGAAAAAAGGAAACTCATTAACATGGTGAAACACATATTGATGATGTCATCAAGATGTACTTCACCATGCTAATGATTTTTTTCAGACCCAAAAATATTTTAGATGTGAGAAGTGGGGGGACGCCGTCCCCCCGCGTCCCCCCTCCACTACACCCCTGGTTATAATATTGTGTGTGTGTTGTAATGATTTGTTGAGATTCCGAGTTGGCTTTGTCCACGGCGTAATCGTCCTTATATAGCTCATTTTCAAAAAGTCTGAGGAAAATGGAGTCATATCTGGAACAAGGGCGATGTCACAAGACGAGCAGGACTGCTCAGCTCCATTGTCCTCCTAATAAAATTTATTTTTAAAATATTGTTTTGGAAAATGTAGCCACAGCGCCAAGCTAGTGGGGCCAAACAAATAAAACAATATTTTAAAAAGCAATGAAAACTCTAGGTGAAATTCCAAGCCCCCCGTTAGGAGGACAATATCAGTCACCAGATTTTTTTTGATGAATCTATCATGGTTAAAATGGAGTTTTAAGTTATAATGGGTTTGTAGGCTATAGGAGGGGCGCAGAGCAGCTAAAATGAACATTAATATCTAAATACTGTCTGGGTTGAACGGGACGAGAACATGCAACACAAGAGCCTATTTGGCATGTGTCACACTCACCCCAACCTAACTTGATTTAGAATTGATTGATTTTGAGGCTTTTGTTTGAGATTTTTTGTGCATTATAGATGTGGGCTTCATAAACTGTTACACTTTTTAAAAATCTGCTTTAATTCATTGTCTGCTTGTTTGTTTTGCATTTTTATTGAGACCTCTCTGTGAAAGGTGCTATATATAAATGAATTAATTATAATAATCTTGTGTGTGCTGAATATGTGTTCAACAAGATCAGTGGAGCTCCCTCTGGTGTTGTGCTCGTGTTCTGTCTCATTATTAAAAGTTCTCAACTAAATAGCTGGGAACCTGCAGATGCATCCTTTATGATATCACGCCAACATGTAGGATGATGGTCTATGATTATGAGTCAATACAGTACTTACTTCGGCTTACCTCACATAGATATACCGCACAGCAGTAAAATAGGTTATAGACTTGTACTGTAAAATAAAATAAAAAAAATGTGCAGAAACAATACACACAACCAATACAAGGTATTGCACTATTATGCACATATTCTAAATATGGTGTCATTAGATATCAATACAGTGCCGCCACTAGGTATACACACAATATTCAAGTAAAGCAACACAAAATGTGTCAAAAAAGCGCAAAGCTGACCCTTGCAGGTCTGCTGCATAATAACGTGCGGCCATGCATGAGTGCATCCTTACAGGCAGTGAAAATAGCCATTCCTTATGAGATTGGCTATTTTAATGTCGGGAGGAGAGGCAACACAAATACCTGTATCTTGAGTAGGGCAACCAAATGGTCGGCTATGTCCCTGCATCAACAGTACACAGTGTTATAAATACAATAAGCACATCGTACGGTTCTGCTGGGGAATAGAATGCACGGTGCATTATCATGACTCTCCATGTAGTGTTACCATGTCAGTAACCCATGTACAAAAACTAATTTCACACATTTTTTACGTGTATAACTGTGATAATAAAGTGGACTGTTATTCAGATTCTTGCCTGTTTAGACAGTTTGCACTCTACAGGAAATGTCATTTCCTGTTCCTGGGGTCACGCCATCAACAGGAAATGACATATAGCCCAAAGCAGACATTGTCATTTACATATCAGACACAGCTGTCACAAACAAGAGGGTAAAAAAAATAATATAGCGATGAGCTCGAGAGAGACCATCTTACCACCGTAAACCTGAATCGCCATTGTATCAGTCACATGGAATACACCATCGCATTTACTGTCCCAGCCTACTTACTTGATAATGAAGAAGGAGAACGCATATATATTAATTCAGGTGAGGATGTCGTCAGCCTGTCTCTCCACGAGCGTCGCCATGTTCTTCACCTCGCCGCACCAGTTGTATAGCCGCTTCTCCATCCCCTTGATCTGCTGCTTGCCCAGCACCCTGGGCTGAACCCAGGTCATCTGAACCCTCTGGTCCACCTCGTCGATGTTCCCCTGGATCAGGCCCACGGAGAGGGCCTTCATCACCAGCAGCTCCACCTCGCCGACAGGGATGCGGGCCTGGCGGGCGACCTCATGGAACGCCAGCTGCCTGTGGTTGGCGGGGCAGGCGAACGTCATCTCCATCACGCAGAGCAGCTGGATCTTCTGCAGCAGCCTCGCCTCGTGCGCCGCGAGGTCCGGCTGCCGGCCCCAGGCCGACTTCTCGCTCTGGAACCTCTCCACGTTGCCGCTGTTGAAGGCATTGAGCGTCTCGATGAGCCACTCCTTATCCGTGTTCCTCAGCGACTGGAGCACAGGGTGCATCAGCAACTCGCCGAAGTTGTAAACCCCTTCTCCCATGAGTCCGGCCCGGCCCAGTTTGAACGCCCGTTCTTGTTTCTCTGCGTCGGGCATGTCCTTGAGGTCCACGCAGCCGAGGTAACGCAGGGCGTCCTTGTAGTAGCTGGCGTGGTCGCCAACGATCCAGTAGTATTTGCTGGAGAGGTCGTAAAAGTCCCCGTGCACCGACGTAACCCCAGGCAACTTGTCCAACATCTCGTCCAGCTCTTCAATGAGCTTCTTGGTGGCGGGAAGGTCGTTAATCCCCAGCTTAAGACTCCCGATGGATGTCTTGCAGAGGATGACCGCCTCTTCGCTGGTCTTTACCTTTTCGATGGTCTTCTCCAGGAATCGGATGGCGTCTTCGGGATCAGACTTCTGTCTGGCGACGTGGAGTAAAATCTCCACAAGGGATAGCGGATTGATCCTGTGCTCGAAATCGCAGAGGAAGTTTTCGTACAGCTGTATGAGCCCATCTCCCGTTTTGAAACTCGGGTCTTTGACGAAACCCTTGAGCCTCAAAGTTAGCTGATGCCACAGTTTCTTTGCATACAAGTCCTCCAGCATGTCCCACTCGGACGCCAACCCCGGAGTGGTGCTGTTGCTTTGTTGCTGTTTGAGGAATCCTGTAACATCTCTCATTGTTGCTTTAAATGTAATGACTTGATTTATTTTATGCGTTTACAATTGTGCTGCTCGGGAGAGTTTAGCCACTGTCACTTAAGCAACTCCTGATTCGAAACCTGTCTTTGGCAAAAGTTGAAATCTAAGCTCATGGTCATGGAGCACCCTATAGACCAGAGCTCCAAACTGACGTTACACAACACAAATGGTTGCCATGCATGCATAACCTAAGGCCTACTGAAGTGATGTTACAAATTTGCAGAAATGCTCTGACTCGAGGCCAGTAACATGTTGTAGTCTGACCGATTACTAACACCACTTGATCAGCACTCAGTAGAGTGCATACTTAGGCCATGGCCTACTCGTGAGAGCGGATTACATCATCAGTTAAACTGGCCAATCAGAGTGCACCGAGGGACGCCGACCGCTGGATGTGCACCGTGCATCACTTAACACCCGCTCTGCTCACACGGTGCGCAAACTTGCGTGTTGCACCCAAGTAGGCCGTGGTCTACTCGTGCAGGACCGGAGCGGGCTAATACTTATGACAATAGCTGTAAAGTTATTTTACTTACGTCACCATCACGTCATCACCCTGAGCGACAGACCGCCGAACACCACACAACGATCGCCTACTTGCACCCGCTTTGCTCACGCAAGTAATAGCAAACTCTAAACTTGACCTCAGTCTTAGGTTAAGCTTAGCTTAGTACTATACTACTATACTATTGTAGTGTTATAGTCATGTTATAGTCAAATTTTAGTGTTAGTTCGCTGCCTACAGTTGCAGGGGATACTGAAAATAGCCAATGTAAGCCAATCTACAGTGCAAGGCATGTTCTGAGCTTATAGATCATAAAATAATTGGATGTACACTACTGTATATACTGTAGATGTTATCTCCGAAGGCATCACCTCGCAACGCATTCAAATGTCTTTTGATTGTTTTTATACTCTCTTATCCTCCCCAAATCTTAGACCTGATATTCTTCAATAGTTAAAGCTAATGCTATTAGCCTGTAGGCCTACTGAAAACACCAAAGGGGATTCTTGCCTAAAATTGGTTAATGCAGCCGGTGTGGCAGTGTGTGGTGGGGGTCACATAAAGTAATCTCTCTTTAGGGTCTAACTCGTAGAACCAGCACTGGTCCCAACAATTAAGACCGGCCCTTCCCAGATCTTAATTAGGCTGGCCTGAGGATCTGCCTAGCCTCGTCAATTAGCAGACATTCTACGCCCCACTGAGGCCGAAAACGTGAATGAAGAAAAAAAGGTCTGTGTGTGGACAACTTCGTCCCTTTGTAGGACCGGGTTCGGGCGTCTTACTGGGGATATTGCAAAAACTTCCCAGTGTGGGTACTACTGGGTAGGCATATTTAGCAACGGCTTGTGGTGTGTGTGATGTCAGCCAAGAGCTCTGGTCCATATGTAGAAATATAGGATGTAGACGGGAGTGCCGGAGATACAGATACTTTGAAAGATGCGGTGATGATAGAATAAGTTAACATGGCAGGGCGGAGAAGACGCAGAGCTCCACACACCACCTTGGAGCGGCTGTCTCTGAAGCGACTACCCGGGATCTTACACCGTTTTCTCTTTGGCCGGCCCCAGGAGTTTCCGCGGGTCCGCTACCTCGCCGGAGCACTGTTCGGCGCCGTGTGCGGCGTGGGCTTCTTACAGGGCTTCAGCTACAACCTCTCCCTCAGCGCCCACCTACGCGTCGTCGCAGCGTGTCTGCTCATCGCCGCGTGTGCCGTGGGCGGAGCGCTGTCCTCCTACTTCTGCTGTTCGGTTCTCCTGACCCTTCCCTGCACGCTCGGCGCTCAGGGCCGGGCCTACGTGATGCTCTTGCTCTTCTCGGGCCTCGCCAGCGGGCCCATCGCCAACATCCAGCGCAACATGCAGGCTGTGACGCTGACACTGGGCTGCAACATCGACTTGCAGATCAACCACACCAAGATGCTGTGGAAGGCGGTCATGAGGCCGTTCAGGCTGGTGCTCCAGGACATCGTCAACAGCAGCAGTGCGTTCCAACACAACGTCCAGGAGGTCACCGGGTCCTTTAAGAACTTAACGGACAAGCTCATGGCTGAGTACGGCTATGATGTTCCCGGAGCAGCGGAGCAGTCCCCGCTGCTCTCGTCAGCGGCGGTCAGCACGCAAGACCGGTTTGTCGCCAACACCATGAAGAAATGCGACGACGTGGTGGGAGTGGGCATCAAGCGCTGTCAAGACTGGTTCAAGGCCAAACATGGTGATTGCATGGATACCATCGGAGTCCCCATCGTCAACGACGTCCTGTGCGTGTCCCTGAAGTTCGACTTCCTCTGCGACGTCATGAAAGTTATGATCCCCTGGTGCAGGGAGCAGGTCCCAGTCGAGGGCAACTTTGGCAGCACCTACGACAAACTGAACCAGTCCATTGAGCGGCTGGCTGGCGAGTTCCACGTGGAGGTGGGTATCGGAGAAGACGAGGTGGTTGGGGACACGGTCCTGGGAATGGAGAATTTCACGGAAGGTCTGAAGAAAGAGTTTCAGGAGATCCAAACGGTGACGGACCGGCTCTTTCAAGTCCTCCAGTTCTTTATGTCCCTCACCTTCATCACCATCTTCCTCTCTGCCTTTTCCTACGCCCGGCAGTACAACCGGGACGTTCAGTTTGACAACCTGTACATCACCACGTACTTCAGACAGATCGACGCGCGCCGGAAGAAAGCCGGCAAGAGTTACCTGTTGCCCATGAGGAAAGCGGAGCGGCGGCAGTTCATCATTCCCAACAGCGTCTCCATCCATTCGATCGAGCTCAAAGTGATCACGGGAGGTCTCCTGCAGGTGCTGGCTATCGGCGTGGTGGTGGGCATCCTCCTGGGCGCCGACCGGGTGCTCCACCACATGCTGGATATCATCAAAAGACACACCTACACCGAGTTCAACCTGACGGCCGTGCAAGACATTGAAATCGAGGTGCACAACAACTCCATGATGGCCCGCCTGCTGAAGAGAACCATCGGAGCCTTCAACACCTCCCATCACCTGGACGTGGAGAGCAGCAACGTCCAGTGCCTCCCACAGCCGGTCGGCCTGACGCCGGCCGAGTACGCACGGAGCACGGCCCCTCTCCTGGCGCTGGCGCTGATGTGGCTCGCCCAGGCGTACGGCAACCGCCTGCGGAGGGTCATCGCAGCCTTCTTTTTCCCCAAGCGAGAGAAGACGCGCGTCCTGTTCCTCTACAACCTCCACGTGCAGCGACGGAGAGCCTACGGCGTCCGCCTGCGCAGGCGCGTCGTCGACCGCGGGCGGCTCCGGGCCGCGGCGACGTGGTGCCCCGGCGCGCTGCGCACTCTGGAGAGGCTCACCGGGTGGAGGCTGGAGTGGTGCTACGGGTGCGGGGAGAGGCAGAGGTGCGCGGGGACGAGGTCGGCGGTGACTTGTCCCACGGTAGGCTGCCAGGCTGTCTTTTGTCCCCAGTGCTGGAAAGTCCTGGACAAGCTGTGTCCCCTCTGCCGCCCCGGCAACGAGCAAGTTGAGGACGGCAACGTTTAATGCCATTTTTTATTACTCAGCTAAGCGATCGGCTCGCAGTCGTCGGCCGTTGGTCGTCCCTCGAAGTACTCCGATTGGCTGGTTTAGATGATGATGTAATGGTGATGTAATTAATAGTGTGAGTATTGTGAAGATTATTATCTCCTGGAGGTGTCTGGGTGGTCTCTGCTCGCTCGCTATGCTCACGCCATGGCCTACTTGTGTGCGCTGTCACCGAGTGGCGCGCTATGAGCTGATATTTTTGAAAAATTGTGAAAATGTGTCTCAATATTCTGTCGAGCCATGGGGCTTTTGTCAGATTAAGTTTTTTCTCAAATGATTCTTGTAGCAAGAATCAGTTCAAGAGGGTGCCCACTGAAATCCCTGAGCATTTTTAGATAGGCTATTAACCCCTTAATTCCCGAAATTCAAAAAAATCCACCCAAAATAACCACTCAGCCTGTGGGTTGAGGAAGTTCATGTTCATCCATGGTGGATGATGTCTGGCTACACGCACTTGTAGGTGGGTCGACACTGGTGGTCACACCTCCAAGTTGGACACCACCACAATGGTCTGGTCTTACATCAACACTCCTCGTGATTCGTCACTCTGCCACTATCATCGTACTTTTTCCCGTTGGTACTTTCGGTACCAAGAGACCATCAGAGTGTTGGACACAGAGACGAACTGCTGGCTGGACACACCTTCTACACCAGGGGTGGGCAATTATTTTTCCCAAGGGGCCGAATGAGATACATAAAATATTGTGGAGGGGCAAGACTAAAGGCTGAACTAAAATCTGCGTAATATCAATTTAATTTCAAGATAAAAGTAAGAGTAAGACCAGCCATTTTGACACCAGGGCCCTCAATTTATTCAGTATTTGAGCCAACTAAAGATTTCTTTTGCTTTCGTCCACAATGGACCTTATGCAGCCAAACACTTCCTGGTTGGGTTTGGAATTCACAGATTCTTCCTGTCGGCAGACTCCCATTCACTGTGGATGTATCGGTTGTGAATTTCTAAATAAAGTTCAGTTCTTTAAACCACACTTTTCCATTTGATAATACCATTTCCTAGTTCTTCATAGTTTGTATTATTTGTGGTGTGCTGTTGACATCATCACATGAGTTAGAAATGTGTAAAATCTTCAGTTAAAATCATCAAGTGTTGCCATGTCCACTTTTTATAAGCAACCTTTTAGTAACCCCTTAATTCCCGAAATTCAAAAAAATCCACCCAAAATAACCACTCAGCCTGTGGGTTGAGGAAGTTCATGTTCATCCATGGTGGATGATGTCTGGCTACACGCACTTGTAGGTGGGTCGACACTGGTGGTCACACCTCCAAGTTGGACACCACCACAATGGTCTGGTCTTACATCAACACTCCTCGTGATTCGTCACTCTGCCACTATCATCGTACTTTTTCCCGTTGGTACTTTCGGTACCAAGAGACCATCAGAGTGTTGGACACAGAGACGAACTGCTGGCTGGACACACCTTCTACACCAGGGGTGGGCAATTATTTTTCCCAAGGGGCCGAATGAGATACATAAAATATTGTGGAGGGGCAAGACTAAAGGCTGAACTAAAATCTGCGTAATATCAATTTAATTTCAAGATAAAAGTAAGAGTAAGACCAGCCATTTTGACACCAGGGCCCTCAATTTATTCAGTATTTGAGCCAACTAAAGATTTCTTTTGCTTTCGTCCACAATGGACCTTATGCAGCCAAACACTTCCTGGTTGGGTTTGGAATTCACAGATTCTTCCTGTCGGCAGACTCCCATTCACTGTGGATGTATCGGTTGTGAATTTCTAAATAAAGTTCAGTTCTTTAAACCACACTTTTCCATTTGATAATACCATTTCCTAGTTCTTCATAGTTTGTATTATTTGTGGTGTGCTGTTGACATCATCACATGAGTTAGAAATGTGTAAAATCTTCAGTTAAAATCATCAAGTGTTGCCATGTCCACTTTTTATAAGCAACCTTTTAGTAAAGTTGTTTGAAAATAATGTAGTTAAAACTTTGCATGTTTTATTTAAGCTTGTTCCCTAATGTTGCTTAAACAATGTGATCCTCCTCAAACATTTTCATAAAGGATCCAGGGACACCCACGTAGAGTATCTTCTAAGTCATGGTGGTGGTCCCTTGTTCACAATTAGTTGAAACTCCATGTCATAGACCATGGTTGCTTATTTCTCTCACACAATCTGGAACATTGTACTTGCTCCGGTGTTGGCAGATTGTGAGAGAGATAAGCATCAGCATCAGTCAATCATGAGCTATATATACGGTATATACATTACACATTATGCATTATACTCTAAGACTATACATGGCAGCTGCCACTCGAGAATAGCAGATCTGCAAACTCAAATTGTGCCACTGCGAGCTGGTAGATCTGATATTTTCCAAAATAGCTCTTGTTGTATATATAGATCAAAAATAAAAACCTGGCTGGCACAAAACATTTGACAAATGGGGATTGTGTTCATTGTGTTCATCACAGGTATGGAACAAGCCTTAAACTGTCATTATTTTCAAGCAAATGTACTGAAACGGTTGCTGATAAAAAGCGGACACTTGGAGAAATCCATGAAGTACTCATCATTTTAACTGAAGATTTTAGACATTTCTAACTCATGTGGTCATGTCAACAGCACACCACAAATAATACAAACTATGAAGAACTAGGAAATGGTATTACCAAATGGAAAAGTGTGGTTTAAAGAACTGAACTTTATTCCTAGAAATCCACAACCAATACATTCACAGTGAATGGGAGTCTGCCGACAGGAAGGATCTGTGAATTCCAAATCAACCAGAAGTGTTTGGCTGCATAAGGTCCATTCCAGGCTGCATTTCACAAACAAAACAGGCAAACATAGATCAAAAAATGACCATTCTTTTCCATTCTCTGTCTAATTCAGATGAATATTTTAACTCTTGAGAGTGTAATCATGAAACCAAATGGACCCGCAAGGGTCCATTTGGTTTCATTTTTACGCTCTCAAAGACGCTCTCAAAGATCGAATGTTAAACAACTTTCCACATTTAACTGGAACTCTCTCAAGAACCACTGGTGGTCCCTGGACCACTAGTTGAAAACCACAGTAGCCTTTCACGGGCCGGTCAGAGTCAGCCAAAGGGCCGCATTTGGCCCCCGGGCCGCATAATGACCAGGTATGTTCTACAACACAGATTCTACCAGAAGGGCGTGTTGATCATTCGGTGCCATGTCATTATTCCGACCTCCCGTTCTTCCGAAACTATGAGACGCAAAACCCTACCCTTCTCCAACTGTAACCCTAAGAGCCTAAACCCCCGACCCTCAACCTAACCTCACAGACCTCACGGTCTGGTCCTATATAACCAGATCTTTCATGATTTGTGGAAATTCAGTCCAGAGTCCTTCTCCTTTGAAATACCCAGTCTGCCCCCCCCCCAAAAAAAAAACAAAAAACAAAACAAAGCCATGCAAAACAACGCAAGATATTTCAAATTAAAGTGCTTATATTTAAAATGATTTGGAACACTACTACTGCTGCTACTAACTAACTACAGCTGTGTCACCACTAAACAAACAGCATTTAATCATTGAAAACAGAAAAAGATTCCGAGTCAGACCTTTAGCTTTATGTATGCTGCGTGTTTGTTGCAACTTCAACAGCAACTGATGTTATTATTGATGCTTTACTTAATTACTTGACTAAGTCCTGTAACCGAAAATGCTATGGGTGCGACTTCACCATTCTCTCTTGCCCCTCCAACATGTTATCTTTCCCCCCCAAATGGGACATGTTACATCCGCCCCTGAGCCCAAGGGGAAATGCTGATCTCTGTCGTATAGGATGTGCTGTTGCACACTGGGAGATTGTGTCGTCCTCTTCCCAGCAGACAGCAGACCAGGTGACCTGTATGTGTTAGACTTCAGTCCGAGCCTCGAGACATCATGTAAGCTAGCAGTTATTCAGTACGGTCTGGAGCAGTCTGGACTTGCGCACAACATCAGGTGGGAACTGGCAGCCATGAACTAGCAAAAAAAAATGGCTGACCGACCCAGGAAGAATTGATGTGAACTTTCATGATGACTACACACTTTCTGTGTTGGTGTGCCTGTGCCAAGAGGCCAATGACCAAGAGGGTCGTAATTACGTTGCTTCCTGACTCTAGAAGAAGGGGGCAGGTACAATATTAGGAGACCGGAAGTATGTTGGAGTCTATTCATTTCCAATGGTAGAATGAACGTGAACACAACTTATGATCCATTCCTTAACTCCATGGATACTGAACTAAATACTGGACCCGATCATCAAAAGGCATATAATATTTACAGCATATTCATAGTAAAAAAGCTTCTATTAGCTAAACGGAACAGAAGAAATTTCACTTTGTTATAAATTATTCTTTATACCACCGCCCAACCCTCGCGAGATTTGTTAGGAGTCAGGAAGAGTCTCTTTGTAATCTGCAGTTTCACATACGACAGATAGGGGGCTCTGATCTAAACCATTACTACTTAGGAGACCATTTGTAGGCTTTGTAGTCCATGTCATTTTATATAGTGGCGCCAATGGGAGTATGGCCATCTTTATAAATAGAGTATCTTTGGCCTGTGTTTTCATACAGGAATTCATTCATTGCTACTTGTGCGAGCAGAGAAGCTCAGAAGTTATGAACTGTCCCTTTAAGGACCTGGAAGAGCGCTTTGCTTCCGTATTTTTTGGAAATGAGATTCGTCACCAACAATACACAACGTCCTTATTACATGCGAAGAAAACATTCATTCAACCAAACAAAGACACATGAGCCAGCCCAGTTTGTGATCACATGAGTACTTTGTTATTAACATCCATAAGTTGGTTGATTATGCCATACACTCACATCATATAGTATGGGCACGGAGATAAGAGCAGTGTCACTGGTGCTGACAGTATGTACAAGCATTCAGGGCACGGGGGGCTAAGGAAGCAGAGGAAGGAGGAAAAGAGAGAAAGCAGCAAGGACGTTATAGCTTTTTCCCCCCGTTCTTTACAACGTTACACTCGTGGCACTCGTCGTCGTTGGCACCAAACCTGTTAACATTTCAGTAGAACATGAATCGGGTCAAAGGTGCAATGGACCTTATTCACACACGGTGGCCATCTTAACATGTAAGTCAATGGCAAAGGTGCTAACTAGGGGTGCAACTTCCCATGACAGTCCATTCATCCAAACAGAAAAGTCAGATCTGATTGCATTAGGCCTACACGTCAAACTCACCAACACTGCAGCTGTACCAAAACATCTTCAATTTTCCCTCTTTTTGTTTCATAAAAAATATCTTTTCAGGTGATTCTCTTTTTGCTGTGATTTGGAAGCGCATGTTAGATTATTATGCAGGAGGCTGCAGCATGTGGCTTCGCCGAAAACAAGCGCTTCCAAACACTGATGGCTAAAGATGGCCGTGGTCTGAATATTCCCCTGGCTAGTGCTGTTGCTGCCTCCACTAAACAAAAAGTATTAAGTATTAAAAAAACATTTCTCAATCATAAGATTTGTTTGGGGAGTGAGGTGGCGATACTTTTTATTATCCCACAGCTTTTCAAAAGCTCTGTGGACCTATCATTTTGTATTATTCTATATAAAAACATTTTATCAATATGACCCTCCATCTTTTTTTCCTTTCTGTTCTACTGTAATGTGCTCCATGTACTGTAAATCCCTGGCTAATAAGCCAAATGTGACTTAAAACATTATACGTGCCCTCTATAACAAAAAATAAATAAAAATAAAGGCACTTTACACATCTTATTTCTTTCATGAATCATATGTCTGGTCCAACATGTATGCTAATAGAAATTATTAAAAAATGAATCATTTTAATGCTTGTATTAACATTAGCATTAGTATGAAATTTCTTGTTAGCATATGCATCCCATAATTCCACCGGGCTGGGCCACACATGGACATATGACATCATCAACATGGGACAGGGGCAGTCTCTGTTGAGTGAAAGATGCTCTATTTATGAAAGAAATAAAATAGTGAAGGCACTTTTATTTGTTTGTTTTAGTTCTAGAGGGCAAGTGTAATGTTTTAAGGCATATTTGTCTTACTAGCCCGAGACCTTGGCGGTGGCATTTGGCTCTTTTTTTTTTGACAGCCATGGCTAAAGCCCTCTAGAATATGGACAGAACGTGTGACGTTCTGTAAATGATTTTATTTTTATGTTTTACATTATGTACAGTTATCATTATGTAGTCATTATGAAACACCCTAAAGGGGAGATAACGTTATAGACAGTATGACTTCCTCTGAGTTGCGGGTTACCCCAAGGACTCGGCATCTCTCTGAAACCGAGCCGTCGAAATGCGTACACTGGGTCTGGAACACTGACAGAGCATTAGGAATGCGTGCGTCACCTGCTCTCCCTTTCAACCCCTTGCAAACCGACCGATGGTTATCAGCCGGATGTTAGCATGGAAGCTAAAGCTAAACCTCGCTTCTGACGAGATTAGCGATATATACAGTATATATATATATATATATATATATACTGTAAACCTCTCTATTGGCAGAAATAAATCGCTGGAGGCTTTTAGACATATTTACAGTTCTGAGGATAAAATATTAAATAGCTTATGCGGAAATTACACGAAAACAAAATGTAATAAAAAAAATAAAAAGGTACATTAAATGCAACGAAAACAAATCGTGATCTGACATTATATATCCTTTTTTTCCCCCGCAATACATACGCTTCCATTCGTACAGGCGTAAATTTTACATTGTTTTCTACCGTTAATGTAGAGTATTTTGGACCGGGCCGCAAGTCACTGTACAAACTGTACACACGCGCAAATAACAAGCGTCAAGCCAACCCCTTTAC
Source organism: Benthosema pterotum (assembly GCA_039105355.1). NCBI lineage: Eukaryota > Metazoa > Chordata > Actinopteri > Myctophiformes > Myctophidae > Benthosema > Benthosema pterotum. The sequence goes on along the minus strand of CM076972.1, from coordinate 49,383,099 downwards.
AGAGCTGTATAATACAGCTCAGTCAGAACCTAAGGCCACATTTTATACCTTGGTGCCACAAAACTCGATACATATGCCTGACAATCCGGGGGGGATTGGGGGTCTCCCTTTATCCTGCAGTCAAACTGTCAAAAAAAATGAAAATAAAAATAACATTTTGACGACAGTCTCTTAACCCAATTCCCGCGATTGCCGATGATCTACAATGTAGCTCCGGCTGCTATTGCCACAGATCTACGGCCATCTTTGATTAAGGTAATAATCTTAGGGAAATTATTTTGTTGAATGCATTATAGCATATACACATGATACATAGACAGATAAGAGGGCTTGTATTTGCCCCGATTGCCTTTAAAAAAAGAAGAAAAAAAGTGCTTTAAGGCATAGACATAAGCATTTTGTCCCTTACTGAAAAGTAACACATTTCAATCATTTCATTAGCTTAACAGGGTACAAGGGAGCACAGAATGCCCAGTACATTCATATAAAAAACATAAATCCCTCCAAAAGCATTACTTTCACTCGACAATATCCTGCCATTCTGTCAGTCTGCCTGTCTATCTGTCTATTTACATGCACGCGTCAGCTATACACAATACAGTTAAGTCAGTAAATAAATAAATAGAACTCGCCGTGAGTGTAAATGGCATATGAATTTACAGGTAAATAGATACAAGCAAATGTACAGCTACAGGTTTTCTTTTTAGCAATCTCTGCTCAATTCCGTACTCTTCTGAAGATTCTGTATGCTTTTGTTCTCAGCTGAAAATATGTAAATGATCGTGATTCATACTAGTGTATAACACAGAGGTGTCACTTTTTTTTACCCCGTCATGTACTAGGCTGGGGAGGGTTTCTTGGTCGAAACCCTTATTTTGAAGTGCCAGATCTCCAAAACCAGATGCATGATCGCGTTTATGGTGACTTGACCATTCTACCCTCCAACACTCTGTGCAAGAACATCCGGGTCATGAATCCCCGGATGTGTCGTTCAGTCCCATTGGAAATAGCTGATTTTTGCCGAGAACACTGACATTGAGGGGCCAAATCTGAGATAATGCCATTCAAATGCATGGGATAGAATGGGTGCAGGGGACAAAAAAAACCAAAATGGTCGCACACATTTGTCCCAAATTAAATGCAACAAAACAGCGATCGACAAACAATTTGTTTGAATCAAAAGATGGATTAAAGAATGGAATCAATGGCCGTCTTCCTCGAGTATGGCAAAGCGGGGACGGCAAGTAGAGGCGTGTATTGTATTCGGACCGGGAAAAGACAACACTTGCGCTGCATTACGACATCACAATATCTATTTCTAGTGTCATAACACAGTACCAGCTTCCAGGATGTGTAGTATTTGGGGTGAAGTGGTCCGTTAACCACTTAAAGAGGGTGAAACACTCGGTAGACGTTTGGGTTGTGCAGGGGGTACCTAGCCACGATGCCCAATCAAAAACGATGTCCCAAAATAATCTCATGCTCAAATATTGGATCTTGGCGGATGTGATTTCTTTTTAAAGGGGAACTCCACCCATTTTCAACATTTTAATATGTCATTACTATACCTTAGAGATGTTGTGTGGACATGATAAACAAGTTCCCCCAATTCTGTATTTTCTAAAAATGGAGGTCTGAAAAAAATCATTAACATGGTGAAATACATCTGGTGACATCATCAAGAGGTATTTCACTATGTTAATGTTTTTTTCTTCAGACCCATTTTTCCTGGAAGGGTACAAATGGAACCAAATGGACCCGCTATGGTCCATTTGGTTCACATTTGTATCCTCTCAGGAAAATGTTGAAAATGGGTGGAACATGCTGTACCGGTGGTTTGCCAAGTTCTAATTTGACAAACAATAACACTTGTTTTCTTTTCTTTTTGCTAAACCGAGTGACTTAGCGAACTATTTTAACCATAAGTCAACAAGGAGGTTATCTCGGAATCGTTTTTCTAATCAACTGAGTCACAACTGACGCGGCCAACCTACCTGTTCTTGCCTAGCCTCTACCAAAGTGTGATGTTGTTTCAAGCGTTGCATTCAAAAGGCCCTATTTTGAGTTTCTTAAAGGCAATAGAGGCAACTTTTTAGCCCAAAATCAAAATAGCTATAGCTATATTTTTTGCCTTTTTTCCCCTCTACGTTGCTTCTACTTTGATGCTGCAGCTGTTTCCCTGCAGACAGACACTTGCTTCGTCCTGCAGACGGTCCAGAACGTTGTTGTTGTCAACAAATCATGAAAACAAAACATTCGTCAGGCTCAGGAAAGGCGATGCTAATTTGTGAGGGGGAGGAGGGGGGTTGTGTGGGGTAAGGCAGCGTTTTAGCCAATCACAGCACAGCCAGTCCCCAGCAGATTCATAATGAGCCAATAGAGTGGAGGTGAGGGTGGAGTTAGATTCTCTTTTTAAACAAATCTGTTTACAAACAGTGTTTGTACACACTAAATTGCCTCTATTACCTTTAACTCTTTCACAGCCACCGAGTTTTACAAACAGCGGCCATTTTGTTTTGGGGGCGGGGCTAGCATCCTATCTCGTCTATGGCTGGGAAAGGGTTAAGTGACAAAGCTGTTTTGCTGTTTTGAGTGGCCAAACAGCTTTGCCACACCTCCAAGTTTTGACTTGTATGACCTGATACTTATAAATAAATTCAAAATAGGGCCCAATGTGTGACATGGCTACTGTGGATGAATAATAAGTGTGTGCGTACGTTAATGGGAGAACACAATAGTGCGTTTAGGCGTTTGTAGATAGTACAATGTGTCTAGTACAGTCTGTGGCTTAGCCTCATCTTCTATTAAAACTAAAAAGATGCGTGGTGAATGGGAAAAGGCCGGTTTATCCTCTCATGTCCTTTTGGTATTCGGGGATGTACAGTAAAGTATACATGCATTCCGGGCCGGACGGATGTACCGTTGGGAGTAGATATATACTGTATACGATTGTGTTTTGTTGTGCCTGCATGCTTTCCTCGCATGAGTCTGTACAACCATCCACGTTTCGAATAATGCGCCGTCGTCGTTTTTTGTTGTCCCAATCGTCATCCTCTTCGAACCCGTATTCCATTTAAACCGGCCATAGTCTCCGTAAGTCAATGGAATTGTCTGTATGCCAGTGGTTCTCAAAGACGTGTGGCCGGCGGGGACCCCCACCAGAGGTCCTTCCAGGTACCCTAGAAGATTGATAGCTTGATAGATTGACAGAATGGACCCGTCCAGGTTTATGACTCTGACAAGTGTCCAAGTGGAACCGAATCAACCGAACGGATCCGGTTCCACGTCCCGAGTGGAACCGAATCAACCGAACGAATCCGGTTCCACGTCCCGAGTGGAACCGAATCAACCGAACGAATCCGGTTCCACGTCCCGAGTGGAACCGAATCAACCAAATGGATCCGGTTCCACGTCCCGAGTGGAACCGAATCAACTGAATGGATTCAGTTCCACATCCGAGTGGTACCGAATCAACGGAATGGATTCAGTTCCACATCCGAGTGGTACCGAATCAACGGAATGGATTCAGTTCCACATCCGAGTGGTACCGAATCAACGGAATGGATTCAGTTCCACATCCGAGTGGTACCGAATCAACGGAATGGATTCAGAGTGGAAACCTGAATGGATTCGGTTCCACGTGCACACTGACAGAGTCACAAGGGGCCTCTAGGAGCATACCAACCCCTGGAGGGGGCAGGGGGGGTTTCTTGAAATAAACAAATGTTTGAGAACACTGTGGTGGATGTGGTGTGACAAGGACCTCCCCCTCGTCCTATAGTCGCCGGCGCCCGCCCTGACTTGGCCTTTCCACGGCCTCTCTCCTCCAGGGAAAGGGAGGTTTTTGGATCAAGCGCTGCTGGCCCCCGCTGGTTCCGTCGGGTTTTTCCCGGCTCAGGGCTCGACGATGCTGTCGCCCGTGCCGGCCAGGGTGACGTAAATGATGGGCACGAGGCCCCGCAGGGCCCCCAGGGAGCAGAGCAGCCAGTCGGGGTCGGGGGTCTTGCTCAGGACGCGCAGCACGTCGCCCTTGTGGAAGCTCAGCTGGCCAGGCTCGGTGGCGATGTGGTGGCACAGCGCTCGCACCTCGCTGGAGAGAAGAAAAACCACGGCAAAGGAAGTGCATCGTTTTAACCTTTTTTTCCTTTGTTCTAAGCGTTATTAGCATTACTTACCATTAGCATTAGTTAGCGTTATTAGCATTACTTCGCATTATTTGCAATTACTTTAGTTATTGAAAAATATCAGACCTACAAGCTCATAGCGTGCCATGGAGTGGCGTGCTATGAGCTTGTAATGCGAATCAGAACACTTTCAATGGCTAAAACTAATCTTAATACTTTCAATAGTTGCTTTCTCTAGCTAAAGTTATGTTAATGCTAATGTGCTCAATAGCTAAAGCAAAAGCTAATGCTAATGCTTTTAATAGATACAGCTAATGCTTTCAATAGCTAAAGCCAATGTTAAAGGTAGGGGAAGTGATTTCACTTTTGTCAGATGTCACCCAAAAAATGTTTTTTCTGTTAAAATGCTCTATTATAAGGTGTGCAGACCATATATGGAGTTTCCCCCTCCCCCACGTTAGCAGAGGAGCTAATAAAAGTTCCCCAGGTGGAGGGTGAATTCTCCTCCAATCAGGATCGAGCAGCAGGTTCACAATGTGTAGCTACTCTTGGGCGCCCCTAGTGCACCAGGCTGGTACTACACAATGAATTTCAAATCACTTACCCTACCTTTAAGGCTATTGCATTCAATAGCTGCACCCTACTTACCATGGAGACTTTTTGGTTTGAGTAGTTTGTACGGCCGGTGGTGGTGGTGGTGGTGGTGGTGGTGTTTGGCTAGGAGGAGGTAGGGGTGAAGACTTCTTCCCTGCTCCCATGGTCTGTGCTACCAGATCCAGAACAGACCTGTCCAGGCCCAGCCAACCCGACGGTGGCCTGTCGTACGCAACGAGAGCAAAAAACAAACAACACAGAGTTGAAATATTCTTCATCTGAATTAGCATCGACTTAATTAAGAAGTCTACACTGTTTTGTTTCCCCAGATGCAGCCTGGAATTGTGGACAAAACCAAAAGAATTCTTTCGTTTTAGGACGGTCTTTAGGGTGAAAATGTAATCAAATGGTGGTCCGTTCGTGGCTCAAATGCTGAAAAAATGGTGGTCCCTGGTGTCAAAAAAGGTTGAAAACCCCTGATATAGTATATGATCAACTCTACAAATGACTATGGGATTCTCCCCAAAAAAAAAAAAAAAAAAAAAAAAAAAAAAAAACTCAGGATCAGGGGCAGATGTAACATTTCCCAATTGGGGGGGCAGAAGAAAATGGTAAGGGGGCAGCTTCATCGCCCGTGTCGCTTCGCGCCACGGGCGATGAAGCCGCCCCCATACCATTTTCAGTAGTGTTTTAAATACTTTTAAATATAAGCACTGAAATATCTTGGGTTGTTTTGCATGCCATCATGTTTGGTGGGGCAGTCTGGGCATTTAGGGGGGCCATTGCCCCCCCCATGCCTATGCCTAGATCCGCCCCTGTTTAGGATAGTAGGCCTCCTCACCTGCTCCTCTGAGCTTTGGCCTTCTGTACAGCACTAGCAGTGGCCACAGTAGCAGCAGCAGCAGCGGCAGCGGCGGTTCCCTCTGTCCTGGATGGAGAGGTGTTGGTGGTGGTGGTGGTGGAGCCAAAGAGCCTGCCCCAGCGCATGCTTTGTCCCTGTCCCTGTGCAGGGACCGTCCCAGCTGACGCCACCTGAGCCTGGGCCTGGGTCTCTGCAGCCCCGCTCGGGGGAGGAGCGCTGCTTCTCCTGTCTTTGTCCTGTGTTAGGGAAAGTTTACATTTACCGTAATTTCCGGACTATAAGCCGCTACTTTTTTTCACATGCTTTTGACCCTGCGGCTTATACAAGGGTGCGGCCAATCTATGGATTTTCCAGGTGGGCTCCGCAGACTAAATGATAGAAAGTTGGTTAACCAGATGTAACTCTTTGAGAGCGTAAAACTGAAAACAAATGTGGTTTCATGTTTACACTCTCAAGTAGTAATGATAAATTCTAAATTTTAAATCTAAATTAGCACCACTTAATTAATAAGTCATGTTCATGTTGGTCTAATTTTGATGTTTTGCCTCTTTTGTTTTTGCGAAAATCCATCCTGGAATTGTGAACAAAACCAAAATAAATCTTTAGTTTTGGGGTCTGTGGGGTGAAGATGTTGTTAAATTGTGAAAAAGTTGAAAACCACTGCTCTAACATGAAGCACCTGACTATAAGCCTGGTGCGGCTTATAGTCAGGTGCGGCTTATACAAGAAAAAAATCAGTATTTTGTAAATTTAGCTGGTGCGGCTTATATTCAGTGCGGCTTAATCCAGAAATTAGCTACGTTCTCTCTCTGTTTTAGTACAATATGTGTTTTCTTCAGGATTAACAAGTGTTTCTTTGTGCTAGATCAGGTGGTTTATCATCATATGGTCCAGTTTTTTACCGGTTTGTGCCTCACGTCCTCGAGCACGTTAAGGTTCTCAAGGTTCGGGGTTGGTTGACCCACGCGTCCGGGTCTGCCTTGTATCTGACTGACATGCAAGCAGCCATATGCAAACCTGTGTGCATATCTCTCCACTGTTACCCCCTCCCCAATGGGCTGTCTTTCTCTCTCACAGAAGTTATATTAACTGCTGTTTTCTTGAATTTCTTCATGCGTTTTGTAACTGTCGTCCGAGGCAGTTGCGATATTCATCGCTTATCGTGCACGATATTTTAATAGATAATTCTGCGTGATAAAGACCAGACAAATTCTCCTGCAGTTATTTCTCATTGTATGTAATAGAAGTGCATATTTTCTCAATCACCTGCTGCTGCTGCGTTGTGGTGGCGGCGGCGAGCACCGACTCCGGCGGGCTGCCCATCCACGAGGGAAGCCGTCCGCCACCCCCGCCGCCGGCCGCCGCTGCCGCCGAAGCCTCCCCCCCACCGCCGCTGCCGCCTTCGTGGCTGCTGGACTCGGCCCCTTCCACCACGCCCTCTCTGGCGGGCGGCGGCTGGCACGCCCGCCTCTCCGCCGACGACGACTTCCTCCTCTTTTCGCCGCCCCTGGCGAATTTGGAGCCCTCGGCGGACTGGTCGATGTACACCTGGCGAGAGACGAGGCGAGTTTTAACGCACGCTGGGCGGGCACGCCTTTTGGTGTTCTAAGCATACTTAGCATTGGCAATACTTAGCATTGGCAGCATTACTTGCTTAGCATTATTAGCATCAATTAGCATTATTACCATTAATAGCATTGTTAAAAAATACTTAGCATTACTTAACATTAGTTAGCATTATTAGCATTACTTAGCTTTACATAACATCATTACCATCGCTACCATTACTATAGTTATTGAAAAATATCAGACCTACAAGCTCATAGCGTGCCACGGAGTGGCGTGCTATGAGCTTGTATGTTTAGAAATGGTGAAAATATGGCGCAAATCTTTGAGTAATTCTTCCGTTCAGAATGGGTTAATGTGTGCAATTCAATGTCTTTTATGTAAAACCTTTGAAAAAAACGGATCATAAACAACAAGTAGGCAGTAAGATGGTGTTTTATTTGTTGAAAAATAGCAGATCAACAAGCTCATGTCGCGCCACCGAGTGGCGCGACATGAGCTTGTTGTTCTGCTATTTTTGAAAAATTGTGAAAATGTGCTGCAAATCTCTGAATACATTTTGGAAGCAAACATTTTATCTCAATTTTTCGCTTCTGGGGAACCCCCGAGAACAACATATTTTCAGATGGAGGTCTGCAGTCAAATATGGATAGTTCTGGTGGTCCTTGGCTTGAAATATGTTAGCATCACTGACACAGGAACAGATTTTTCAGAAAAACTAGAATCTAGTGTCAGAAGCTATAGAATCCAGTGTCAAAAACTCGATTCTAGCGTCAGAAAGTAGATTCTAGTGTCAAAAAGGAGATCCTAGCATCAGAAACTATCATTTAGTGTCAATAACTTTAGACTAGTGTCAGAAACTACTGTAGAATCTAGCATCAAAAGCTAGAATGTTGCTGCAGCTATAGTCTGGTGTCAGGAACTACTGTATAATCTGGTGTCAGAAACTCGAATCGAGGTTCAGGACACAATGGGTTAATAAAGGCGGCAGCAGCATTGGGGGTCACCTGGGAGGACTGCATGAGTTGGTACCACCAGCCGGCCTGCCGGTCCTGCCTCTCCTCCTGGGACGGATCCCTGGACGCTCTCTCCTTCCTCCGTTCCTTCTCTCCGTCCTGGCTCTCTCCTCCCACACCTCAGGAGAAAAAAACATCCACAGTGTTTATACTCGTCATTTCGGACCGGACGTTAGATCTTAGTTTCTGACATTAGATAAATCTGTTTCTGTGTCAGTGATGGTCAAAGTATTCATACCAGGGACCCCAGTGATATCTATATTTGGCTGCCGACCACCACGTGAAAACATAGTTACAGGGACCCTCCCGGAGCTAAAATAGAAAATCCCGGAGTTAAAATAGTTCACATGCAAAGTTTTTTGGCGACGCAGGCTATTATTGGCGATTTTTCAAAAAAGAAAAAAGCAGACATGCAAGCTCATAGTGTACGTGCCCCTTGGTGGTGCGCTATGAGCTTGTATATGTGATATTTTTCAATCTCTAAAGCGTTCCGTTAGAGAATGGGCTAAAGAGTTTTATGTCAACGACCGAAATTAATATACCTTCGACCCACAAATGGATCCCGACCTACTGTCTGGGTCATCATCAGGCTGGCTTGCAGTGGACATATTTGTGCCATGGACATACACAATTAGTGGACAATAATACTACCATAAACACAAAACAGAAAGCCCCGAGTGAACATAATCGGGCCTGTAAATCAATCAAATGCTGTTTCAATTTGAGCACTCCTAGAGTTAAAGCGTTTGATAACCACGAGTGATAGTTGTACTATTATAATGAGCCACAGTCGTAGTAAACAATTGTCATACATATTCTGGGGAAAACCTGGAGGCTTGACCTTCAGCATGTAGACGTTTTCATCAAAACCAGACCATTATATTATTGTGCACAACGGAAAATCCTTTGTCTCTGTACAGACCATGAGCCCTTCGCAAAACTCCACCCTTTGGGGCGGAGTTTAGTCACTGTCCAATGGCAGTTCGGTAAATTGTTTAGCAACTGTTGCTAATGCGGGTCAAGTTTTCCCTCTTCTAACGTGCCTATTGGACGAGGCCGGATTGATGAGGGACTTAGACGGGGGCGGATGTAACATGTCCCATCTGGGGGGGGGGGGGGGGGGGGGGGGGGGGGGGGGGACAAGAGAACATGTTGGAGGGGCAAGAGAAAGTTTCAGTCACAGGACTTTTATTAGTCGAGTAAAGCATCAATAATAACATCAGTTATTAGATTATTATAAGTTACAACACACACGCAGCATGCATAAAGCTAAAGGTCTGACTCAGAGAGTTTTCTGTTTTCAATGATGAAATGCTGTTTGGTTTAGAGTGGTGACACAGCTGTAGTTAGTTAGTAGCAGTAGTAGTGTTTCACGTCATTTTAAATACAGGCACTTTAATTGGAAATATCTTGGGTTGTTTTGCATGCCATCATGTTTGGTGGGGCAGACTGGGCATTTTATGGGGGGAGGGGGGCATTGGACTTAGCGAAGGGCTCATTTGGACATGTCGGTAAACCCTGGGAAGGAGCGTATACCTTTCAGTCTCTGTCCACTCGCCCCCCTCTCCTTCCACAGGTTAGTGAAGCCCAGCTCCAGCATAGCCTGGGTGTCCACCAGCCCAGCAGCCTCCATGCTGTCCACGGCTGGCCTGTCGCTCCCCAGTCCCTCTCGCCTGCACCCCACGCCTTCCGCCCTGCAATGAGAAGGGTAAGTATGTACCGTAATTTCCGGACTATCAGCCGCTACTTTTTTCACATGCTTTTGACCCTGCGGCTTATACAACGGTGCGGCCAATCTATGGATTTTTACAGGTAACAGGGGTTTTCAACAGGTGATCCCCAGACTAAATGATGGAAAGTTGGTTAACCAGATGTAACTCTTTGAGAGCGTAAAAATGAAACCAAATGGACCCTTGCAGGTCCATTTGGTTTCATGTTTACACTCTCAAGAGTGAGAGATTAGCTCCACTTAATTAATAAGTCATAAGTCATGTTCATTTTGATCTCATTTTGATGTTTTGTTTTGTTTCTTTTGTTTGTGAAAATCCATCCTGGAATTGTGAACAAAACCAAAAGAAATCTTTAGTTTTGGGGTCTGTGGGGTGAAGATGTTGAATAAATAGCGGGACCTGGTATCAATAAGGCTGAAAACCACTGCTCTAACATGAAGCCTATTGCCTGGTGTGGCTTATAGTCAGGCGTGGCTTATACAAGGGGAAAAAAAAATCAGTATTTTGCCCCAAATTTAGCTGGTGTGGCTTATATTCAGGTGCGGCTTATAGTCCAGAAATTACGGTAAGTATGTAGCCTTGCCAGGCCATGATGTCATGAGACCCATATAGGTTTGGGAGCCTGTCTCCTGTTTTGTAAGTGCATTCGGGTGCATGATCATTTAGGCTTTTATAATGTACTATATTACACAATACATGACATGACTCTTCCATAAATGGGCACAAACAATGAATAAATGCTAGATTAAACTAGCAAATCCACTTTTACTACTCGGGGACCCTTGGATTCGTTTTATGAAAATGTTTGAGCAGAATCATAGGTTTAAACAACTTTAGGGAACAAGGCTTCTGCAACTAGTGACTACCATTATTTTCAAGCAACTTTAAGAAAAAAAAAAAAAAAAAGCCCATAGCTCTCATGAAAAAGCAGACATGGCAACATCCATGACAGGAAGCTAAAATGAAGGTGTTGTCTGCATAAAGCCCACTCATCGTCATTGACATGAAGTCTGACGGAAAATGATGTCAATTTCAAAACTACAATAACTCTTAAAGGGGAATTCCACCCATTTAACATTTTTTCTGAGAGTGTACAAATGCAACCAAATGAACCCTAATGGGTTCGTTTGGTTCCATATGTACACTCTCAGAAAAAAGAAGCATCTAAAGAAATCCATTAACATGATGAAAATACATGTTGATTATGTCATCAAGATGTTTCACCATATTTCTTGGGAACACAGAATGGGGGAACTTTTTTTTTTATCATGTCCACCCAACACCTCCCCTTTAAAAAATATATAATAATAATAATAATATTAATAATATTAATAAAAATAAATCACCTGGCCGCTCTGGGCCACGTTCCGTCTCGTCGGAGCCCCGGCCTGTCTCTCCTGCTCTCTTCGGGAGCGGCCGTGGCCTCCGCCTCTTCCTTCGCCGCTACACCCGCCACGGTGGCGCTCCACGCTCCGCGCATCAGCTGGAAGGTGGAGCGCGCCGAGCGGTCGTCAGCGGCCGCCACCGAGGAGCCGCCGTTGGCGTCGCCTCCCTGGCCCTGGCGCTGGCCCTGGCTAGCTGCGGAGGACAACAGCAGCTCCTTGCGGCGGAGCTGCACCTCGCGGCCCTTCTGGAGGAGGTGCGGCTCGAACAGCAGGTCCAGGTGGAAGGGCAGCAGCGACAGGGGCTGCAGCAGCAGCAGCAGCTCCTCCAGCATGGGGCGGCACGCCCCCGCCTGCGACATGGGCAGGAAGCCCCACGCGTTGTAGTGGGCCGCCACCACGTCTGGAGAGGGGGGGGGAAAAATTAGTACAAAGATATTGGCACCCAAAAATGCAAGTGCACAGTGTTGCTGCTTCACAGGTTCAAAGCACTGTGCAAAGAGGGGGGGGGGGGGGGGGGGGGGGGGGGGGGTAGGGTGACCAGATCCAAACTGTTCATTTGAGGGACAGAAGTGTTGCATGTGTGGGACAAGTGGAGTGTGGAAACAGGACAACATGTAGTTAGCAAATTATTAACATCTTGATGTCAATATTCCAAAAATATTCCAGGATTCCATTTGACACATAGCAAAAACAGCGGATCTAAAATCAAAAATAGGTGATCTACAATCTCAAAACGTGTCGCGGTGCGACGCGTTTTGAGATTGTATATCATCTATTTTTGATACGACAGTATGCGATGTGGCCTCTCTAGAGTGAGTGTGGAAATATAGTGGTACCATGGGGGAATTCTTAAAAAAAAGAACATAGCAAGAAATGATAACAGAAATCCAACTATTAGGGCACTACAAATTATTAGGGGCATTTTGAACACTGATGCCCGTCAGTCACAATGTGGGACAGAGTCTCAATTTGTGGGACGCTTGAAAAATCTTGAATATGAGGGACTGTCCCACGCAAAGAGGGACATCTGGTCACCCTGGGGGGGTTGCCCGTGAACCTCAAGTTGTGATGGTACAGCTTGGGAATATACAGTACTATATGGTTAACATAACAGGGGTGATGGCACAACCTGAGATTATAGAGTAGTATATGTTAATATAACAGGTGTGATGGCACAACCTGAGATTATAGAGTAGTATATGTTAATATAACAGGTGTGATGGCAAATTTGGGAGTATACAGTAATATACGGTAACATAACAGGTGTGATGGTACAACTTGGGAGTATACAGCAATATTACGGTAATATAACAGGTACAACCTGGGATTATACAGTAATATATGATAATATAACAGGTACAACCTGGGATTATACAGTAATATACGGTAATATAACAGGTGTGATGGTACAACCTGGGATTATACAGTAACATACGGTAATACAACAGGTGTGATGTACAATTTATAGTAGTTAAGCCGGGCAGCGTTAAGTAAGCATGGAGCAACCACCAGAGTCCTACCTTCATGCGTGTAGAGATGACTGAACCAGAATTCCAAAGATCTCAGGCTGGAAGGAAAGGAGAGACAAGGTGTGAATGTGCGACCTATGATTATGATGATGATGATGATGATGATGATGATGATGATGATGTGTTATGGATGCAAATATATAATCTGTGTTATTTGTCTTGTGACAGTTTATGACTGTACTTCAGTACTGTCATGGGGACCGCATCTTAAGTGATCACTTAATGTTGTCATTGCTGTCCCCTGCTGGCTGGTCTGGGTATGGTCTGGTAAACCACAGCCCCCTAAATCCCCTGACTGCGAAAATGGTATGGGGGCAGCTTCATCGATGAAGCCGCACCCATACCATTTTCGGTTACAGGACTTTTAATAGGCAAGTAAAGCATCAATAATAACATCAGTTGTTGTTGAAGTTGCAACAGACACGCAGCATGCATAAAGCTAAAGGTCTGACTCAGAGAGTGTTCTGTTTTTCAATGATGAAATGCTGTCGGTTTAGTGGTGACACAGCTGTAGTTAGTTAGTAGCAGTATAGTAGTGTTTCAAATCATTTTAGTTGTAAGCACTTTAATTTGAAATATATTTTAAATTCGGGTTGTTTTGCATGCCGTCTTGTTAGGCGGGGCAGTCTGGGCATTTAGGGGGGGACCCCCCCCCCCACACACACACACCCATGCCCATGCCTAGATCCGCCCCCTGTTTGTGAAAAATAGTTCTGAAGCGAAAGTGAGGACTTACTTGAGCAGGCCAAAGATGAAGGCGTTGAGTCTCATGCTGTGGCTGGTGAGCTCTGAGTACTGGCTCACCTTGGAGAACAGGCTGTGGAGAACGCGTGTGGACGGACCTGACGGACACACACACACACACACACACACACACACACACACACACACACACACACACACACACACACACACACACACACACACACACACACACACACACACACACACACACACACAGTACGGTGACCGGAGGTTCCCGAGGTTTGTCAGTGCTGACTAGTGCTGTCAGATCGAATTTTATTTAATGAATTCCGTTCGAATATTAAAAAAAATATATAGGATTCGAAAGATTAAATTGCTATTCGAATTTAGCCTTCATATTTAATCAATTCTATATCATATTTTTATTTGGTTTCATACGTTATTTCCCCCATTAAATGTAACAAATCTTGCGGTGCCTGCAAGTTTGCAACCATCGCTGCATGCGAATAAATGTGTGCGTCCACTCACTTAGCATGACAGCAGCCTACCTAGAGAGGGGGGGGGGGGGTAGTACCGAGAGAGAGGTGTAGAGAGTGAGAGAGAGCGTCAGAGCGAGAGAACTCAGAGAAGCACCGCTGCTTACCATTGTGTCCCCTCAGACCAAAATAATCCTTATAGAGCAAAAATAAGTCCAGTGCATTATAGTAGCCTGTATTGCTAGCAGAGTAGACATAAGTTAATAAAAGTCTCTGCGTTCAGTATAAAACCACCGCAGTCATCAACAACATTAGTTACAGCTGTGTGATGACCGAGTTACATGGAAACTGTGGTCATTATGTTCTGCCATTTATGGTAATAGCGTGATCATTCGAAGGTGCTGGTTTCTATAGGTCACCGCTTTTGATGTGGCATCGAAACCTATCGAGCTTCATGTAAGCCTATTCCATTGAAATGCACGCAATGGCCCACATTTGCATGTGAAGGGGGGCCTCTAGTGGACAGAGTAATATGCATAATTACCAAGAGTATTTTATGGGCATTATATTAAATAATGAGCTAAAATAACGTAAATATTCAATTATAATATTTGATTATTAAAAATATTAAAGAAATGAATTTCGAATGGTATTTTAGAGGGAAAATGACAGCCCTAATACGGAGCAGCATCTAACAACGCTCACCTAGCTGCGTGGCTGCCTCCACCACGCTCCAGGGCTGGCAGCGGCGCTGCCCGATGATCAGGTCCAGGACGTAGGCCTTCAGGCCGTCCTGCAGCGCGGCGTGCAGCGCCGGGCACAGGTACTTGAGGATGAGGTGGCCCACGTTGGGACTCACCCAGCTGTTCCCCAGCTTGGCCTGGAAAGAAGAAGAAAGTAAGGTAAGGTAAGGTAATTTTATTTATAAAGCACCTTTCAAGACACTTGTCACAAGGTGCTGTACAATGACAATCATAAATACAGAGGAAGAACAATAATACGAAAAAAAAAAAAAATAAAAATATATATATATATATATATATATATATATATATATATATATATATATATATATATATATATATATATATATATATATATATATATATATATACACAGAGTATATACATGTGTGAATAAATGAGTGAAACAGGAACAGAGCCGTGAACAATAGAGATCAACAGCAGACAGTAGTACGAAAAGTACAGATAACAATAAGAGAAATAAAATATTATAAAAGACCAAAATATTTGCGGAACAAATGAGTTTTTAAACCCGTCTTAAACGACTCAACCGACGTGGCACTTCTTAAGTTATGAGGTAAGTCAAGAACAACGGGACCCCGGGTGGAGAGAGAGAGAGAGACGGACGGACAAGAGGTGGTGAGAAACATTTTTTTTATATACTTAAAAGGGGGAATTCCACCCATTTTCAACATTCTAATATGTCATTAGAATACCTTCGAGGTGTTGGGTGGACATGATTAAAAAAAACAAGAAAAAAAAAAAAAAAAAAAAAAAAAACGTTTCGCCCCATTCTGTGTTCTCAAGAAATGGAGGTCTGAAGAAAACCACTAACATGAGGGGAATATCCTGATGACATTATCGAGATGTATTTTTTTCACCGTGTTAATGGGTTTCTTTAGACGCTTCTTTTTTTTCTGAGAGCTCTCAAGAAAAAATATTAAAAATGGGTGGAATTCCCCTTTAAAGGGCTTTGACATCAAAAACACTTTTTGTTCCTTTTCTTGTGTGTTTTAAGGTCTCTTGACAACAGTTTCGCCCAAAAAAAAAACTCTATCTAGGAATACTGAGTGGTTTCTCTCTTGTCTGAATATTATGTAAATATTATGATGAAACGGCTTGTCTGTCTGGACAGCGGTTTGTGAGGTCACAAACTGCCAAACTCCTGTGTTCCCCGCCTCTCTCCCTCCCTATCTCCTACTATTGGTCTCATGTTTTTGGTGAGTAGCTGTTGCCAGATTCTGAAAGTGAAAACAGGTTAGCATGTTAGCATGCTAAGCATTTTTAAGGCTAACATGCTAATGTTTATAATTAGTTAAGATGCTATATCTTAATAAGCTAACATGCTAGTGCTAATAATTAGCTTATAATCAGCAGACCTGGCAACAGTGGTGGGGGGAGGAGCGTGGCAGTGATTGACAGGAAAGGGGGAAACAAAAGAATGTGTTTTTTCTTGCCTTGACAGATTAAAAAAAGTTACCAAAACACATGCACGGAACATTTATTTTTCTATCAAAGCATTTTAAACACATTTGGAGGATCACTGTCAAGATGAAAGTTGAAAGTTGTTTAACAAAGCAAAAAAAGCAGTGCTGATCATAGGCGTGCATACATAGACGTCAAGGGGGGTTTGAGCAACCCCTAGTGGCCCTCTCTGGACCAACATGCCCTTTTTAAAAGAGCAAAAAGATGCTGAAATGCTGTTTTCTACGCGTTTTTAACCCCCAAAACTCAATTTTTTTGGTTACATTTGAGCACCTGCCCTTGAAACTCTCTGTGCACGCCACTGGTGCTGATGTCTGGAAACTATGTTAAATGTACTGTACCAGACTAGAGCCAATCAAAGTAATGTGCATTCTGTGCATCTACATTTTCTTCCGCAAGTCGCACGTACCTTCACATCAGGGTCTCGACTCGTGCCGAAGTGAGCTACGATCAGATCGACCGCTGTGTTCACAGCCTTCACCAAACCTGGGGGGAAACAGAAGGCGTCAATTTGCATTCTTAGCACAGAGATTAAGATCATCCTAATCATTTTTTTGGTTCTTCTTATAGAATGGAACAAAATGGACATTTACACGTCTGTCACTGAGATTCTACAGATAGAACCAAATGGAATCGGTTCCTTAAAGGCAATAGAGGCAACTTTTAGGCCAAAAATCAAAATAGATACATAGCTATATATTTTTTCGCCCCTTTTCTGTTGTTGTCAACAAATCATGAAAACAAAACATTCGTTGGGCTCAGGAGAGGCGGTGCTAATTTGTGAAGGGGAGGAGGGGGGTTGTGTGGGGGGCGAGGCAGCGTTTTAGCCAATCGCAGCACAGCCAGTCTCCAGCAGATTCATAATGAGCCAATAGAGTGGGGAGGTGAGGTGGAGTTAGGTTCTGTTTACAAACACAGTGTTTGTACACACTAAAGCTGCCTCTATTACCTCCAAGTTCCTAAACGTCAGTTGCTAATAACGTATAGGATCAAAATCAAAACAATGCAGGGCTTGACACTAACACTTGCCCGCTTGCCCGGGGCAAGTAAAAAAAAATGGTGGGGCAAGTGAAGACTGCTACCTGGTTGCCCGATCGGGCAAGTGTGCAACTTAGTGCACAACACAAGATAATTTGTCTTGAAGGCAGTCATTGCACTCTGCCTCTGTGTCTTTCCCTGCTTTCTAGCTATCTCTACCTATCTCTCTCCCAGGTTCATTTGGTTCCAAACTATCATTTTGCTGGGGTCAGGGACCACTGGGTCTGTGACCACTATGGGCTAATTAAGATGATGAATTTTAACTCTTGAGAGTGTAAAAATGAAACCAAATGGACCCGCAAGGGTCCATTTGGTTTCATTTTTACGTTCTCAAGATTTACATCTGGTTAACCAACTTAGCTGGGGACCACCTGGAACCCTCTCAGGGAAAGCACCCAAGTAGGAAGTAAACTTAAATGCAAAATTTACAATTTATTTTTGGGGGGCAAGTGACCATGACCTGAGGGCAAGTAGAACCTGACTTGCACTTGCCCGATGGGCAAGTGCCTCGGAGACCTTAGTGTCAACCCCTGCAATGTACGTAAAAAAGAAAAAAAAAAAAATCACCGCCCGAAAACTCAAACACTGCAATAATGCACGGTCTTCTGACCTCTCTTCTGGGCCATGTCCACAGAGACGTGTGTGCGCGTGCCCGCCGAGCCCGAGGTGGAGGAGGAGGAGGAGGAGCCTGCGTCCGGCGAGAGGCAGAACTCCTCCGGCGGTCTCTCAGCCAGCGAGAAGTAGTCCGGGAGGCAGTCGCTGTAGCTCTGCTGCAGCTGGTGGCGGGACGACTGGCTGCCCCCTGAGAGACACACACACACAAACACACAGGGAAACATAGGTATTAAAAGGAGTGCTTCGCCGGTACGGAATGCCTTTAAAAGGATCCTTGTCTAATAAGATAAACATTGCTTAAAATATTATACTTTCCCTATATAACTAAAACAAACAAATAAAAACACCAATGGCATCTTATTTCTTTCATAAATAAAGAATATTTCACTCAACAGGAACTGCTCCTGGCGCAGTATGATGATGTCACATGTGATCTAGCTCTATGGAATATATGGATGAACATGCTCTGTGACATCATCATCCTGCGACAGGAGCACCTCCTATTGAGTGAAAGATTCTCTATTTATGAAAGAAATAAAGTATTGAAGGTGTTTTTATCTGCATGTTTTAGTTATAGAAGGCAAGTATAGTGTTTTAAGGCATATTTGTCTTATTAGGCAGGGATCCTTTTAAATGCTGTACAACAGCCTCGAAATATGTAAAAAAAAAAAAAAAAAAAAAAAAAAAAACACACGGTGGCACTAGAGAAAGTATATTCTGTGCGTGCCTTGCTGCTCTCCTCTGCCTCCTTTAGTGTTCAGTGCTCTGGGAAACGTTTACCACCTACGTCACTTTTAGGGCAGTGACGTAGGTGGTAAACAGTCTGGAACCCCCTCCTCTGGTGTTCCACTACAGTATGCGCTGAGACACGGACACAGAGGAGGCACGGATGCACGATAGTATAACCATACAGACAAGGTTTAATTTCGGCAAAGTATCCCTTTAAGATAAAATTTATCAAAAAACAGACATTTGTACAGACAACCTTGTATCGCTGACTCATTCAGAACGTGCAAACCATCCATTTTCCTGAATTGAAGATGGAAGGAAGGATAAGAATCAGAAAAAAAAGCAGACCGATGAATCGTACTGAATTTGGCACGATCTCTCCCCCACACAAAAAGCAGAAACAGAGAAACGGCACACAAGAGCGATACAGCCAAAACGTTGACCAGAAGGAAGAAGAGAAATTCAAATATAAAGACAGCTGGGAAGGCCAAGTGTTGTGCGTAGTGTTGACAGTAATCTAAGAGGGGTGTTTCACTTTAAAAAAAACTTTTGGTCATTGTATCATCTACTCAGGCTCATGTGAACACCCCAGACAGTCCTTACAAGACTTGACTCAGTATTTAGAGATGTGATGTTCATTTTTAACTGCCCTGCCCCTTTCCTATGTAAACCCATTCCAACTTAAGACTTCGTTTTCACCACCGCGCCACCGAGTGGCGCGCTATGAGCTTGTAGATCTGATATTCTTGAGAATGCGGTGCAAATCTTTGAATTATTATCAAAATGGGTTAAATGGTATACAACAGGGGTCAGCAACCTGCGGCTCAGGAGCCGCATGCGGCTCTAGAACACAGCCCTAGTGGCTCAGTGGCTGTAGCATTATTACATACACACACTGGGGTGATCCACACCAACATAATATAAACATTTCAGTCACCCAAAACGTGTTGCGCTGTCTGACAGTTGCCAGTTAAAGTAGCACTTGGCCATGTCAAAAAAGCCCAGCAGTTATCAGAGGTGGAGCTTTCAATCTGAACCACCCATTTTCAAAGGTTTACTCAGTTTACTATGTCATTAATATACCTTAGAGATGTTGTGTGGACTAGAAATGGAGTTCTGTAAAACTCCTTTATTTTTTTTAGAAACTCCATTTCTGAACAAAGGTTGTGTTTCACCATGTTAATGATTTTTATTTGAGGACCTTTTTTTCTGAGAGTGTGCAAATGGAACCAAATGGACCCGCCAGGGTCCATTTGGTTCACATTTGCACACACTCAGGAAAAAAATAATAATAAAATGCGGCTCCAGACAGATTTTGAATTTAATTTTGGGTCAAAAATGGCTCTTTCAACATCTTGGGTTGCCGACCCCTGGTATACAAGAACAGTCTCTTCTGCGCAATTTGCTGATCACAGAAGATTAAACTGCCGATCACTGATTGGACTAAATATCGCCCGATATGGGCCAATCAGAGGAGCATCTGTAACTAAAAAACCTGCTAAAAAAAAATCAACACTGGAGGACAACAAGCACCGTGATTGGTCCGTCCCGACGGCCCCAGGCTGGAGCAGGACGAGGAGGAGGAAGCAGAGGCCGAGGGGAAGTCGAAGACGTTGCGCCTGGCCGAGCGCTGCTGAGCACTCCGAGGGGGCTGCTCCACCGAGACCCCCCTCTCCAGCCCTAGTGGGTTTCGACGGCGGTACTCCCTCCACTTCAGAGCCTGCGGTGACAGGTGGTGGGCTTTTTGGGGGGGAGGGGTGGGAGTGTGGTGATGGATGGATGGATGGATCGATGGAGAAGGGCGTATGATGAGAGAAAATGGAGAATGGTGGGAGTGGGGAGTTCATGCGAGAGATGAAAAGCAAAAGAGGGAAAAGAAGGAGAAGGACATGTCTGTGATATAAAGCCGGGGTTTTCAACCTTTGCTGATACCCAGGGCCCACCATGTATTCGGAATTTAAGCTACACGGACCACCGTTTGAGGACATTTTAGCCCCAGAGACCCCAGAACTATACATTGCTTTTGGCCACAATACCAGGTTGGATTTGGGAAACAAAACAGTAAAAAACATACAGACCAAAATGACCATTGATCTTCTACATTCGGACGAGAAACCCCAACTCGTAATTTGAACAGAGCACATAAAGTCGCTGCTTTTGTCAGACGGTTTTATAGCCTGACTTCAGTCTGAATTGTTTCTGGGATGGGCGTGATCAAAGCAGCAGTCTTCACGATGATTGGTTCGTACCAACCCATATCAATATTGGGAAAGCAGACGACGTTGTTGTCATTATTATGCTAATGCGTTAGCATTAGCATAATGACGTCACAGCCGACGAGCGTTACTAGCATGTGAACAAAAGCAGTAAAATAAAGTGAAACGAAGTGAGTGACAGGGCTGTTGGCCAATCAGGTGCTGGGCATGGATTTCCAACCGACAAAAACGGCCCCAAAGGCAAGGAAGCCAGTCCTTGAATCACAAAGAAAAAATAAGGTAGTATTTTTAAGGTGCTGATTCAGGGCTGAGCCAGGCTAACGGTTTTATGTTTTCGTCGCCATGTTGCCACACATTACTGCCCCCTCTG
This sequence comes from Benthosema pterotum, assembly GCA_039105355.1. NCBI lineage: Eukaryota > Metazoa > Chordata > Actinopteri > Myctophiformes > Myctophidae > Benthosema > Benthosema pterotum. The sequence goes on along the minus strand of CM076972.1, from coordinate 49,361,916 downwards.
GTCAGATTGTTCAGTTGCAATGCCTACTAGTGACAAACGCAACGCAACTGAACAATCTGCTGTACAGTACGGTACATTGGAGATCTGAACCTGGATATGGCGGCTTTAAGGTTAGAACCAATACCTACAACTGTTAGAACCGATATCTACAACTGTGACTAACAATGACTCACTGATGCTACTGTGGCTGTGAAAAAAAAACAGAGAGACACATTTTCCAATTCACTTATAGGTCAAAAGGCGAACAAACAAACACAAATCAATCTCATCTCTCCGAAAAGAAGGCATCTATAGAAAAGAAGGCAAGGTATAGAAAAGGAAATAGGCAGAGAATAGTACTAGGAAATATTATAAAACCCCAAACTTTCCAGAATGTCAATTGCGTTCAGTTATATTATGTAAGATCAGGCTGGTGTGTGTGTGTGTGTGTGTGTGTGTGTGTGTGTGTGTGTGTGTGTGTGTGTGTGTGTGTGTGTGTGTGTGTGTGTGTGTGTGTGTGTGTGTGTGTGTGTACTTGCATTGTTATGCTCGGGACGTCCAAAATGTACCCACGGTACAGTTTTAGAAACGCAACACATTTTCTGGTCCTATACTTACTTTATGGTTGCAATAAATAAATGTATAAACTATAAATATTCCACAGCAAAGTGTGAATTTGGCTCATGGCATTCAACTATGGGGAAAAAACATCCCCGCAAAAAACCTAACTTAACCCATTCTGAGCTGAAAAATGTTTCAAGGATTCGCGCCACATATTCAACATTTCTCAAAAAATATCACATCTACAAGCTCATAGTGCGCCACTGAGTGGCGCACTATGAGCTTGTACGTCTGATATTTTTCTCTAAGTAATGCTAATGCTAAGTACTGTTAATAATGCTAAGTAATGCTAATTATGTTAATACAGCTTAGAACACCAAAAGGTGTCCCTGCCCAAGAAAATGGGATAAAAACAGCAACAAGCTTGTACCATTGTGTGTCCTGGCTCCGTCCAGGGGCTTGGAGGGGTCCAGGCGTGCCAGGGGACTCAGGCCGTCGCCGGGGACCCCCCCGGGGTGCTGCTGGCAGCAGTGGGCCTGCAGGGGGGGCAGCATGGGGGGCACGGCGCCTCTCTTCACACCCAGGGGCAGCCCTGCTGCTGTTGCTGCTGCTGTTGCTGCTGCTGGCACCAACATAAACAGGACATTACACAGGGCTTGACACTAACACTTGCCCGCTTGCCCGGGGCAAGTAAAAAAAAAATGGTGGGGCAAGTGAAGACTGCTACCTGGTTGCCCGATCGGGCAAGTGTGCAACTTAGTGCACTATAACACAACACAAGATAAATTTGTCTTGAAGGCAGTCATTGCACTCTGCCTCTGTGTCTTTCCCTGCTTTCTAGCTATCCACAATTCCAGGCTGGATTTGGGAAACAAAACAGGCAAATTAACATACACATCAAAATGACCATTAATCTTCTACATTCTCTAGTTGTGTAGACCTGGGCTAATTACAGTAAGATGATGAATTTTAACTCTTGAGAGCGTAAAAATGAAACCAAATGGACCCGCAAGGGTCCATTTGGTTTCATTTTTACGTTCTCAAGAGTTACATCTGGTTAACCAACTTAACTGGGGACCACCTGGAACCTGGGGGGGGGGGGGCAAGTGGCCATGACCTGAGGGCAAGTAGAACCTGACTTGCACTTGCCCGATGGGCAAATGCCTCGGAAACCTTAGTGTCAACCCCTGTTACATTAACGATTAAAGGTGAGTATTACACACAAACAGCAAGAGAGCGAAGCAACCTGCTGTCTTGCTCTCTCCAAAGTCAACACCGCCCTCAATGGAACCTTTAGCTAAGCCCCTCCCAAACTGCTATTGTCCAATAGGCTCTCATCCGCGCTGCAAGATGAGAGCCTGGAATCACGGTGCCCCAAAACGACTGACGGAAGTCGGGACTTCCGGTCCGCCGGAAGTTGCCATTCGTCACGATGCGGTGCTCCCGAAAATGAATACCCCACGGAAACAGTTTATTTCTCCCTTCTGTGCTCGCAAAGCTGTTGTAAATGTTTAAAAGGTGAAATCGTGTGCACTTGGCACACGTATACAACTGCTTCGTTCGTTGGAATCTTTTTTTTTTTTTCCTGAAAATAAGAGCGAACAAGTCAAGTCGCTGTAGTGAGGACTGAACAGGGTTGTTTCTCTGGGGACTGTAAATACAGTCACTTCCGCAACTAACGTTCTCAGTCTCAAAAGCGCACCAGTTTCCCAGGGTGATTGGTGGGAAAACTGTCTATCACATGTTATGCTTAGCTGTGGTTGGACCATAGTAGTTTGGGGAGGTGGCTTATCTAAAGGTCTATTGGACAATAGCAGTTTGGGAGGGGCTTAGCTAAAGGTCCATTATTGGCACCACTCTATCGCAGGGGTTTTCAACAGGTGGTCCGGGGACCACCAGTGGTCCCTGAGAGGGTGTAACTCTTGAGAACGTAAAAAATGAAACCGAACGGACCCTTGCGGGTCCGTTCGGTTTCATTTTTACGCTCTCAAGAGTTAAAATATTCATCATGTGAATTAGGCTCGAGTCTACACAACTAGAAGATTTATGGTCATTCTGGTCTGTATGTTTTTTTTCCTGTTAACTGTTTAAGTGCCATGGACGTTAAGACGAGTATTTCTTTACAAAAAAGCCAGGTAACAGTTGCCATAGACGTTCAAGACCAGATTTGAAATCACGCGGCATTTAAAGTCCCGCGAGACCACTGCTCTGGCGTAGCAGCGTCATGATAACTCACCGAGGGGCGCGGGCGGAGGCGTGGGGGGCTTGGCTGCCAGCGGGGGCGGCGGGGGGGTGTGGAGGGGCATGAGGCCGGCCGACACGGGGCAGGACAGGCTGCGCGGTGGCTGCTGCTGCTGCTGCTGCAGGGGGCTGGGGGTGCAGGTGGAGCAGGTCCCGGAGCTGGTGGTGTTGGTGCATGGCGGCGCCCCCTGGAGACGAACGGGGGAATAACTCCCCAGGGGCGAGGGGCGCACGGAGCCGGGCGGCGGTCCCGCTGCTGCTGCCGCCGCCAGGGCTGCAAGGAATGGGTTGGTTGTCAGTTAAAGGTAGGGGAAGTGATTTCACTTTTGTCAGATATCACCCCCAAAAAATGTTTTCTGTTAAAATGCTCTATTATAAGGTGTGGAAACCATATATGGAGTTTCCCCCTCCCCCACGTTAGCAGAGGAGCTAATAAAAGTTCCACAGGTGGAGGGTGAATTCTCCTCCAATCAGGATCAAGCAGCAGGTTCACATAGTGTAGCTACTTTTGGGGGCCCCTAGTGCACCAGGCTGGTACTACACCATGAATTTCAAATCACTTACCCTACCTTTAAGTCACTGATACATAATGTGTGTGTGGTGATTTTCATATTCTTTCCAATTTTGTACATGTTTAAGAGGTGACAGTATGTAAATAGACCCCTTGGTGTGTTTTTTTATGTGCAATGATGTCTTCCCTTTGTATTTAGGGTTTCTTCCTGGGGGCTGAGCCTTTCCAGACAAACGTGCCAATGAAAAAATATAGTGACATCACATGCTCAGCCCCTCCCCCAACTCCTCCCCCTTTATCATGCAACTAAAGCGGTGGGTGTGGCTTCAGTTCAGGTGGATCATTCTCCACCCATCACCACCCACCAGGCAAACCAGGCGTTTTTCATATAGAAAAATCATGTACCCATCTTTAATTGCCTAATAAAAGTCCTGTAACCAAAATTGGCATCTTTAATTGCCTAATAAAAGTCCTGTAAAATGGTATGGGGGCGGCTTCATCACCCGTGGCGCGAAGCGACATGAAGCCGCCCCCATACCATCCCCCCCCCCCCAATTGGGAAAATTTACATCCGCCACATTCCACACATTCTGCCTGTTCTGCCTGTGTTAGATGGCCACCTCGGTGCCTTATTCAATGGGAGTCAAAACGGGAGTTTGAGCCCTCTGCGATACGTGTGGCGGTGCTTTACCTGCCGCGGTGGAGCCCTGCTGGAATGTGTGCGCGTCCTGGCCTCCGTCCTCCCCGACACCCGGACCCCCGGAGCCTCCAGAGGTGGTCCTTGGCTGCATCCCTGTGCCTATATAGTGACCACAAAGTAACCAGCGAAAGTAAGCAACTAACAAACAGACGATGCAGCTAGTATTTACTAGGGGTGGGGCGGTTCACTTATCCCACAGTTCGGTTCGTACCTCGGTATGGGGGCCACGGTTTCGGTTCGGTTTTCGGTTCGGTTTCGGTACGTTTTGCTTTTTAAAAATAAATGAAATGAAAAATGTTCTTTTATTACGTTTATAAGCAAATTGAATATGAATATAAAAAATAAATCATAAATTTTCAAAACGTTAAACAACTTTGTATTGTAAACTCAAATGTTAAGGTGTTAGACTAAAAATAATCCCTATTCAGACATACTCCAGTAGGCATGTCTTCTTGCTTTTCATTATTTACAGAAGAAAAAAATGTATATTGCTTTGTGCCTCATTATAAGGCTATTTTCAAGGGAAATATAAAATACCTAGGCTAATAAAATGAATGCATGTTTCAGTTATGTATCAGGCAGGTAGCATGCAGACATGCAGCATTGTAGACAGACAACAAAGTAAGATAATATCTGCTTTATTAACTACTTTTTTGCCCCTGAAGTAGATCTACGTCACGCGTTATCATTATGAAATATAGTTATGACCGATGCTTCTTAGGTTGATCTACGTCTCTCAACGTCGCTTACCGCCGTTGGTTTGATACGATCCACATGATAACAGCAGCGTGCAGCGAACGCATATTCCATTGACGGACCAAAATAAGGGACGGACCAACCGGAAACCGGAAGTGTGTGTCGCCAACTAACTTGTCCATCGGGAAACATGGACCGAAATATGAAATATGATTTTTAGATGAAAATCGCTGGCACTGGCTACCTCAAAAAATATGAAAAAGGGCTGGCACTGGGTGTGTTAATAAGGAAATTATTATCCATACTATAATTAAGGAAAGGTGTCTGTCTGTCCAAAATATTGCGGTTCATTAGCGCGTATTGATCCTGTGACCCAGTATTGAACGGTTCATTTATTTTTATTTATTTTTTATTTTTTTGTGAATTGTCCCACCCCTAGTATTTACTGTATTGACTAGTGTTGTGGTTCTCGAGACATTGTCTCGTCTCGAGGCTTGTCTCAACACAAATTGTCATTGTCTCGGTTTTGTTTTTGTCTCGCTGCCAATTGTCTTGGTCCGGTCTCGGTCTTGCCGCTCTGCACTTCATTTTTCTCATGCTTTTGCTTTTCTCATGCTAGTAGATTGGATGATTGCACTCTCCCACAAGAACACGATTTTTACCCCCAGTGTTATGGAACTCAGTAGTGAATAGAAGATCGAGAAGCATCTCCTCCTAATGCTGGTCACCAACATTTTGGATTTTGGTCTCGTCTTGGCCCTCGATTTATGTGCTCTCGACCACAACAGTCGTAATAAGCTCGTATTTTTGCGGCTGTTACCTGCGGCGCTGCTGTGGCCCGTGAACAGGGGCAGCAGGGCTTTGGGCTGGGGGGGCTTGGAGGCAAACTGATGGTGGAAGGTGAAGGGCTGGATGGGCAGGGTGGTGGGACGCTGGTCCTTGCTGTAGCGGACCACCGGGAGGCTCCAGTCTGAGGAGCTGGACAGACCACCTGGAGAGAGGGAGAGAGAGAGAGAGAGAGAGAGAGAGAGAGAGAGAGAGAGAGAGAGAGAGAGAGAGAGAGAGAGAGAGAGAGAGAGAGAGAGAGAGAGAGAATGTCTCACATGTCTAGTCTCCAAGCAGCCCCTCTCGCAGTGTTGCCAACTGCCAAAATCCAAAATGCACTATAGTGGCACTTCACATGGTGAATATTTTAACTCTTGAGGGTGTAAAAATGAAACCAAATGGACCCGCAAGGGTCCATTTGGTTTCATTTTTACGCTCTCAAAGAGTTACATCTGGTTAACCAGCTGTCCATCATTTAGCCTGGTTGAGAGAGAGAGAGAGTTAGTGCTGTCGCCTCACAGCTTAGAAGGTCCTGGGTTCGATTCCCACTAGGGACGCCACTGTGGGTGCTGGTGGCGTGTCTCCTCCTCCGTGTCATCAGGGACCTCAATTTATTCAGTATTTTGATGACATTTTAGCCCCACAGGCCCCAAACCTAAAGATTTATTTTGTTTTTGTCCACAATTCCAGGCTGGATTAAAAAAAAAAAAAAAAAAAAAAAACACTCCAAGATCAAAATGACCACTAATCTTCTACATTCTCTAGTTGTGTAGACTTGGGATAATTCACATGATAAATATTTTAACTCTTGAGAGTGTAAAAATGTTGAGCTCTCAAAGAGTTACATCTGGTTAACCAACTTTCCATATTTAACTGGAACTCTCTCAAGGACCACTGGTGGTCCCCGGTGGCGCGTCTCTTCCTCCGTGTCATCAGTGCCCATACATACCCGAGTTTGCATGTTCTCCACCGTGTCCCCTAGGGTAGATACCCTCACAAAAACATGCAGTAATCCTGGGCTCTAAACTGCCTCCCCCTGGCCAGCCGGGGCGCCTGATGGAGGGGACAGGAACTGGTTGGAATAACGTGTTCCTTCCACACGCTACGTCCAACCAGGGAAACTCCCCCCTGTCAGGTGAAAAGAAGGCAGCTTGGACTCCTCATGCATTGAAGGAAGAAGCATGAGGCCAGTCCGCTGCCTCTCCCCAGGTTGGCGGAGGGTGTGTAGAGCCCAGGAGGATCACATTAGGAATTGGAACTGGGTGAAAAATGGTTTACAAAATTGTTGGGATAAAAATTTAGAAAAGTTTAAAAAACAAAAAACAAACAAAAAAAAAAGAAAACAGCCAAGTCATGATTGAGAAAGCTCTTATCACACACACACAGCCAAGCTACTGCTAGAAAACACACACACACACACGCGCGCACGCGCGCACGCGCACACGCACACGCACACGCACACGCACACGCACACGCACACACACACACACACACACACACACACACACACACACACACACACACACACACACACACTGCATCAGCCATACCGAGACAAACGCTAGAACCATACTTTCTCTTTTCTCTGCTGCTCTTCTCTCTGTCACCAAAGCCGAACGTGTGGTGTGTGTGTGTGTGTGTGTGTGTGTGTGTGTGTGTGTGTGTGTGTGTGTGTGTGTGTGAGAGAGAGAGAGAGAGACAGAAAGAGTGTGTGTGTTTGTTTACAGCATGTGTTCGTTGGCGCATGCACCTCTGCGTAGACGCTGTGTGTGTGTGTGTGTGTGTGTGTGTGTGTGTGTGTGTGTGTGTGTGTGTGTGTGTGTGTGTGTGTGTGTGCGCGCGCGCGTGCGTGTGTGTGTGTGTGCGTGTGTGACGTTGAGGACACATTGCTCAAGCTGCTGTTTTTTTTCGTCTCGCATGTCTAGTCTCCAAGCAGCCCCTCTCGCAGTGTTGCCAACTGCCAAAATCCAAAATGCACTAGTGGCACTTCATAAAATGCACTAGAATGCGCTAGATGCTCGCCTGGAACATACAGATCAAATTAATCTTCTACATTCTCTAATTGTGTAGACCAAGTTGGGCTAATTCACATGGTGAATATTTTAACTCTTGAGGGTGTAAAAATGAAACCAAATGGACCCGCAAGGGTCCATTTGGTTTCATTTTTACGCTCTCAAAGGGTTACATCTGGTTAACCAGCTGTCCATCATTAGCCTGGGGACAACTGGTTCAAAACCAATATCATAGGAGGAAAAATGGCGAAAAATGAGGGTTTTACCTCTGGCGCCTGTCAATCAATTTCACCCCAACTCACCAGTAAAAAAAGCACTAGATTTTCTGCCAGGAGTTTTTCACTAATTTTGGCGCTAGGGGGGGTCTGAAAAAAAAAAAAAAGCTAAATATAGTGACAAATGCGCCAAGTTGGCAACACTGTCCTCTCAACCAACCGACATGCAGCTGTGCACCGACGGGGTTCGGCCACATGGGGGAGTATTGAGCTGCTGACTGACTGACTGGGGCACGGACTCAAACACGCCCAATGAGTCTGACAGCTTACATCAGCAAGGGGAAAAACACTAGCTCACTCTCACCCCCCTCCCTCTTCCTCTCTGTCTGACTGTCTCTCTATCTCGCTCTCTCTTTCCCTCTCTCTCCCTCGCTCTCGTTTATTGACATGACATGCTACTTTCTAACCCCAGGCACTTTACCTGTCACTTACAGGATAATATGCTGCTTTGGTGCTTTGCGTGGCTTACCTCTGAGATTGGTACACTTATACGGTCCATTTCTCGTGAATTCATTGGATATTGAGCGTTTGTGCAATGTCTGTGTGTCTGTGTGTGTACCTGTATGTGTCTTCACGCTATTCTGTACTTTTGAGTCAACGTTTGAGTCAACCCCAAAAGAAATTGTCCGCAACAATAACCTTACAGCTATATAGTAAGTCGTTTGGCTTATTTGGAAAACCCTCTGGTCCCCCTCGGTAGCAAGACGTGCACATGCACACCCTCTACAGTGCAACACGTAGTACATAAGAACATTAACAATGCAAAAAAAAAATCACAGCATTGTTATCATCAAGTGACTGCAGTTGCTTCCAGCTGTGAATTGCCCCCTCGTTCTTTCGAGATCTCTCTGCCGTTTTTCTGCTCTCTCTCTCCCTCTCCCACCTCTCTCTCCCTCTCTCCCCCCTCTGTCCAGTGTTGCCAACATGGCGCATGTGTCACTATATTTAGCTATTTTCCAGACCCCCCTAGCGCCAAAATTAGTGAAAAACTCCTGCCAGAAAATCTGGTGCTTTTTTGCTTGTGAGTTGGGGCGAAATTGAATATCAGATCAGATAAAACCCTTGTTTTTCACCATTTTTCCTCTTATGATAGAGTCGTCCTTCCTTCCTAGAAAGGACCATTGGTAACCAAATGGACCCTTTTAGATATGTAACTCTTGAGAGTGTAAAATGAAACTGCTCGAGAGTGAGAGCGGCGTCATTTAACTTTTAACATTTTACGCTCTCAAGAGTTAAATCATATTTAACCTAATCTGAATTACCTAATTTCCAAGAATCTACACATTTAGAAAATGTAGAAAAAAATTCTATTTTGACCAAAATTTTGCCAGTTATTTCTAATAAATTAGTCAGAGAGACTAAACTCAACATCAAATGGTGGTCCTCCTCCGTGGCTAAAATGCAGAATAAATAGTGGCTCCTGGTATGAAAATGGTTGAAAACCCACTGCTCTATAGCGCATTCTAGTGCATTTTGCAAGTGCCACTAGTGCATTTTGGATTTTGGCAGTAGGCAACACTGCCTCTCTCTCCTCTCATATTTCATGGTGGTATCGATTAGCCAGCTAAGGGTTTGGCCGGTGGCTCATTGCCTCACATTAGCATCATTAGCCAGCAAGCCTTTCTGAAGCAGTGGTACTCAGGGGCGAATCTAACATTTTTGGGGGGGGCAGGAGAAAATTGGGGGGGGCAGGAGAAAATGGTATGGGGGCAGCTTCATTGCCCGTGGCGCGAGGTCGCACCCATGCCATTTTCAGTTACAGGACTTTTATTAGTCAAGTAAAGCATCAAAAATAACATCAGTTGTTGTTGAAGTTGCAACAGACACGCAGCATGCATAAAGCTAAAGGTCTGACTCAGAGAGTTTTCTGTTTTCAATGATGAAATGCTGTTGGTTTAGTGGTGACACAGCTGTAGTTAGTTAGTAGCAGTAGTAGTGTTTCAAATCATTTTAAATATAAGCACTTTAATATGAAATATCTTGGGTTGTTTTGCATGCCATCATGTTTGGTGGGGCAGACTGGGCATTTAGGAGGGCATTGCCCCCCCCCCCCATGCCCATGCCTAGATCCGCCCCGGGTGGTACTCAACGTGTGGTCCGGTGACCCTACGGGGGTCTTTATGGGGGCGGGGTTGGTAATACAGGCACCAGACTACTGTTGCGCTGTGATGGGCTAAAACGCTGCCTCACCCACCCACAACGCCCTTCCCCTTCGTGCACTAGCACCTCCTTGCCATGCGTCCAACAACAAGGACTTGTTGACAACAGCAAAAGTTCTGGGCCGTCTGCAGGGCAAAGAAGCAAGTGTTTGTCTGCAGAGAAACAGCTGCAGCGTCAAAGTAGAAGTGACATAGAGGGGAAAAGGCAAAAAAATATATAAATAGCTATATACTGTATATTTTGGGCTAAACGTTGCCTATAATACCTTTAACATAATAGGATCCAAATCAATTCACAAGTTTGATTCTATGTTGGCTATTTAAAAACGGCGTTGTTGAATGAATGAATCGAATATCAATGTTTCAACCGAGAAGCATTTCACTTATAAAACGCTTTGCTTCGGGATGGGACAGAAGTCGACACTTTTAAAACAGATAGGCATAGTGTAGTGAGTTTTTACAAATCAAGATTTCCCATCATCCACTGGGCCAAAAGGTTCTGTGGTGCAATATATATACAGTATATATATATATATATATATATATATATATATATATATATATATATATATATATATATATATATATATATATATATATATATATATATATATATATATATATATATATATATAGTTGTTATATATACACTCAACAAAAATATAAACGCAACACTTTTGTTTTTGCTCCCATTTTTCAGGGGATGGACTTAAAGCCCTAAAATTCATTCCAGATATACATTATAACCATTTCTCTCAAACACTGTTCACAAATCTGCCTAAATGTGTGATATTGAGCACTTCTGCTTTGTTAAGATAATCCATCCCACCTCACAGGTGTGCCACATCAAGATGCAGATGTGACATCATGGTTAGTGCACAGGTGTACCTCAGACTCTCCACAATAAAAAGACACCCTGAATGTGCAATTTTCTTTTGCCTTATTGGGTGTATGGGCCTCCGAAGCAGTCAGTATCTGGTGTGACCACCATTTGCCTTATGCAGTGCAACACATCTTCTTTATCAGATTGTCAATTGTGGCCTGTGGAATGTTGGTCCACTCCTCTTCAATGGCTTGTGAAGTTGTTGGATATTAGTGGGAACTGGTACACACTGTAAAAATGGTAATAACACAAGTTGAAATGGTATTAACACATTATTACCATTTCGACAGCGCATACCAGTTCCCACTAATATCCAGCAACTTCACACAGCCATTGAAGAGGAGTGGACCAACATTCCACAGGCCACAATTGACAATCTGATAAACTCTATGCGAAGAAGATGTGTTGCACTGCATAAGGCAAATGGTGGTCACACCAGATACTGACTGGTTCGGAGGCCCATACACCCAATAAGGCAAAAGAAAATTGCAGATTTCAGGGTGTCTTTTTATTGTGGAGAGTCTGAGGTACACCTGTGCACTAACCATGATGTCAAATCTGCATCTTGATGTGGCACACCTGTGAGGTGGGATGGATTATCTTAACAAAGCAGAAGTGCTCAATATCACACATTTAGGCAGATTTGTGAACAGTGTTGTGAACAAATGGTTATATTGTATATCTGGAATGAATTTTAGGGCTTTAAATCCATCCCCTGAAAAATGGGAGCAAAAACAAAAGTGTTGCGTTTATATTTTTGTTGAGTGTATATATATATACACACACACACACACACACACACACACACACACACACACACACACACACACACACACACACACACACACACACACACACACACACACACACACACACACAAAATCATGTTATTTCTGTAAACGATTAACGTCCCAGCCTCTAACTAATGCTTTCATCATAATGCTTTCAGATGGGGGAGTCATAGGGGGTAGTTTTACATGAGAGGAATGTGGACATGCGAGAGCTCATCCTCCGAGCTGTGTGCTGCAGTGAAACAGCAGCTGACTGAATTAAGAGCAGCTGAATGAATAATGAATGCTTTTGCTATCCTCCACACACAGCAGATCCTTATGAATCCGAGGAGAGCATCTGTGTCGTTTTAACCAAGTTCTATTATTATTTTTTTTACCAGGAGCGGATGTAACATTTCCCAATTGGAGGGTGGGGGGGGGAGTGGGGGGGTGGGGGGGGGGGAGTGGGGGGGTGGGGGGGGGGAGTGGGGGGTGGGGGGTTGGAGACATGAGAAAATGGTATGGGTGCTGCTTCATCGCCTGTGGCGCGATGCAACAAAATGGACCAAATTCGGGGAAAAAAATTAAACCCTACAAGCATGTGAACAAAAGCACAGTAACATATGTTGAATGATGACATTCGAAACCTGACTCGCTTCATTAAGAAACTACAGTATTTATCATACAGTAGGTTGATTCAATAGACTAGATTAACCCTGAGTGTACTGAACGCGTTTTGGTGTTCTAAGCATTATGTTTTAGCTATTGAAAAATAGCAGATCTACAAGCTCATAGCGCGCCACCGAGTGGCGCGCTATGAGCTTGTATCTCTGCTATTTTTGAAAAATCATGAAAATGTGGCAGAAATTTTTGAATATATTATTTCAGAATCAAACATTTTAGCTCAAATCTTTGCTTCTGGGGTGATCCCTAGAAGTTTTTTTTTTTTTTAGATGGGGGTCCGCAGCCAAATATAGATAAGTCTGGTGGTCCTATAAAATATGTTGAGCATCACTGACACAGGAGCATGGATTTTTCAGGAAAAAACAAGAATCTAGCGTCAGAAACCAGAATTTAGCATCAGAAACAAGTGCCACAAACTAGAATCTGGCGCCATCTAGTGTCAGGAACTAGAATCTAGTCAGGACAAAATGGGTTTGCTATATTTGACACTGTTGAGTGGCAGGGCTGTTGGCCAATCAGCTGCCCTAGTCAGATTTTCAACCAGTCCTGACGTGACGACTATTCCCTTCCTGTTTTCTGGTAGTTGCTGAACATTTTCTCTTCGTAGTTTTAGTGGACAAAAATAAGCTTGGTGTAGAGCAGGGGTCTCAAACTCAATTTGCCTTGGGGCCACTAGAAGCAGAGCCTGGTTGAGGCCGGGCCGCAGCCACAGCGCGTCACATGGACAAACGTTTTTTTGCCATTTCAAGCCTATTTTTTCGCCATTTTCGCCTTCATTTCACTTAAATTTAAGTAGATTCAGACTCACCAATGTGGGATAAAGAGTGTGTGCATAGGTGGTGTTGTGTCGCACAAAAAACAAAAATAACATTTCTATAATAATATTTCTATTCCTTTCTATTTCTATTCCTTCCTTCCTTTGATATACCACTGTGCTATCTGTTTCATTCAGTAGCACATAATAGGATTATGATAATAACTATAACTGAACAATATTAAATGAACTATTTACTGGACAATAGAACCTACAAACAATACAAAATAACCGGACCAGCCAACCCATCAACAAAGTGGCTCTGATTTGATTGTGATGGCATGAATTACAACCAATAAGGAAGCAGTAACAAAATCTTTACTTTAGCTATCAGTTTATATTCCTAACAAAGCCAACTACAGCTTTTTTGTACTTATACAGCCACTACAAAGCAGCGCCATAAAATAAATAAAATCAAAAATATAGTTTGTCAGTGTCACTCAAAAACTAGTCTTGCAAACATGACACTAAAGTAGACCATCAGAAGCCCAACAGCATTGGTTTCCCAATAGTTGTCATGTTTTACACGTGCCTAAATAGGCTTTTATTTATTTGCGCTAGCCTCTTTGAAAACTATATCCCAGTTGCGCGACATCTCATCTTTGCTGGCAATGCTGTCTGCAGTGGTCGTGCAATGGGGCTTTGAAAATAATTCAGCACTTTCGGTTTCTGACCCCACAATGTCACTTTTCTACTAGATGGCTATGATTCTATCCAGCGCAGATGTAAGCCTGCCCTGGAGCAACGACAACACCGTTCACTACGGGCAAGGGGGACACAACAGCTCGTTTTAGGCTACTCACCTTAGCTCAGCGTGCTGCTTTATAAGCCATGCATCCGCCCGTATCGGGCTTTAGAAAACTGCTACGCTGTCATTATTTACCAAACCGAACGCAGTCCTTCGTAAAAAGGCAAAGTTTTCTTTTCCCTACGTGTGTTTGTAAACACGGAGCGGTGGATAGAGAGACGCCATGACAGGATCTCGCCCGTACTGCAGCCAATGGCGTCATTGCATTTCCTCAGATTGACAGTTCAGCGACAGAATGAACTAAACTGCACGGGGGGAGGGGCGTGTTTCAGGGTGCAGATCCGGTTCCTCTTTGCTATTCTGTGCAAATAGCAAAGCCAGTAGGCGGGCTTTAAACAGGATCTCAGTAATGAGCAGTCAATAGTAACAGACTGTTCTCCCGCAAATGCTTTGGGCTGCCTGGTCGGAATTTGACGGGGGAACTCGCGGCCGTCGCGGGCCGCATTAATATTAAACGTTCATATTAAGGTGGGGGCCACAAAATATCATCTCGGGGGCCGGAAATGGCCCGCGGGCCGGCAGTTTGAGACCACTGGTGTAGAGCATACCTGGGCATTATGCGGCCCGGGGGCCAAATGCGGCCCTTTGGTTGACTCTGACCGGCCCGGGGACCACCAGTGGTCCTTGAGAGAGTTCCAGTTAAATGTGGAGAGTTGATTAACCAGATGTAACTCTTTGAGAATGTAAAAATGAAACCAAATGGACCCTTGCGGGTCCATTTGGTTTCATTTTCACACTCTCAAGAGTTAAAATATTCATCATCTGAATTACCTAAAATCTACACAATCAGATAATGTAAAAGAATGGTCTTTTTTTTTTATCTATGTCTGCCTGTTTTGTTTCCCAAATCCAGCCTGTTATCCTGAACAAAAACAAAAGAAATCTTTAGTTTTGGGTCTGTGGGGTTAAAATGTCATCAAATGTTGGTCCTCTGTGGCTCAAATACTGAATAAATAGTGGGCCCCGGTATCAAAAAGTTTGGTCTTACTCTTACTTTGGTCTTGAAATTAAATTAATACTACACAGACTTTAGTTCAGCCTTTAGTCTTGGCCCTCCGCAATATTTTATGTATCTCATGTGGCCCCTTGGGAAAAATAATTGCCCACCCCTGGTGTAGAGGGACAGAGGTATGGGACGTGAGGGACGTCCAGACCCAGCATGAACAACACTGATGTTCACTATGAACAGCTGGGACATTGGAGGACATTCCGATCGTCGCTCAGTCGACAGCCCAGTCAACAGTTCTTATTCCAGTGGAATCCCAAGCACTTCCTGTGTGTGTGTGTGTGTGTGTGTGTGTGTGTGTGTGTGTGTGTGTGTGTGTGTGTGTGTGTGTGTGTGTGCTACACATGTGTTTACATAAGCAGAGTTAAGTCTACATGCCTGACAGGCTAGTTGAGGCTGTGCTTTGTAAGGCGAGGAATGAACATGCAGAAATACTGCATGTAGGGCGACTGTGTGTAGTATTTCTGTTATTATTATTTTTACTTATCGGGTTCGTCCCTAGAAGTACTCCGATTGGCTGGTTTAGGTGATGTCATAGTGGTGATGTCATAGTTCCCACCCGATTATCTGGCACAGAGGGTTTCTGAAGCAATCGTGGTAACGTGATGATTGAGTTTAAACCCAGTAATACACTGTCTGGATGTCAGAATGGGATTCAAAACAGAGTATTTCTGACTGTAATCAAGGCACCCGTGTTGGTTCAGAAATGGAATAAAAAACAGGTCAGCAAAATTTCTATTGGCTAAGGTTTTTGTGCTCATTTTTTTACTTTGAGTTTTGTTATAAAAAATACACAAAAGTCAAATTGTTTTTTTTTGGCCTGCATTGCCGGATATGGACATATAACGACCACGAAAAGTATTCAAAAACGGAATATTAGTAAATAAATAGTCAAAATCAGTGCCGTTACCTTCGGTTCTGGAGCGTTCCTCTCGGGCGGTTCTGGGCGGGTAGCGTTGGTCGGCGCTGCCCTGGCTGTAGCAACGGGTAAAGGGCACCGGGGACAGACCGCCCAGGGCGCCACCATCATCACCGTCGTCCGCCCGCTGCCGAGCGCCACCGCCGCCGCCCTGCTCCGGGATGGGAGAGAAGTCGGCCGAGGAGTGGGAGTGCGTCGAGAGCATGGAGGTGGAGAACGGGTCGCCGCCTGACGCCGACGACGCCTGTCGGGACACAGAGCAACACGGCGCTTCGTTGGTGGTGCGCTGTGAGCTTGTAGATCTGACATTTTTCAATGGCTAATCTGAACTATCCCTTTAACCCATTGTGTCCTGATCAGATTCTAGTTTCTGGTGCTAGATTCTAGTTCACAGCGCTAGATTCGAGTTTCCGACGCTAGATTATACTTCCTCATGCTAGATTCTAGTTTCCGATGCTAGATTCAAGTTCCTCATGCTAGATTCTAGTTTCCGACGCTAGATTCAAGTTCCTCATGCTAGATTCTAGTTTCCGACGCTAGATTCTAGTTCCTCATGCTAGATTCTAGTCCCCCACTGTAGATTCTAGTTCCTCTCAGTAGATTGTAGTTTCTGAAGTTAGATTCCAGTTTCTGACACTAGATTCTAGTTCCCGACACTAGATTCTAGTCCATGACAATAAATTCTAGTTTGTGACACTAAATTCTAGTCCCTAGCGCGAGGTTCTACTGTAGTTTTTCTGGAAAAATCTCTTTTTGTGTCAGTGATGCTTAACATATTTCATAGGAAGGACCCCCAGAAATATCTATTATTTAGCTGCAGAAACTCATCTAAATCCCCCTGAAGCAAAGATTTGGGTTGAAAATGTTTGCTTCCGAAATAATGTACTCAAAGATTCACACCACATTTTCACAATGTTTCAAAAATGGCAGAGCTACAAGCTCATATCGCGCCACTCGGTGGCGCGATATGAGCTTGTAGATCTGCTATTTTTCAACCGCAAAAAAACACCAAAACGTGTTCAGTACACAAAGGGTTTAAGTATCAGTCGTCCCTTCCCTGTACCTTCTGCGGCGGCGATCCGCCGTTCCTCCTCTTGCTCCGGGCGATCTCGGCGAAGGAGGTGACCCGGGGCGGCGGCGGAGCGGCCGGGGAGGCCGCGTCGCCGCCCCCGCCGCCGCCGCTGCTCCCGCCACCGACTCCGCCGCCGCCTCCCCCCTGCTCGCTGAGCCTCACGGGGCAGCTGAGCATGCGCTCCAGCGAGCCCAGGCCCCGGGGGGCCTGATCCGCCAGGCAGCGGTCGTAGCTGCGGGAGCGAGGGGCCCCGCACCCGACCGCCGCCCGGCCGGCGGCCACGGGAGGGGAGATGTTGACGTACACCTGGCCCTCGATGACGGCGGCGCCGCCGCCGCCGCCGCCGCGCAGGACCGCCTTGTTTTCCTTTTCCTCGTCCTCGTCGTCCTCGTCTCTCTGAAACGGACAGGAATGTTATAGTAGGTTAGATGTATAGTTTCAGTTGTAGTATTCCATAAGTTGTAGTATATATTTATATGTGTCTGTTTAGCTGCTTAGTTGCAGTATGTTTCAGTCCTCTTGGTCTAGTAGTTAAGATGTTGGACTTTCACGTGGGAGACCCGGGTTCGAATCCCGGGCGTTACATATATACTGTATATATATGTCCTATCTAGTTCCTGTCTAGCTGTCTGTTTAACTTTCAATCCTTGCCACTTTATAATTATAATTACACCTGGTTGTAGCTTTGCACCTTCACCACCACTTTATACTGTTACAGTTGCACTTTACTGCTCTAGTCTGTTGCACTACGTCACTTACTGTTTCTTGTATTGTTTGTATTTGTCCTTTTTCTTATTGCACTGTCTATTGTCTTATTGCACTGGGGAACAATGGAAACGTTATTTCATCCCTGTATATGTCCTGACATACACCGGAATGACAAATAAAGAACCTTTAACCTTGAAGGATGTTACTGTAATGTCACCCGTGTTGGGCGGTAAGTGTTGGGCAATATCACTTAGGAGAGTAATAAATTACTTATTGCCTATTACCCCTATTATTCCGCGGTCATTAAGTTATTCAACCTAAAATGAACAGTGAATGTGAATGTTTTGTCTCTTTTGCTAATGCTAATAATTAGGGATGTCCCGATACTGTATCGGTATCGGACAAAGTGTCGGATCGGCCCTTTGTCGTCATATCGGTTCATATCGGTATCGGCAATACTGTATCAGAACCAGAAATGTATCAGTATTGGCCCTCATTTGTCATTATCAGACCATTCAGTATTGGTAAATACACCAGTATAACCAGTGATCCGACACAGGGGTAAATAAAATGTTGTGGAATTTGCTTTGGATTTGCACATTTGAATGAGGAGTCTGCTATTCTAGTCTGCTATATTATTCTGCTATTATGGTGGACAGATCTTTTTATATATATATATATATATATATATATATATATATATATATATATATATATATATATATATATATATATATATATATAATGATGCTAACTAAAGCTAATATTGCTAAGTATTGTTAATAATGCTAATAATGCTGATAATGCTTAATAACGCATCTTGTTTGCTTGCTGAAGTAACACTTAAGTAATGCTAAAGCAGGAACAGAAAGGCACCAAAATGTCCAAAATGTCTCCCCAAGCGTAGTGGAGAATATCTTGCCTCGGGGGCGAATGTACTGTAACATGTCCCATTTGGGGGGCAAGAGAACATGTTGGAGGGGCAAGAGAAAATGGTATGGGGGCGGCTTCCCATACCATTTTCGGTTACAGGACTTTTATTAGTCAAGTAAAGCATCAATAATAACATCAGTTGTTGTTGAAGTTGCAACAGACACGCAGCATGCATAAAGCTAAAGGTCTGACTCAGAGAGTTTTCGGTTTTCAACGATGAAATGCTGTTGGTTTAGTGGTGACACAGCTGTAGTTTAGTTAGTAGCAGTAGTAGTGTTTCAAATCATTTCAAATAGAAGCACTTTAATTTGAAATATCTTGGGTTGTTTTGCATGGCATCTTGTTTGGGGCGGCAGACTGGGTATTTAGGGGGGCATTGCCCCCCCCCCCCTGCCTATGCCTAGATCCGCCCCTGTCTTGCCTTCCCTTCAAGTTGAACTCCACTTACCTTAGACGTGTCTTCCTCCTCCTCCTCTTCCTCCTCCTCCTCCTCCACTCCATCCTCCTCATCTCCTCCTCCTCCTCCTCGGGGCCAGCGTCGGAACAGGTAGTACTCGCTGGGCTGGGTGGTGTTGTTGGGGGTAACGGGTGCCGTGGTGGGGCTGCCGCCACCGCTACCCTTGTGGCCTGGCGGCGGCGGCGGCTCCTCAGAGCAGCAGCTGGTGGCGGCTGACGAGCCGCCGGCGGGGCTGGGCGACGACTGCGTGGACGACAGGTCGCAGGTCACCAGCTTGTAGTAGTTCTGCTGTGTGGCCACCACCAGCCGCGCGCGGCTCTGCAGACACGAGGCCAGCTCGCCGCCGCCACCGCCGCCGCCCGACGGAGGCTGAGACGGCGTCGGCGGGCAGTAGGTGGCGTTGCTGTTGCAGTTGGCGTCCAGCTCGGCCGAGCAGGAGCAGGTGGTGGAGGACGAGGTGGTGGAGGCCAGAGGCTCGCGGAGGGCGGCGAACGGGTGGCGGGGGAGCGAGGAGGATGGCGGGACGGGAAGCTCGGTGGCGGGGGACCGGTGGAGGTCCAGGTAGAAGGCCTCCTCCTCCCCGCCCGTCGTCGTCGTTGACAACGGCTGCCCCCGGCAGTGAACCCCCTGCAAGGGGCCAAGGTAAAGGTTTATTATTGGTCTTTAAGGGGGAATTCCACCCATTTTCATCGTTGTACTATATCATTAATATGCCTGATAGATGATGTTGTGTGGACATGATGAAAAATAAGTTCCCCCATTCTGGGTTTCCTTGAAATGGAGGTGTGAAAAAAATCATTAACATGGAGAAATACATCTTGATGGCATCATCAAGTTGTGTTTCACCATGTTATTTGTTTTTTTTTTTTTTTTTACTTTTAAGCAGCGCTGCCTCCAATGTCTTCTTTTTCTCATCTCTTTGTTTCTCTGCACTTTTCCGTTTTCTGGTGTCCTCGTCCATCTACATTTTTTTGTTCTGTTATAGTATTTTCTTTTGTTTGGTCGATTGTTTTGTTTTATCACTCCTCACCCGTTTCAAATCTCCTCTCCTCAAAGAAACGGGGGGGGGGCCGGGCCTTGTTTGTAAACACATGATGTGGGTGGTACTTCTGGGCCGTTTGGCTTTTGGAACGCGGTGATAGCCCCACTTTTGGGCTGGACAGGCAGGTAACAGTCGATAGACAGGCTAGTTGTCCAAGAAATTAATTTGTTCACGGTCTGTGCCGGCCCTTCCACAACGTGTGCCGGTGGTAAGCCATGTGATAAACGCGCAAAAGCTGCGCACTGTCGGACATTAGTACCGTAACGATTGTAATTTTGGGGGCAGTTTTTTTTCCCATATATATATTATGCGGTCGTTGGACCGGTCCACGTGGCTCGCAGCCCACCGGGAGGTCTCCCGGTACGCCCCATGGTCAAGCCGACGCTGACCGTCCATGATATAAATCTACTATTTTTATAAATGTTACCTTCTTGTTTTCACCTGAAAAAGAAGAAAAAAAACACTAATAACAAAAGTTAGAAAGTTTAAAAATAAAAAGGCAAACGTTACCTCTTTACTGAGTCCGTTCCATAGTGTTACTCCGGCGGTCGTGTCGGGGATGACGGTGCAGCGCGGCCCGTTGAGGTTACCGGCGGTGAGCGGAGGAGGAGGAGGAGGAGGAGGCGGCCTCTTCTCGGAGGCGTTGTTCATCTTGTTGTAGATGGCGCTGAAGTTGACCAGCACGCCGTCCGAGCTGTTGCAGGACGAGTCGCTGCCGCCGTCGTAGCCGCCGCTGCCGCCACCATGCGGGCCGCCGCTGCCGCCGCCGTGCGGCTCGGAGAAGAAGAAGGGCTCGTGGTGGAAGGCGTCGTCCTCGTTGTCGGAGAGGAAGCAGCAGCGCTGGTCGTTGTTGGCGCCGCAGCCGCCGCCGGCGGGGGCGAGGTAGTCCTGAGAGAGGCCGCCGCAGCAGGAGCAGCAGCAGCGCTGCGGACCGCCGCCAACGACGGCCGCCACGGAGGAGGAGCCCCCGGACGAAGACGACCCCGCCTTGCTGCTCCGCCCGCACCTGGTTAGGAAAGTAAGTCGGTATTACCCTATTGGCCTGAATACAATACTGCACTGTACTTTTTTCCCCTATTGGAAGCAGTGTTGTCCAATATTACTTTGGAAAGTAACTTTAACTTTACTTTACTCGTTACCCCTTAGACAAAGTAATATCATTACTTTACACTGTGTTCCAACTTATTATGCAAATCATGTTTTTGTTTGATTTTCCAACATAATTGATGCAAATGATATCAGCATAATTTTCAAGTCATTAGCTGTCAATTTATATTTCAAATGTTATTGAACAAACCTCCTAATGAAAACAGAATTTTAAAAATAAATTAAAAACTTGGAACAGTGCGTTTCGCAGTGTTCCAAATTATTATGCACATCATAGTTTCAAGACATTTTCTTGTTTGTAAAGAACTGAAAATAGTAATTTGTTGAATTCATAGCAATAAGGAGGTCATATGTACTGGGGAAAAAAGCTATTTCAATCCAAAACATGTTAACAGGTCCAGTTACATGTTAACATGGGACCCCTTGTTTGATAGCAGCTTGCGTCCATAAAACTTGTGAGTTTATGGAGAGTTTCTGCTTGAATGTCTTTGCTGGATGTCAGAACAGCCTCCCAGAGTTGCTGTTTGGATGTAAACTGCCTCCCACCATCATACTGCACATTTTTCAAAACAGTCTTGTTCAGTGATGAGTGCCGTGCAACCCTGGATGGTCCAGATGGATGGAGTAGTGGATGGTTGGTGCATGGCCAGTTTGGCCACCATGTCCCAACAAGGCTGCGACGTCAGCAAGGAGGTGACGGAGTCATATTTTGGGCCGGAGTCCTAGGGAAAGACCTGGTCAGCCCCTTTAGATCTTTCGCTCGAGGATGCTCCAGACATTCTCAATAGGATTGAGGTCAGGGGGGGTGGGGTGGGGGCCACACCATGATTTTTTTTCCCTTTTATGCCCATAGCAGCCAATGAAGCTGAGGTATTCCTTGCAGCATGAGATGGTGCATTGTCGTGCTTGAAGATGATTTTGTTTCAGAAAGCATGATTCTTCCATTTTGTACCGTGGAAGAAAGTGGTCAGTCAGAAACTCATCATACTTTGCAGAAGTCATTTTCACACCTTCAGGGACCCTAAAGGGGCCGACCAGATCTTCCCCTAGGATTCCGGCCCAAAACATGACTCCGCCACCTCCTTGCTGATGTCGCAGCCTTGTTGGACGGCACTCATCAGTGAACAAGACTGTTTGAAAATTGGTCTTCGTGTACAGTATGAGGTTGGGAGGCAGTTTACATCCAAACAGCAACTCTGGGAGGCTGTTCTGACATCCTGCAAAGACATTCAAGCAGAAACTCTTCATAAACTCACAAGTTTTATGGACGCAAGCTGCTATCAAACAAAGGGTCCCATTTTAACATGTAATTGGACCTGTTAACATGTTTTGGATTGAAATAGCTTTTGTTTCCCAGTACATATGACCTCCTTATTGCTATGAATTCAACAAATTACTATTTTCAGTTCTTTACAAACTAGAAAATGTCTTGAAACTATGATGTGCATAATAATCTGGAACAGTGCGAAACGCACTGTTCCAAGTTTTAAATTTATTTTCTAAATTCTGTTTTCATTAGGAGGTTTGTTCAATAACATTTGAAATATAAATTGACAGCTAATGACTTGAAAATTATGCTGATCATCATTTGCATCAAATATGTTGGAAAATCAAACAATAACATGATTTGCATAATAAGTTGGAACACAGTGTACTTATTACTGGAATTGAAGAGTAATATATTACATATTACGTTATCACTTTCCCAAGTTCTCAACTCCCTACCTTTGAGAAAATAGAGATGTACAATATAATCTGTTTAGCGAGCTCTTTTTAGAACTGAATCCAATTTATTGGAATAATAGTCTCCAATCCCACAAACTGCACCTGAATACAAAGCCAACAAAATCTGGATCTACAATCTAGTGCACATCTCTGTTGTTACAGTACCTGATAGCTTGTAAATCTGTTCTATTTTTGCATGCAACAAGCTCATTTTAAACAATTAACTTGGCGTTACTTGCAAAGTAATGCATTACTTATTATCCATTTTTTCCGAGTAATCTTGTTACTTTACTTTTTGGAGCAAAAGTAATAATATTACAGTAATATGTCATCTAAAATTTGTTACTGCCCAACACTGATTGGAAGTATCCTTAATATACAGTATAAGCAATACATCTCAGAATTGTAATGATATTCTTTTTCTTCTTTATCTTATTTGATCACTTCCTGAAAACACCTAGCATCTATGACAACCCTTTAAAAATCATAGTCCTCCCACCACAATCAAAGGCAGCCCAGCGAGGCTCTTCCTGATTGGTTAAGAAATAGTCCCGCCGGTACAATTTGTTAGCCAATGACAAAGCTTATTATTTGGAGGCCTCCTGCAGCCCCTAGAGACGTCAAAAAGAAGAGATTTTTTTTAGAGATGATCTAATTAAAGGAAGAATTCACAAAAAAACATAAAAAGAATAAAAAAATGACGTAATTATTATTCTGACCATAAAATTACATATAGGAGGTGTAAGTATCTCTGGTTTGCCTGGTGGGTGGAGAAGCCACACCCACATTCCATTTCCTGGTGGTTTTTATATGTGTAATTTGGGGTTTTAGATTAGCCGCATTTTCACCATTTTTCAATAGTCAATAATGCTAAGTAATGCTAAGTAATACTAAGCGATGCTAATGTTAGTTATTGTTGATAATGCAAATGATGCTAATAGTAAGGGAATTTTATCAGATATTTGGCATATCTGTGAATAAATTCGTTACCAAGCAAACTCTTCACCAATGTGTTTCTAAAGGTGTCTAATAACATCTCCTAAAAAGTTGAAATTCAACTCCTGTGGGAAACCTAATAAAAAACTGCACAAAGTTGGTGTACCAATAGGCGATTTTCTAAAATTCGGAAATGTTTAATTTGGCCTCAAGTTACTTGTGAGGAGTCAAACTAGGGGTTTTTCATCATTCTGAGTTCATTTATAGCATTTGTTTTACAGTACAACCTTTCCTTAGTGGAAAAAACTGCCCCACACCTTATTATATTTACATAAAGTTGTGTTTTTTACAATTCGTTTAACATTGGTCAGAGCAAACAGTGATTTCACTGTGTGGAATGCTTTATGAGTCAATGTGTGAATATTCATCCTCAATGCCTTCATCATGAATAGCATTCTTATATATGTATATATTCTTAATAGCAGGTAATGCCTTGACAGACTTCACAAGCTGAGATGCACTTGACGTCATTATTCCTGAAGCTGCATCGTTGACTGCTGCATTCTCCATGGCAATTGCAGCTTGCAAACTGGAGCAGCTCTTCAGGAGCCATGGGGTCCAGAGTTGGAACTGGAACTGTCCATCCGGTCCGGAGACATGCTCTGTAGAAGGAGCCAGTCACAAGTCTGTAGGTAGGCACGGAGCGAATATTGTGCTGAGGCACTCTCTGTTGGAGGTAGATTCTCAGTTTGATCATCCCAGCCGTTGCCTTGCATGAGAAGTTGCTGTATCGAACTTCACCCAGAGTAGTACCTGGTACATGTAGAGGAAGATCACAGTACCAGCCCAAAATATTAGTATGAGTACTTGTCAAATAGAATTGTTTTACCATGACCAACGATAGCAGAGACCATATCACACCCAGTGAAGGCTTGACAGAAAACCAGGTAGCATCTCTGTTTTTCAGTGAGAGCTTCTCGAATCCTCCTGACATCATAGAGCCCTTTGATGTCATGAAGAGTGGGTGTTTGGTGCCTGGGCTATGGTGCACCAACATTACAATATGTCAACTGCCTGGACCTGAAAATATAATAATATATGCAATGCATCTCCAACTATGCGAAAATAATAAAATATATAAAACTAGTCAAAGCTCCACCTTTCCAAAGAGCCACCTGTAGCAGCAGACAATGGCTCTCTCACAATTAAAGTGTCGGCATCATTGTCAGTCGGCTCCACGTTGATGTTAAGCTTCCAAATATTGAAGAGAGAAGGTAAATGAGCTGACTCTTTTTGTGGCAGTTGTCCAAGAACTTCGCTCTTGGTGCCCAGTGTATCAGATCTGGTTGAATCTGGACATCATAGCATGACTTCTTGCTATGGCGGATGTGATCATGATCTTTTGGCAAGTTGTAACCATCAAAGACCACAATGATGAGAGTTCCGGCCAAGATGCTGCAAGTAGCTTAGGTCACTGTTGGCAATCTCCTGCCAAGTCCGACCTTGTTCTCACCATATAGAGAAGCCATCCACCATCAACCACCAGATCTCATACACTGAACACCAAAATTTCTTGAACAAATGCCAGAAAAACAGTCAGCTCATTCACCTCCTCTCTTAAACATTTTGGAAGCTTAACATCACTATGGAGCCAAGTGACACTGATGCTGACAATTTAGTTGTGAGAGCAATTGTCTGCCTTGTCAGTAACATACATACTTTTATTAGCTATGACTCTTAAAAGTAAGAGCTTTGACTAGTTTTACATATTTTCACATAGTTGGACATGCATTGCATATATTATATTTTCTGGTTCGGGCAGTTGACACAGACGTACTGTAATGGTAGTGCATAGCCCAGGCACCAAACACCCACTCTTCTTCACGACATCAAATGGCTCTTATGATGTCACATGGATTCGAGAAGCTCTCACTGAAAAACAGAGAGGTTACCTGGTTTTCTGTCACACCTTGTGTGATATGGTCTCTGCTATCGCTGGTCATGATAAAACAACTCTGTTTGACAGGTAATAATACCAATATTTATATCAATGCTTTTTTCTATATTGAATGAAACAAACCTTCAAGTGCATTCTTCTTCAGGTTTTGGGCAGGGGACATACAGTATATACAGTGATTAAGACTGGTACATCGATCTTCCTCTACATATACTAGGGACTACTCTGGGTGAGGTTCGATACAGCAACTTCTCACACAAGGCAGCGGCTGAGATGAACAAACTGGAGACTCTACCACTGGAGACTCTATTTGCTCCGTGCCTACCTACAGACTCTGAACTGGCTCCTTCTACAGAGCATGTCCCTGGACCCCAGTAACCATGGATAGGTAGTTGGTGTTCATGGTTATGAGCCAGTTCCAACTCTAGCCAGTTCCAGTTCCCAATGGCTCCTGAAGAGCTGCTCCAGTTTGCAAGCTGCAATTGCCATGGAGATTGCAGCAGTCAACGATGCAGCTTCAGGAATAATGACATCAAGTGCATCTCAGCTTGTGAAGTCTGTCAAGCCATTACCTGCTATCAGTGTTGGGACATGTGCACTATGTAACTTAATATATTATATATTACCAAAATGCAGTAACTTGTAATATAAATATATTATTTAACTAAAACAATCTACTATATTATACTTTTCTTTCTGCATTACTGCATTACTTTCAACATTACTTTCTGTCAAACTGTCTCATTGAAAATGTTCTTGTGAAATTATATTGACAACTGGAGAAGTTAAATAATTACTTTTCTTCATCAAATTATTCATTCAGGAGTGACATTTTTCAAGTTGATTTCATATGGATTTGGCCAGATAGCCAAGTGCACTTGCTTTATTGTAGGTATCCCGCTGGTCTACGTAATATTTGATTAGTGAGCTTGATTAGTGAACTAAATATTTCATTATATATTTTGTAATAAGTTTTTTAAAGTAATGTGTAATAGTAATATTAATATATTACACTTGCTCAGACAGTAATATTGTAATATAATATATTGCTTTAAAATGAAGGTAATAATTAATAAGTAATATATTAACAAGGTAAAGTAATATTCCCAACACTGACTGTTATTAAGAATATACAGTATAATAATATAAGAATGCTATTCATGATTAAGGCATTGAGGATCAGTGTTGGGCAATATTACTTAGGAGAGTAATATCTTTACTTTACTTTACTTATGACCCCTTAGAAAAAGTAATACCATTACTATACTTATTACTAGATTTTAAATATTACATGTTACTTTCCTCCCTACCCACCCACACCCACACACACGCAAAGGAATAGAAATGTACAACACAATCCGTTTAGTGAAAACTGTTAATTTGTAGAGTAGGTCATGTGTGGTGGGTTAGGATCTACTAACTACCATGGATCTCTGTTATTATCTGTTGCTACCTTGTAAATCTGTTCTATTTTCACATGCAACAACAAGCTCAAAAGTAGTAAAAGAGAGTAAGAGTAACTAGACATGTTTTGACAGAGTAACATATTACTTATTACACATTTTGGCAGAGTAATATCTTTACTTGCTGGAAAAAGTAATAATATTACAGTAATTAGTTACTGCCCAACACTGTTGAGGATGTATATTCACACATTGACTCATAAAGCATTCCACAGGATGGAATCACTGTTTGCTCTGACTAATGTTAAACGAATTGTAATAAAATACAAGTTTATGTAAATGTAATGAGGTGTGTGCCAGTTTTTCCACTAAGGAATGGTTGTAGTGAAAAACAAATGCTATAAATGAACTCAGAATGATGAAAAAACCCTAGTTTGACTCCTCACAAGTAACTTAAGGCCAAATTAAACATTTCCGAATTTTAGAAAATCGCCTATTGGTACACCAACTTTGTGCAGTTTTTTATTAGGTTTCCCACAGGAGTTGAATTTCAACTTTTTAGGAGATGTTATTAGACACCTTTAGAAACACATTGGTGAAGAGTTTGCTTGGTAACGAATGTATTCACAGATTTTCAGATATTTCCCTCACTATAAGTAATCCTAATAATGCCAATTACGGTAATGCTAATTGTGCTAAGTAGCCTGATGCTAATAATGCTAATTAATGTTAATAATTCTTAGTAAGTAATGCTAATAATGCTAAGTATTGTTAACAATGCTAATAATGCTAAGTAAGGCTAACAATGTTAATAACATAAGTAATGCTAATGTCAATTAAGCCGAATAATGGTAATGATGCTAAGTAATGCTAATGATGCAAATGACACTTAAAGGGGAATTCCACCCATTTTCAACATTTTTTCTGAGAGCGTACAAATGCAACCAAATGAACCCTAATGGGTTCATTTGGTTCCATTTGTACGCTCTCAGAAAAAAAGAAGCGTCTAAAGAAATCCATTAACATGGTGAAAATACATCTTGATGTCATCAAGATGTTTTCACCATGTTAGTCGACCTCCATTTCTAGGAAACACAGAATGGGGAAACGTTTTTTACCATGTCCACCCAGCACCTCTAGGGTATACTAATGACATATTAGAATGTTGAGAATGGGTGGAATTCCCCTTTAAAACACCAAAACACGTTCCCGCCAAAAATGGCTTAAAGGATAATCCCCCCCCCAGGTGGTCCCCAGTTAAGTTGGTTAACCAGATGTAACTCTTGAGAACGTAGAAATGAAACCAAATGGACCCTTGCGGGTCCATTTGGTTTCATTTTTACACTCTCAAGAGTTAGAATTCACCATCTTAATTAGCCCCAAGTCTAGTCTAGAGAATTTAGAAGATTAATGGTCATTTTGATCTGTTAATTTGCCTGTTTTGTTTCCCAAATCCAGCCTGGAATTGTGGACAGCTAGAAAGCAGGGAAAGACACAGAGGCAGAGTGCAATGACTGCCTTCAAGACAAACTTATCTTGTGTTGTGTTATAGTGCACTAAGTTGCACACTTGCCCGATCGGGCAACCAGGTAGCAGTCTTCACTTGCCCCACCATTTTTTATTTTTTACTTGCCCGGGCAAGCGGGCAAGTGTTAGTGTCAAGCCCTGCTGGTATGAGCACCTACCTCATGAGGTGATCGTCGTCCTCCTCGTCCTCCTCGTCGGCCCAGTCCTGCTCTCCACAGTCCATGGACATGTTGGAGCCGCTGCTCCCGTGGCGCCGCTGGGGTCCCCCGCCGCCGCCGCCCGACGTCAGCCCCAGGAGGTCCAGATCGTCCAGGTCCGAGGACCCCATCATGGCCCTCAGGGACGACGACTCCCCCCGGCCTCCTCCTGTTGGTGGTCCATTTCATTTCAGATTGAGCGAAAAACACTTCATATTATGATTATTAATGCTAATGCATTAATAGCTAAAGCTAATACTAATGCTTTCAATAGCCATAGCTAATGTTAATGCTAATTTGTTCAATACTATCGAACAAAGTAAGCGCAAATTAGCAGTAGTTTTAGATTTGGCTATTGACAATAGCCAAATCCTAAAACTAATTCGCTAATCTTTTCAAAAGCTTATGTTAATGCTTTTAATTGCCAGTGCTGGTGTTTTCAATAGCTAATGCTATTGTTAGTGCCAATGCTTTCACAAGCAAAGCTAATGTCAATGCTAATGCTTTCAATAGCTAAAGCTAAGGTTAATGCTAATGTTTCACTAGCTAAAGCTAATGTAAATGCTTTCACTAGCTAAAGGTAATGTTAATGTAAATGTTTTCAATAGCTAATGCTAATGGTAATGTTAATGCTTTCACCATCTAAAACTAATGCTAATGCTTTCACTAACAAAGCTAATGTTAATACGAATCCTTTCACTAGCTAAAGCTGAGGATAATGCTAATGTATTCACTAGCTAAAGCTCAGGTTAATGCTTTCAAAAATAAAATAAAACTTAGCATAGCCACGTGGATAACGTTCATAATAATGCAATCCGTTTGCAAATCCTTCAAGTTTTGAGTGAGTTATAGCTGGTTTCGTTTGGGCTGCCAGAGAGCATAGTGCATTGAGTCCTCTCACAAGATGGCCGCCGTGAACGACGTCAGAGGCTCCGCCTCAAAAGCCATTATAGATATCTATGGCCGTTATATACCTCCTCCTCCTCCCATGCCGAAGCCCAGCCCGTGCAGGCGGAAGGGCGCGACGGCCGTCGAGTCGTCGCCCATCTCCTCCCCGTGGAGGTGGAAGGAGGAGTCCTCAAAGTATCCGCTGAGGTTGTCCTCGTCTTCGTCCTCCTCCTCCTCGTCCTCCTCCTCGGCGTTGAGGAGGAAGGGGTTGCGACGCAGCGGGTTCCCGAATCGCCGGGTCTTGGCCCGGGGCAGCGTGTTGTAGTACGTCGCGCCGCCCCCAGGGCGTTGAGCTGTCGCCGCCGCCGCCATCATCATCATCAACTGCTCCTCCGAATTGCTGGAGGCGAAGGAAGAGTCGTCGCTCGCCGTGCTGCCCCCGCCGCCGCCGCCTCGGGCGTTTTTCCGGGCGCCGCGGGAGCACAAGGACTCGCTGGCGGTCTAGATCGGGAAAAAGGGTACCGTGTGATTAAACCTACAACCTACCTACTACTGTAATGTTATGCTGAAGCATTCCGGGCCACTAGGTGGCACTGCTTGGCTGGTGGACCTCAAGTCATTACGTGGTGTCAGAAGTGGGATGCGGTGGACCTCAAGTCATTACATCTACAACCTATTTCACTTAGTATACCTTTTAGGGATGTCCCGATACTGTATCGCTATCGGGAAAAAGTATTGGCCCTTTCAGCCCTTTTTTGTGATATCTGTTCATATCGGTATCGGCAAATATTTTATCGGTATCAGAAAAGTATCAGTATTGGCCCTAATTTGTAATCATCAGACCATTGCGTATTGGTAAATATACGAGTATAACCTGAGATCCGACACAGGGGTAAGAGGTTGACACTATGGCAGGTAAATAAAATGTTGTGGAATTTGCTTTAGAGTTGCTCAAGTGTGCATTTGAGTGAGGTGTGCTATTCTAGTCTGCTATATACTGTATGTATAAAAGAAAGTGATCGGATCGGGAAATTTCCAAAATTGTGGACAAAAGCAAAATAAATCTTTTAGTTTTGGGGTCTGTGTGTCTAAAATGTCCTCAAATGGTGGCCTGTGGCTAAAAAATGTTGAATAAATCGTATGAAAATGGTTGAAAACCACTCATGAGTCTTGAAAAATGGGAGTCGTCTTATAAGCAGGGTCGTCTTATATATAATATTCGGGACAATACGGTATATACCTGTATCAGGCTACTGAAGACCAGGGCCTCTCTCTGCAGGACGTCCCGCTCGGGGAGCGAGGTGGTCCGGCTCAGGCCCAGGTTCTCCGGCGGGCTGAAGGGGTTGCTCCGCTTCATGGACGCCGCCCCGCAGCCCCCGGGGTGCGGGGGACCCTGGCGGCGGCCCCCCCCTGCCCCCGACGACACCTGGCAGTGCACCAGGGGGATGTGGTGCACGATGAGGGTCTCGCCGGACAACTTGGGCGCGCCGTCCATTTTAATTTTTATTATTTATGACCGACTTGGAAGAGGGGGAGGGGGGGGTGGGGTTTAAGAAGGTACAAAGTGTAAGGGGTTGGGGGGGTGTTTGGGATTGTGAGGGAGGCAACAGGACAGGTGTTGATGTTGTTTTTGTTGTTGATGTTGATTGTTGTAGGTTGGGTTGGTTTGGTCGGGTTGTCTTCTTCAGATGATTCCTGCCAGCTCCACCAGGGCAGCGATGCCGCCCGGGATTTGGAAGGAGAGGTCAGGGAAGTCCACGGCGTGGTCTGAGTGATACATCTTGAAGAGAAAGAAAGACAGAGACAGAGAGAGACAGAGAGAGAGAGAGAGAGAGAGAGAGAGAGAGAGAGAGAGAGAGAGAGAGAGAGAGAGAGAGAGAGAGAGAGAGAGAAAACGCGTTCAGTACACTAAAGGGTTAACTAAAGATTTCCTTTGCTTCTGTCCATGACCATTGATCTTCTAGTTGGGTAGATTTGGACTAATTCGCATGATGGATAATTTTAACGTAAAAATGAAACCAAATTCATTTTTACACTCTCAAGAGTTACATTTGGTTAAACAACTTAGCTGGGGACCACCTGGAACCCTCTCAAGGTGGTGGTCCCTGGACCACTGGTTGAAAAAAAAAAAACACTTTAATATAAACACAGTTGAAGATGTGATTGGAAGCGGTGCAGAGCACTGGTTTCCAAAAGGACTGGTTCAGGAACCATTTGTCTCAAACCCGGGCATGGTCCGTGTGCGTGACTGGACTGCTGGAAAGAGGTGATCAATGGAACGCATTTCTATAGCGCCTTTATCCCACGTTGTGTTACAATGTGCACTGCATTCACGCTCATTCACACACAGCCACACGCAGCCCAGGCAACCAGGCAGTCAATG
Organism: Benthosema pterotum; assembly: GCA_039105355.1. Classification (NCBI taxonomy): domain Eukaryota; kingdom Metazoa; phylum Chordata; class Actinopteri; order Myctophiformes; family Myctophidae; genus Benthosema; species Benthosema pterotum. The sequence continues at coordinate 49,329,738 of CM076972.1, read as the reverse complement.
TTATGACTAATGCTACCAACAATAAAAAAAAAAAGAAATGTCCGTTGACTACTTTTCCACACTGACGACAACCAACGTGGAAACTAAAAGAAAACTAGTTACTGTGACTCAAACTAAGACTGCACATTGAAGAAATTACGCCAACAAATTAAAACTGAGCTTGAAGCAGAATTCCACCCATTTTCAACATTTTTTTTCCCATTTGTACACTCTAGGGGAAAAAATGGTCCTAAAAGAAAAAATATTAAAGGGACACATCACCGTTTTTGTCCACCAAAAATAGATGTTAATGACATTTAGCATATTTAGAACAGGGGCTTTACGTGTCATAAGTGGTTTTAGATATTTTAAAGTTTAGCAGTGAGACCAGTATCAAACTACTTCCTAAACTACTTGTTGTCTCAGTAAGACAGCCCTCCTCCCTATCCACAGGGAGGTGCAGTGCAGCATAGAATTGTGGGAAATGTAGTCTAGGAAGGAAGGAACACCAGAGGCACTGGATTCACTGCTAAAACCACAAATATGTAAAACCACATATTACTCACATAAAGACCCCCAGGAACTCCATTTCTAGGAAACACAGAATGGGGGGGGGGGGGTCCTTTTTCATTATGTCCACACCACATCTCTGTTGAAAATGGGAGGAAAATGGGTGGAATTCCCCTTTAATTGTTAGAAAGGGACTAGGTGGACAAGAGGTCCAGTATAAGTAAAAGATAAGTCGTTTTTTTTTTTTTTTCGCACGCTGAAAATAGCCAAGCTCCCGCTGTGTTGCAGCACGACACCGTGTGAGCTTGTCGACGTGTAGAAACCTTGTTTTCTAGCATTATTAGCATTAGTTAGCATTACGTGGCATTACTTACCGTCGTTGGCATTATTTTAGTTATTGAAAAATATCAGACCTACAAGCAGGGCCGTTGCTAGCCATTTGGGTGCCCTAAGCACAAATGCTTTCTGGTGCCCCCCCCCCCAACAAACAAGACAAATATGTATTTCTCACAGGGCCACCGTTTCACAAGCAGTTATGGGCCATTATAGCCATCCTGTTGTTTTCAGAATGATCCAACACCTCCAGTCTCCAGAACCAGTTAAAGGTAGGGTAAGTGATTTGAAAATCATGGTGTAGTACCTGCCTGGTGCACTAGGGGTGTAGTACCAGCCTGGTGCACTAGGGGCGCCCAAGAGTAGCTACACTATGTGAACCTGCTGTTCGATCCTGATTGGAGGAGAATTTACCCTCCACCTGGAGAACTTTTATTAGCTCCTCTGCTAACGTGGGGGAGGGGAAAACTCCATATATGGTCTGCACACCTTATGATAGAGCATTTTAACAGAAAGAAAAAAAAATGGGTGATATGATATCTGACAAAAGTGAAATCACTTCCCCTACCTTTAAACAGGTTTTGACTAATTTGATAACAAAAGGCTGAATTAATGAAGTCTAACACCTTGGAACAACCTTCCTAATGCCATTGTAATGTATAGTTCCCCGAATCCCCCACCACTACTCATTGTTTCTCAGTTGCAAGGGCGATTTTTTTCCTTCCCTTAATTCCTGGCCCAAGCCTATAGCCTGGACCAGCAAATTAACCACAGCTCCTGTGAAATCCTACTGAAATCCTCATGTAGGCTGCACCCTTGCAGCCTACACAGAAAGGTGGGGGCGTGTGTAGGGTGAGGTGGTGGTGGGGGGCATCCCTGACCAGTTATACTTAGGGCCTCATATAGCCTAGTAGCGGCCCTGAATAAGCCGCAGCCAGGCTGCGTATTTTAGCTCGTATTTTCAAACAATTACAGTTTGGTCAATTCTCGATCATTTCTTACCATTCAACATGTTATGATGAAAAATCATGTTTTTTGCTGTATGTGGCGAGCATTTATCCCAAGTCTGCAGTTGTTGTAAATTGCAAAAAAAAAAAAAAAAAAAAAGTTGAGAAATTCGCGGCAAAACAGACATCTTTTTGATCATTCATATCTCCTTCAATTCTGGGCCATTTTGTACATTTCAAAATGCAGCGTGACCGGCAAAAATCACTCTATCAGATGCTGTATAGAATATGCGGGTAGGTCTTCTCTATGAAGCGGAATCAAGAAAAAACTAACTGTCGGGATTTCAGTGGAAACGTGAAAGCAGCAGCATTCGTCACAAGTTAATTAATGTATTTAATTACATTATATGCCTTACCTAAACACAAGCAAGTGACCGACAGCAGGCAGCTGCAGCTGTTTATAGGACAATCCATAAATAAGGACTTAAGGAGATGAATTGAACTGGCGCTTCTGTGGACATCTCCAATGCGCACGGTCTGTGCCCGCACGACGCACGTGGATTTGAAATCCCGTTTTCTATTTCCCAAATCTATTTGACGAAATTAGCTGCGTGACAAACAGGGGGGCACCATGTCTCTGGAGAGGGGCACCCGAGCACAAAGCAGATTCAACAGTTTTCTCGGGAAAATGCATATTTATAGAAATTAGGGCTATTGATATTATTTTAATGGTGCCCTGCCGGTCACTGCCGGGCCCAACGCACTGTGCGTTATGTGCGTTGCCCTCGCTACGGCACTGCCTACAAGCTCATAGCGTGCCACTCCGTGGCACGCTATGAGCTTGTAGGTCTGATATTTTTGAAAATGGTGAAAATGTGACGCAAATCTTAAAAAAACAATTCTATCCATAAAAGTCCAAAAAACGTATATGAGGAAAAGAAATATAAACTTGAGAAGCAGAGAGATGGCGCTTCCGCATGTCCCTCCTCGGGCTACGCCCCTGTTAATTCTAGTGAATGCACTCAGCCAAGGCTACTATTATGGCAGCCTGCCATTAGGAACTTTCAGATAACTTTAGCGGAAAGTGGAACAACATATTGCTTAATGGTGGCAGTAGAACGGCAACCACCCTCAGGGCCGCTGGTTGGTCGAGAAGCGCCGCACCGGAAGAGAGGCCAAGGTGTCAACACGACTTGGGGGCTCAAACAACTAAAAAGGCCATTTCCCTGGCAGTGCCCTCACAAGGTCTCATGCTTTGTTAAGGAGTAGCAAATTACTGTTAAAAGGATCCCTTACTAATGAGACAAACATCGCTTAAAACGTTATACTTTCCCTATTATAACTAAAATAAACAAATAAAAACACCAAAGGCATCTCATTTCTTTCGTAAATAGAGAATATTTCACTCAACAGGAACTGCTCCTGGCACAGGATGATGTTGTCACGTGTGATCTAGCTCTATAGAATATATGGACGAACATACTCTGTGACATCATCATCCTGCGACCGGAGCACCTCCTATTGAGTGAAAGATTCTCTATTTATGAAAGAAATAAAGGATTGAAGGTGTTTTTATCTGCAGGTTTTAGTTATAGAAGGCAAGTAGTGTTTTATTTTAAGGCCATATATTTGTCTTATTAGCCAGGGATCCTTTTAAGAAATGTTCATTGGACACAACCACGTTTAGTATGGTAATATTGTGGGAGTGCAACTCTACACAGTCTAGTCCAGGGGTAGGCAACCTTAGCACGGGTGCCAACATTGGCACTTCAGGGGGTCATCACTGGCACCCTGGTACAAGTGTGAGAGAGATGATTATTTTTCATTTAAATTAGGAGTTTTCAAACTTTTTGATACCAGGGCACACCATTTATTCAGCATTTTAATTGAGCCACGGACCACCATTTAAGGACATTTTAGCCCCTCAGACTCCAGAACTAAAGATTTCTTTAGTTTTTGTCCACAATACCAGGCTGGATTTGGGAAACAAAACAGGCAAAACATGTAGACTAACTGGGCTAATTCAGATGATGAATATTTTAACTCTTGAGAGTGTGAAAATGAAACCAAATGGACCCGCAAGGGTCCATTTGGTTACATTTTTACATTCTCAAAGAGTTACATCTGGTTAACCAACTTAGCTGGGGACCACCTGGAACCCTCTCAAGGACAGTGGTTGAAAACTCCTGATTTTAATATACTGTATAAAAGAAGCTGTAACAGTATTAAGTCCACTCACATCTATCGTGTTTAAATTAAACATACAGTAAGGTCGATATGGCACTCCGACTATCAAGCAAATAAAGACACAGCACTTCACCTCCAAAACGTTGCCTACCCCTGGTCTAGTCTATATGTGACGCGGTCTCAAAGAGAGCATTTGCAGTGCAGCGAGGGGTTACCAGAAACTAAAATGTCTTTAAGAGATTAAACGTTGGCTCGGCTCAGGCTAGGATGTTCTGGTTTCCTATGTTGTTAACCCTGGCATTAGCCTATTTTTAAGTGTTGTCTAGTTAGGTGTACGTTCCAGTGTGTTTGTTGGCGAAAAAAGAGATACTGAAGAGAGAGAGTCATAGGCCGTATTTCTTATAGTGACATCATTTGCTTGCAACATATAAATCTAACACACCCATGATGACATGTACATGATCACAGCGTACTCTGAACTGAAGCCCTAACCACAGCAAGGCATCGCCTTGCAACCCAAACACTTGCAATCCAAGCGCTTGCAAAGAGTTGCATGGTGAGCAGTGTTGTAGTGGTACTTTTAGAAGTGGGGGGAAGCCTCTCAAAGGGGATTTCCACCCATTTTATTTTGTTTTTCCTGAGAGTGTACAAATGTGAACCAAATGGACCCTAGCGGGTCCATTTGGTTCCATTTGTACACTCTCAGAAAAAAAGGAAACTCATTAACATGGTGAAACACATCTTGATGTATTTCGCCATGCTAATGATTTTTTTTTTTTTCAGACCTCCATTTTTAGGACTGGGGGAACTTTTTTAATCATGTCCATACAACATCCATAAGGTATAATAATGACAAATATTGAAAATGAGCGAAATTCCCCTTTATGCACACTTGCATTTGCGTGCACCTGCACAACACACACAGACAGACACGCTATTAAAATGTGATTAATTTGAAGGGCCACGATGGTTGCTATAGTAGAGGGGTTTTCAACCAATGGTCCGGGGACCACCAGTGGTCCTTGAGACGGTTCCAGGTGGTCCCCAGGCTAAATGATGGAAAGTTGGTTAACCAGATGTAACTCTTGAGAGTGACATTCATCATTCAGTGCTAATTCATCATCTGAATTAGCACCACTTAATTAAGACGTTTACACTGATTTGTTAGCAAAATACAGCCTGTAATTGTGGGCAAAATCAAAAGAATTCTTTAATTTTAGGTTTTTGGGGTGAACGGTCATCAAATGCTGGTCCGTGGCTCAAATGCTGAATAAATGGTGGTCCCTGGTGTGAAAAAAGGTCGAAAACCCCCTGCTATAGTAGGGCATACCCAATGTAAACCAAAAGAACTGAAGACAAAGAAAGGTTTTTATAAAACGTAACCCAGCTAGCCCTGCCTACCACACAGAGAGCACACATTGAAAATGTGATACTACCATTTCTCAAGGTTTTTTTCCCCCCAGATAAGCAGATTATGGCAGATCAAATAACTGGGTGACAAGGACAAAGAGGGTCCGGACTGAGCAATAGGATTCGATTTCAACACACGAAAAAAACAACAACAACAGCTGTTGTCGGCAGAGAAGAAGACGATGCCGGGAACGCCATCTCAGTACAGCAGTGGTTTTCAACCTTTTTGATGCCAGGGCCCACCATTTATTCAGCATTTGAGCCACGGAGGACCACCTTTGAAGACATTTTAGCCCCACAGACCCCCAAAACAAAACTAAAGATTTCTTTTGCTTTTGTCCGCAATAATTGGGAAACAAAACAGGCAAAACATAGAGGCCAAAATGAGATAAGATGATAGATATTTTAACTCTTGAGAGCGTAAAAATGAAACCAAATGGACCCTTGCGGGTCCATTTGGTTTCATTTTTACGTTCTCAAGAGTTAACATCTGGTTAACCAACTTAGCTGAGGACCACCTGGAACCCTCTCAAGGACCACTGGTGGTCCCCGGACCACCTGTTGAAAACCCCTGCAGTACAGCACCAACTGTACAGATCCATTTGGTTTGTATCTAGGCCAGAGGTTTTCAACCTTTTTCATACCAGGGCCCACTATTTATTCTGCAGTTCAGTCTCTCAGACCCAAACCTAATTTGATTTTCATTTTTTTTGTCCGCAATTTCATTAAAATTCTTTCTTTCTTTAAAATTTACGTAATTCAGATGTTTAAATATAATTTAACTCTTGAGAGCGTAAAATGATACCATATGGACCCGTAAGGGTCCATCTGCAATTTACAATTTAGGCATTTAGCAGATTATACAATGCGGCATATGCGGCTTAGACAACGGTGCGGCCAATCTATGGATTTTCCAGGTTCCAACTCTTTGAGAGCGTAAAAATGAAACCATTCATGTTTACACCCTCAAGAGTTATGGTATTCATCTCTAAATTCATCTAAATTAGCACCACTTAATTAATAAGTGATAAGTCATGTTCATTTTGGTCTAATGTTGATGTTTTGCCTCTTTTCTGTTTGCGAAAATCCAACCTGGAATTGTGAACAAAACCAAAAGAAATCTTTAGTTTTGAGGTCTGTGGGTTGAAGATTATACAAGGAAAAATCAGTATTTTGCCCCAAATTTAGCTGGTGCGGCTTATATTCAGGTGCGGCTTATAGTCCGGAAATTACGGTATGTCTTGTCCCTTTTGATGGCAACGATATTTCATCCGGCCCCACGGCCTAATCGATCCTCAGAGGATTTCCATGTACATCATGGCGGTTAGTGACGGTGATGACAAGTACAAGAGCGTCCTCTCAAGCGTGTTGATCTTCTATGAACTTATATAACATCACCGTGGCGACAGTGTCATATCTGTCACAGTCACACTGTAGAGCAAACTGCACTGTCACCACAAACCCATTGGCATTGTCCCCTCTGTGCGCTCTCTCTCTCTCTCTCTCTCTCTCTCTCTCTCTCTCTCTGTTGAATTAGGAGTGTGTGTGTGTGTGTGTGTGTGTGTGTGTGTGTGTGTGTGTGTGTGTGTGTGTGTGTGTGTGTGTGTGTGTGTGTGTGTGTGTGTGTGTGTGTGTGTGTGTGTGTGTGAGACCATAGTGTGACAAAGACTTCACTGTGTCAGATCAGACTACTTCAGTCAATGACATCTTTTAACTCATTTAAAGGACAACTTTGTTTTTTTGTTTGTTTGTTTTCTATAAAAGGTTCCTGTTTTCGGTTGTTATTAGAGAAAGTAGTAAAAGATGGGTGTTTTTTTTATTGGTGGCTTTCTTTAGTTTGAGTGATTTTAGCTGTTTTTTTCTCCTTTTTTTACAGAGGGGCGGGGGCATTCGAACATAAATACACATTTGTTTACAACATTTTAAAGCGATTTGTTTTTGTTTTGTTTTTTCCATTATCTACTACAGTCCTAAAGAACCCCAGGAAATTATAACTGGCCACGGAAGTTCACAGGATCTACTGATTGTGAGGGAGGCGGCACACCACACTGCATTTCTACACTGTATAATAGACTCAACATAGTAGTTTGTCACATTCAACAGATCCTTGTAATGATGTAGTTTCCTGGGGTTTATTAGGACAGAGTAGGCTAGATAATAAAAAAAAAGAAATTGCTTTAAAATGTTGTAAACAAATATGTATTTGTATACAACATTTGTATGTTTGAATGCCCCCCCCCCCCTGTCGAGAACAGCTACAATGCCTAAAACTTAAGAAAGCAGCAAATTAAAACCTATTAACATGTATCTTTAAATGTATCGAATAACAAACTAAAACATGAACATCGGTTGAAAAAACAACAAAGTTGTCCTTTGAACTTCAACTTGTAAGTCCCACATTCTTCTTCGTTGTGTGTGTGTGTGTGTGTGTGTGTGTGTGTGTGTGTGTGTGTGTGTGTGTGTGTGTGTGTGTGTGTGTGTGTGTGTGTGTGTAGAGGCTGGGTAACTGAATGAGCTTGTTGTTGTCATTCAGCAGAGAAGAAGAGACAGTATGAATGGAGCCAAATAAAAGGACCTGAACACAGACTTCTCCCTACATTAAGACCTAGATTTTCATCACCGCTAAACGCCTTATCCCTTAACTTCTTATCCCCTTATCCCCAAGGTTATAATCGTTAACTAAAACTAACTAAAAAACGAAAACTAAAATTCAAAAAAAAAAAAAAAAAAAAAAAAACAAGAAAGAAACTAATAAAAAAGAAACTAATAAAAACTAAAAATGAATGCAAAAAAACATAACTAAACTAAAACTGTAATGTGGGTTCAGAAAATTAACTAGAACTAACTGAAATTATACCCAAAATACCCTTAGTTTTTTAGTTTTTATAAAGCTTTTAAATCCAAAATGTGTTGGTGACCAGCATGAGGAGGAGATGCTTCTAGATCTTCTATCCACTACTGAGTTCCATAGCACTGGGGGGGAAAATTGCAATCATCCAATCGACTAAGAAACTCAAAGCACAGGTTGAATACCAACCTTTTCCTACTTTGGAACATTTTTTTATCCTATACCTGACAACCAAAGCACAGAAAAAATAAACTTAACTAAAACTAAAACTAAAACTAAAACTAAAACTAATTATTTTCTCCAAAATAAAAATAAATAAAAAGTAGCAAACCCGCTCTAAAAACCAACTAAAACTAACTGAATTAGAAAATGAAATGTCAAAACTAACTAAAACTTAACTAAAATGAAAAATCCATAACTGAAATAACCCTGCTTATCCCTAAACTATTAAAAAAAAAAAAAAAAAAAAAAACATTTTTCAGTAGTTAAAATGGGCAGTTTACAAGCTCACAATGTGTCAATAGATTGGCGTGTTAAACTATTCCAAAACATTTTTCAAATTAGTAAAAAAGGCAAAGGAGTTAGGGAAAAGGGGTTTAGCGTGTGACGAAAATGGAGCCCTATATGTCTGCAGCCGTATCGTTCCATTGTTGTTTCACATTACTATTGAAGCATATAGAACTGAAGACAAAGAAAGGTTTCATAATAACTTATAAGCATATAGGTATGAACCATACTTATATGCTTAAAGGGGAATTCCATCCATTTTCAACATTTTACAACAGTATGTCATTAATATAGCTTAGAGATCTTGTGTGTTTCCTAGAAATGGAGGTCTGAAAAAAAAAATTGAATTGAAAAATGAACATGGTGAAATACAACTGGATGGCGTCATCAAGTTGTGTTTCACCATGTTAATGATTTTTCTCATGAGACTTTTTTTTTCTTAGGGATGGACCCGCTAGGGTCCATTTGGTTCCATTTGTACGCTCTCAGAAAAAAAATCTGGAAAATGTGTGGAATTCCTGTTTAAGTGCATAAAGTGCCTCTGCCACAGGCGTACTGTACCAACAGAGAAATGACAACTGAAACACAAAGAAAAAAGAAGCTGACGATGTTGATTGTTGACAACGCAGGGTTAATTGGTTCAGATAATCGGTGCTGCAAGTGTGGTAAACAGGATGTGGAATACCCAGTGCCATAGTAAGAAATAAAACCCTGTTTACTTCATGGAGCCAGTCGAATCGCGGGTCGGCTGCGTACTGTAGACTTGTGAAGAGCATAATCAGGGGTTGACACTAAGGTCTCCGAGGCATTTGCCCATCGGGCAAGTGCAAGTCAGGTTCTACTTGACCTCAGGTCATGGTCACTTGCCCCCCACAGGTTCCAGGTGGTCCCCAGTTAAGTTGGTTAACCAGATGTAACTCTTGAGAAGGTAAAAATGAAACCAAATGGACCCTTACGGGGTCCATTTGACTAATCAACTGAAGTGTGCTCTTCTGTGTGAACTCTCAGTGACCCCCAAAGCGGCTAAAGCAACTTTGGAATAAAACCTGAACCAAAGGACACAACTCAGTCAGAAATCGAAAAGTATCAGTTACTATAAATTCCGCAGAGCCCAGAGAATTTCTGTTTGTGTGTGTGTGTGCGTGCGTGCGTGCGTGTGTGCGTGTGTGTGTGTGTGTGTGTGTGTGTGTGTGTGTGCGTGTGTCATTGTGTGAGAGATGCATGTGAGCAGAGCTTTTGCTGGTCGTTTGGGAGTTTATATACAGTAAGGCTGATGTCCCGTCATTGGTTGTTGTGTTTCCCTACCAACAACAGACAACCAATTGGCAATGTGCATTGCTCATAATTTTATTAGGGCTGGGACTCGGAAAAAATAAAAAGAAATCTACCGGTAATTAATTAATCTCGATGAATCGCATTTTAATCACATATCAATATTTGAGAAACCTTTTTGGTCAATTAAAACATTTAAAACAATTAAAACAGATTGGTATGAGTGTGTCAATGAGTGTTTTTTTTTTTTTTTTCCAAATCAAAATTTCCCATCATCCACTGGGCCAAGCAAAGTGGTCTTCTTCTCCCACAAACCATGTGCAGCCCAGATTCGGCACAAACAAGGGACTGAATCATTTTTGCTCCTATGCCACCAAAATGTGGAACACCCTACCAACAGTCATTAAGACATGCGCATCCCTTGACTCCTTCAAAACGGCTCTCAAAGGGAAACTACAGGTCCTTCTCAAAAAATTAGCATATTGTGTAAAAGTTCATTTTCTTCCATAATATAATACAAAACATGAAACTTTCATATATTCTCCATCAATTGTGCATCAAGTGAAGTATTTAAAAACTTTTTTTTGTTTTAATGCTGATGATTATGGTGTACAGCTCATGAAAACCCTAAAATCGCATCTCAATGAATTAGCATATTTTTACGAGACCACTAAAAAAATATGTTTTAAACAAGAAATGTTGACTATCTGAAAAGTATATTAATGTGTGCAGTCAACACTTGGTCTGGACTATTTTCTAACAAATTATTTCATCAATGGGGTGGGGCATGGAGGTGATCAACCTGTGCCACTGTTGAAGCGTTATGGAAGCTCAGTTTTGCTTTAAAAATGGCCGTAAATGAATTTGTATTGTTCAGTCTTATGTCTCACACCTTCCTCTTGACAATACAACCCAGATTCTCTGTTGGGTTGAAGTCAGGACAGTTGGCAGGTCAGTTAAGTGCAGAAGTACCATGGTCAGGACAGCAGTTAGTAGTAGTTTTGGCTCTGTGGGCAGGTGCCAAATCGAGCTGGAAAGGAAAATTAGCATCTCCATGAAGCTTGTCAACATACCGAAGCACAAGGTACTAAAAGGATGGCTGAGTTTTCAGTTTTCAGCCGATAACATGGCCTAAATCATGTCTTTTGGCATGTTCAGTCTCCAGTCCATGTTATCGGCTGGTGTTGATCCTCTGACAGTGAAAACTTACAGTAGTTTCAACACAGGCATCTTTTTAGAGTACCTTGTGCTTCAGTATATTGACAAGCTTCATGGAGATGCTAATTTTCCATTCCAGCTCGATTTGGCTCCTGCCCACAGGGCCAAAACTACTACTAACTGCTGTACTGACCATGGTATTACTGCGCTTAACTGACCTGCCAACTGTCCTGACTTTAACCCAACAGAGAATCTGGGTTGTATTGTCAAGAGGAAGGTGTGAGACATAAGACTGAACAATACAGATTCATTTACGGCCGTTATCAAAGCAAAACTGGGCTTCTATAACGCTTCAACAGTGCCACAGGTTGATCACCTCCATGCCCCGCCCCATTGATGAAATAATTTGTTAAAAAATAGTCCAAACCAAGTGTTAACTGCAAACATTAATATACTTTTCAGATAGTCAAAAGTTCTTGTTTAAAACATATTTTTTTAGTGGTCTCGTAAAAATATGCTAATTCATTGAGATGAGATTTTGGGGTTTTCATGAGCTGTACACCATAATCATCAGGATGAAAACAAAAAAAATGTTTTTAAATGCTTCACTTGATGCACAATTGATGGGGAATATATGAAAGTTTCACATTTTGTATTATATTATGGGAGAAAATGAACTTTTACACAATATGCTAATTTTTTGAGAAGGACCTGTACGTATGGCTGCATTTCTTTGTTGTTTGTTTGCTGGAACTGTTCAAAATGTGCTTCTCAATAATCAAATTCCATGCAACCAATAGAATAATCATAAAAATAAATAATTGGCTGCAGCTTTATAGTGAATATTCCTTTTATAATGCAACTGGTCAGGTCATGTTGAAACATTCTTCAAATACAGAGGTATTCACCAATCACCATTATACAGTACGTCATATGCAACGTGTCATAGACCAGGGATTTTCAACAGGTGGCCCAGGGACCACCAGTGGTCCCTGAGAGGGGTCCAGGCGGTCCATAGCTAAGTTGGTTAACCTGATGTAACTCTTGAGAACGTAAAAATGAAACCAAATGGACCCTGGCGGGTCCATTTGGTTTCATGTTTACACTCTCAAGAGTTAAAATATTCATCATGTGAATTAGCCCAAGTCTACACAACTAGAAGACGGACAAAAGCAAAAGAAACCTTTAGTTTTGGGGTCTGTGGGGCTAAAATGTCCTCAAATGGTGGTCCGTGGCTCAAATGCTGAATAAATGGTGGGCCCTGGTATTAAAAAGGTTGAAAACCCCTGTCATAGACATCCGCTTGTGTGTGCATGCGCGGCGTGTACATGTGCAATGCATGTGTGTCCGGGCAGTTTCCCTGGCGCCGCTGAAACAATGGACACGGTCATCACACGGCGACCCCAAACAGACCCAACGCTTCCTAATTCCTACGCCTCAAGTTTTCAGTCAGCTTCAACCACTTTAAAAATAGCAAAGAAGATAGCAAAAAATACACAAGTTTTTGGTAGAGCCACCGTCTTCTGGGGTATTTGGGTCTGCCTGACATGGAAAGATTTTGAGAAGCCCTGATGCTACTGCAGCACACGCACACGCACACACACACACAGAACAGTGACAGTCAGAGCAGCACTGACCTCTAATCCTCTCCTTTCCTCCCCACCTTCGTTATCAGCGCCTAAGAAGCTTGTAAGACGATTGCGTAACGGTGCAACAGCGGTGCTGTGCTGTCACCACTGCGGGAAGACCCAGCCACTAGCAGCCTCCCATGTGCTCTTCCACACACTACTCTATGCACTGCTGGCATGAGGATCGTGTCTTTGCTTAACAAATCAAATAAACTTAAAGCGGAATGGTTGTAAATCAAAAGTATCTCACCCGAGCCTGACCAATATATTGTTTTTATTTTTTGGATGATACAGCTGAACCAACAACCAAATGACTTGTCGCTCAGAAAACAAAAACTATAATTTGCTATATTTCCACGCAGCCTGGAGAGTGTGTATGTGTGTGTGTGTGTGTGTGTGTGTGTGTGTGTGTGTGTGTGTGTGTGTGTGTGTGCGTGCGTGCGCATAAACTACTAGTTTTGCTGTACATTTTTCTCAAAATGTCTTCTCAAGACATTCTGTATCGGAAAGGTTGCAGACATTCGCGAGAACGCACCGCGACACACAACCAAAAACTATACAATACCGTACAAATACTATGCATCATCATCATCCTCATACATCACTTTCTGTGCTCACACACAGACACACGAAGCTGTTCACTGGAAAATGCAAATAGCATCAATGCCGGTGACTTCATGATGACTAACCCCCGCCTCTTCGAAGCAAGATGCCGTCAGTGTCTGACCTAATTAAAGGGGTATTCCACTCAAAAAAAAAAAAAAAAAACCTTTGGTCATTTCATGGTCTACTCGGTCTCATGTGACAGTTTATTTGATGTTCATTTTTGCGCCTCCAGTTCCTTCCTATACAAATCCATTATAACTTAAAACTCAATTTTAACCATGACAGATTATTTGAAAACAACCCATCTTTTTTCTGGTGACTGATATTGTCCTCCTAATATGTGAGAGGACCGTGGAATTCCATTTACTGTTTTCATTTCTTTAAAAAAAAATATTGCCTACCCTCCCCTCTCTCTCCAAATCTGAGAAGGACGTATTGGCTTTTATTACCTTATTAGCTAGGAGACTGATATTGCTTAATTGGAAATCCCCAAATTCTCCTTCTTATACTCATTGGATTAGAGATGTTATGTATTGCGTAAGGCTGGAAAAGATTAGATACTCGCTGAATGGTTCCTCTGATAAGTTCTGGGAAGTTTGGAACCCATTCTTTCAATTTATTCGTAAATTGGACCCCTCCTTACTGGAGGCCGATGAGGTCTATTAGATGTGAAACTACAGAGCACTAAAAACTTTGACTTCTCTGCTGGATGTCGTAACTCTTTATATAATATAATAAGCTCGTTGTTTTTTTTTGTTTTTTTTTTATTTTAATTTACTTGTTTGTTTTTTGTTTTTCCCACTTTCCCATTTTATTATTATTAATAATGTGGTTTACCTCTAATTTATTTTATTTTAGTTACTTTTCTTTCTTTTTATTTTTGGGGAGGGGGGTGGGGGGTGGGAGGGCGAAAATGTAATTTTTAATCTTCTTTATGCTGCCCGGGTTTATGAAGAGAAGCCGTTGTTTTTATTTTTTTACCAACATGATTATAACCAATGCTTCTGTGAAAAACCAATAAACAAATTTATATAATTAAAAAAAAATATTGCCTACCCAAATGAATAAAACAATATTTTAAAAATAAGTGAAAACTGTAAATTAAATTCCATGCCCACCAGAAAAAAAGATGGGTTGTTTTCAAATAATCTGTCATGGTTAAAATTGAGTTTTAAGTTATCACAGGATTGTATAGGAAGGAGCTGGAGGCGCTAAAATGAACATCAAATATCTAAATACTGAAAGGCGTAACTTATAAACTGTCTGGTGTGTTCACATGAGGCTGAGTAGACCATAAAATGACCAAAAGCTTTAAGCTTAAAGGCACCGACTGATGTTAGTTTACAATGCAATCACGCCACTGCATTGGTGGACAGGAGAGGCCATGTGAGAAATGCCAAGACGATGAAGTGCATGGACACACACACACACACACACACACACACACACACACACACACACACACACACACACACACACACACACACACACACTCACACTCACACTCACACTCACACTCACACTCACACTCACACACACACCCAGTAGTAACAAACACAACAACCACAGTGGCAGTGCAGCCGGTGTGCCTGCACTGACTGGCGGACTGGAGGGGTGGAGACCGGGGGCCCAAACATGAACCTCCTTCTGGCTGTATTTTTGGGCTACAAAACAGGCCCATCGAGGGGCAAGTGATTCTTCAGATTGACAACTCAAAAGGAGGCCTTCAGTGCAGTTAATAGGGACTTTAAGCATACATCGGCAACGTCGTTCACTACGGCAACAGGAAGTCGATCCGTGCTCGATAGATAAACCTGCTTGCCGTCGCAGCCGCTCCTACTACGGGCAGAACCTGCACTTTAGCATAGTGTTTAGATTTGCGGTCTGTGGGGCTAAAATGTCCACAAATGGGTGGTCCGTGGCTCAAATCCTGAATAAATGGTGGTCCCTGAGATGAAAAAGGTTGAAAACCCCTGGTTTAAACCTGTGCACATGGAAAACAGTGCTACGGCAACATCAGAGGGAACTGCAAGGCCCAAAGAGACAACCAAACCAACAATGTGCTATTCGATAGAACGTTTTGAATTCTGGTTGCCAATCGTAGCATTCAGTGGCTTCAGTGTTGGATAGCAAAGAACAGCATAGTGCTAGGAAGAAAAGGACATCCACTGCTTTGGACGGATTGTGCATCTGGATCACTCAATCAATCAATCAATCAATAAATCCTAGGTTGTTGTTTTGTCATAATTCTACATGGCAGCCATGTAAACAGTCCACTGAAGAATGGACTGAAATAACAGTGCCGGATTAAGACATGGGAACAGGGGGGGTAGTGTGATGTGCACCTGCACACACTCTACAGTGGAGGGAAGTACAAGATGCCAACAACACATACACCAAGGCCCACCCCCACTCGGTCCTGATTGGAGGAAGGCCTCCTCTCGTCCTGATTGGACTAAAGGCTTTTCTCCCAAAGCTCAAAAGTCCAAATGAAACTATTATGGTATTAGGTGTACACTGGGGAAAGGGAGGAACTCCTTATAGGGTCACCACACTCTATAGTAGGGAGGATTAGCCAAAAAACAAGACAAAAAATAACAATTTTGAATTAAGCGAAATCACTTACTATACCTTTGCAGAAATAACCCCCCCCCCCCCCCCCCGTCACTGTCAGGGCGATTAGGTTTATTTATTTCACAATAATTAATGGCCGCTCGTAGTCTTAGGCGGTATTGATTTTTTAATATCGGTATTGATAACGTGTTAGTTAGCTCGATATTCGATATTACCGGTATTGAAAACTAGGCGGCAATGGCGTGCAATCAGAGTCAGACTCGTTCCACCAGTCACCTAGTTCTCAGAATTGCGACATTGAGGCATCAGAAACTGAGAGCTCTGCTGTAGAAGCAGCCTAAATAGGGACAAACCTGAGTTGGAAATACATTGTTTCCAAAAAGCCTAGCCCAAATAAGGGCTATTTTAGGCATATGTGTAACATGAAAATTGTTTGTATAGTTACAATTAAAAGTCTCATTGCTCATATTTTAATAGAATACAGTATAATGTCGGTATTTGATGATATTCGGTATTCGATATTTTTTATAGACCCAACGATATTACTCGGTATTGATTTCCAATATCGCGATAAACGGTAATACCGGTATATTGCACAATAATAAATGGCCGCTCGTTACTAGGAAATGGGCAAATCCCTTTCAAGCCTGACGTCAACTGCATGGAAGACATTGGCTCACTTTAGCGAGATCACACACACAAACGAGCACATTATGTCTGACACAAGAAAACAACACCCACGGCCTGGAGACTATGGGTTACATAAGGAGAGACTGCATTCCAACGACAGCAGCTGCACAGTGCGCAACCGTGACAGACATGAGTTGTCATTGTGGCGTGCAGGCATGCATGCATGCGTGTGCACATGCACATGCGTTTGTGGGGGCAACACTGTCTTTCCTATACATTTCTTTATCCCACATTTTTTGTAATCCATTTCTCACCCGATGCCAATGATGTAATCTTGGGCACCATGGGCTCCATTTTCCATTTTCGTTACCGCTATACCCCTTATCCCTTAACTTCTTTGCCTTTTTAAACTATATATAAAAAAAACATTTTTCAGTAGTTCAAGTCTACAAGCTCACAACGTGTTAATAGATTGTCATGTTGAAATATTCCAAAAAGGTTTTTCAAAATAGTAAAAAAAACGAAATAAGGGATTTGGGATAAGGGGTTTAGCATGTAACGAAAATGGAGCCCTATGTCTTTTTTTGTGAGGGTAAAGGGGACACGGGGCAAATATGCAAACTCCAAACGCAGAATTAACTCTTGTGGGTCCATTTGGTTTCATTTTTTACGCTCTCAAAGAGTTACATCTGGTTAAGCAACTTTCCATTTTAGCTGGGGACCACCTGGAATCCTCTCAGGGACCACTGGTGGTCCCTGGACCACTGGTTGAAAACCCCTGCCCTATGGGCACTGATGACATGAGAGAACATACTCCTAAACAGGATTTGAACACAGGACCTTTGTTTGGGTTGTGTCATGATTTCATGTCATCAGTGCTGTTCTAACTCTGTGGTTTTCAACCAGTGGTCCAGGGACCACCAGTGGTCCCCAGCTAAATGATGGACTGTTGGTAACGAAACAGACCCTGGAAAATGAAACCAAATGATTTGGTTTCATTTTACGATGTCAAGAGATTATAATGTGTTTAAACATATATTTTGTTAAATTAAAGAATACAATAAAAATGTATGACAACTTTGAACATTTGTTATCTCCATTTACCGGTATCTCTCCTAAATTGTGGACACAGACTTGAAAATCATCAATATTTCTGACACTTCTGTCACTGTCATTATGGTTCCAAATAGGTACATTTGCAGATTCAATCGAAACACGTTCCATTCCTGAATGTATTCCTTACAATTGTGTTATTCATCAAAAGGAA
Organism: Benthosema pterotum; assembly: GCA_039105355.1. Lineage (NCBI taxonomy): Eukaryota > Metazoa > Chordata > Actinopteri > Myctophiformes > Myctophidae > Benthosema > Benthosema pterotum. The sequence goes on along the minus strand of CM076972.1, from coordinate 49,311,882 downwards.
TACTGGTATGCAAAAATAACCAGGCAGACTAGAAATAGACAAAATCTGTCAACAGTTTTTGTGGACTAAAACTAGTCAGATAAATGTACGCGTTCATAGACTAAGATTGAGACAAAAAAATCTTGACTTTCAGTCGACTAAAACATGTCTAAATAAAAATGCAAACTAACTAACGGTGATGGAAACTGGACTAAGACTGAGACTACATTTAAAAATAGCAGACAAGAACAACACTGCATGTCATGATGTTGCATCAGATGGAGCTACTGTACTGTATAGCAGGGGTTTTCAACAGGTGGTCCGGGGACCACCAGGGGTCCTTCAGAGGGTTCTAGGTGGTCCCCAGTTAAGTTGGTTAACCAGATATAACTCTTGAGAGTGTAAAAATGAAACCAAATGGACCCGCAAGGGTCCATTTGGTTTCATTTTTACCATAGATGTTTGTACGGTAAATCAAATCTAAAGACCCCACCCCTCACCCCACCCCACTATTAGTTTTGGCTGAGGACTGTCCTTCCACTGAAAGCATGTATCTTCATTGTCAACTTCATTTTTGAGTGATATTTTCCACATGGAAAGAAAATATATTATGTACATACTGCAGGGGTTGACACTAACACTTGCCCACTTGCCCGGGGCAAGTAAAAAAAATGGTGGGGCAAGTGAAGACTGCTACCTGGTTGCCCGATCGGATAAGTGTGCAACTTAGTGCACTATAACACAACACAAGATAAATTTGTCTTGAAGGCAGTCATTGCACTCTGCCTCTGTGTCTTTCTCTGCTTTCTAGCTCTCTCTATCTCTCTCCCAGGTCCATTTGGTTCCAAACTATCATTTTGCTGGGGCCAGGGACCACTGGGTCTGTGACCACTATGGGCTAATTAAGATGATGAATTTTAACTCTGTCTTGAGAGCGTAAAAATGAAACCAAATGGACCCGCAACGGTCCATTTGGTTTCAATTTTACGTTCTCAAGAGTTACATCTGGTTAACCAACTTAGCTGGGGACCACCAGTTGAAAACCCCTGGTTTAAAGCACCCAAGTAGGAAGTAAACTTAAATGCAAATTTACAATATATTTTTTGGGGGCAAGTGACCTTGACCTGAGGGCAAGTAGAACCTGACTTGCACTTGCCCGATGAGCAAGTGCCCCGGAGACCTTAGTGTCAACCCCTGATACTGTATATCCCAATATATGAATCTTATGTTGCATGTATGCAATAATCAGGTACATACTGTATATCCGCATATACTGTATGTGCCTATGTAGGACATACAGTATATGTGTCATATATGTAAGAGGCGCAGCCGAGTGGTCAGAGGAACACCAGTGGTCATTGAGAGGGTTCCAGGTGGTCCCCAGGTTAAATGACGGAGAGTTAGTTAACCAGATGTAACTCTTGAGAGCATAAACATGAAACCAAATGGACCCAAATGGACATGAAACTCTCTGAGAGTTATAATATCCATCCCATCATCTGAATGGCAACGGCATGTAAACAACCAAACGGACCCGCTGACGTTGTGCTGGAACTAAATGCGGAAGCGCACCGCGGATTGATATTAGCGCAGCTGTTGGCACATTGGGGACCTTGATTATGCAGCGGTCCGACATAGAGCGGAGCGGTGAATTATGTTACTGCTCACGTGACCAGAACGCTGGCTTCTGATTGGAGCATTCATTCAAGCCATGTAATAAAACCAAAACATGCCACAGTCAGGTTCATATACAGTATGTAGGAGGGCAATTTCATGTGCCATGGGCAATTTCATATACGGTATGTACATATACTTTCTGTCCTAGTGGGTTTGCTTAAAAAACAAACAAAAAAAAAAAACAGTGTGTTCCATATTTACCATGTTATCGTCATGCTCGATTGCAAAGCACACACTGGGTTGGTGGCTGTTGCCTTTGAATGTGCTCGAGTATATAAATAAAGATGACTTGACTGATCTCATGCTACCACACGCTACAACGGGCCACCACTGCAGATCATGGGGGCTTTACAGCAGGGGTTTTCAACAGGTGGTCCCGGGACCACCAGTGGTCCTTGAGAGGGTTCCAGGTGGTATTTTAAAGTCAAACTTTCTTGGGGGCCTTGACATTGATTTTTGTTTCCTTTTTGATGTGTAGATCTTGTTGAGCCGGTCATTTTGAAAGTAGCTCTCAAGTCAAAATGTGTGGGCCAGGGGCGGATTGGCACATATTTTCCCACCGGGACAATTTTGCCTTTGCCAGGCCACCCTGGGGAAAGCAGCTGGTTAACCAGATGTAACTCTTTGAGAGCGTAAAAATGAAACCAAATGGACCCTTGCGGGTCCATTTGGTTTCATTTTTACACCCTCAAGAGTTAAAATATTCATCATGTGAATTAGCCCAACTTAGTCTACACAACTAGAGAATGTAGAAGATTAATGGTCATTTTGATCTGTATGTTCCAGGCGAGCATCTAGCACATTCTAGTGCATTTTGGAAGTGCCACTAGTGCATTTTGGATCTTGGCAGTTGGCAACACTGCCTCCAGCAGCGCGAGCGCCCTGGTGTACTACTTGAAGGCTCTGGTGTAGGACACCTTTTCGTTTTTGAAGGATAGAAACACTAGCTTGCCTTGCCTGGGCCTGGCGCCCTGGCCTGCCCTGGACTTTTCAGAAAAAAAGAAAAAGAAAAAAACTGTCCAGGCCACTAGGTGGCGCAGGCCACCGGGAAAACTCCCTGTACTCCAGATGGCCAATCCGCCCCTGGTGTGGGCACCCCTGATGTAGAGGGACAAAAGGAAGGTAATGCAGAGCCCTTTGGGACCCCGGGTTAGTGGAGTGCTTCCTGTTGGGTTTAGTTTAAATGGTAAATCATCCTGTAAAATGCTCAATGTGGGCCTGCCATCCACACACAACCTAGCAGCATTAGTGTCCTATCAGGAAAGGCCCCATACTGTGGCGTAACAGGATTTGAGACGCAGACCACGTTGAGTCACAGGTCAAGACCAACAGATCATCTCAAGTGATCAATGTCTAGTTAGTACTCTAGTTCATTTGGCTGGGTATATTAGGTAACAAGACCCGGCCAAAAAAAAAAAAAGTCGGCCTTGAGTATAGAGAGAGTTACGCCGTCTGTTCACTTAATGGAATCAGTCCAGTATCTTTATTTTAGATTGTTTTGTAATAAAGAGTATAGCATAAACATCAGGCAAGGTCATTTCGCATAAGTACTAACAACCCAGCTTTGATGATTATGAATCCCTTTATTTTTAAATTGTTTTGTAGTATTACTAGTAGGCCTACAGCCTAAAAACAATACTGACATCACTGTGCAATACAAATGTTGTACACATAAATAGCTCTTATTTGCACCACCCTCATTAAAAACTATGTTTTTCAAACTCCAGTTTGTCCCTCTTTCAGGCTCCTGAGTGCTCAGTTTTCTGACTGCTCAATGTCGCAACATTTCAGCTGGTAGCTAGTACATAAATAACCTGTTGATGAACTTAAAAGCCTCATATGATAACAGTACACAGTAGGTGCTGCTTACCAGGGGTTAGTAAGAAACAAATGACCACTTTGAGTGATTTTTAGCACCATTTCTAGTGTGATAATTACAACTACTATGTATACTATAGTATTTATACCATTGCTTTATACTATATACTATTACTATATTGCCCCCCCCCCAACCAAAACTATTTTGATGAAAATACAATTAATTTTAGTTACTTGTTTTCGTTACAAGAGACGTATACCGATATGCCAAGCTATTGTAGTTGGCCCCAGGTGCTACTTTAAATGTAGTAATGTTGATTATTGTGGAGGCAAATCGAGATTCAACGGTTGAGACAGAATCGCAGAGCACTGCATAACGTGATGCTTTGAGAGCTTGTAGATCTGCCACTTTCAAGTGATGTTCGCCCAAAATAGGGAGGCTACTGTATCGTGTTTGTGCGGTTACTCGATACATATATAGTATGCCTATGTCATCTTGTAAAGCTTCCCCTTTTCCTACTATAGAACTGCAGTCTCTCTGCTGGCCTCTCCCAGTCCGGAATTACTTCAAGTTATATCCAGCTTGATGGCTCATAATAGGGAGGAGGAGTGCAGGCCTATTTAGGTTGCCAAACGGTCATGGGGTGGAATCGATGACACACACTGTCTGGTTCCGTCCAGGAACTAATCACAATTGTTCCTTTAGCTGGACAGTGACATGAAGGAATACATAAAGGAGTGGTTTTCAACCTTTTTGATACCACTATTTATTCAGCATTTGAGCCACGGACCACTATTTGAGGACATTTTAGCCCCACAGACCCTAAAACTAATGATTTATTTTGTTTTTGTCCACAACTCCAGGCGGGATTTCGGAAACAAAAGAGTCAAACATACAGATGAAAATAATCATTAATCTTCTACATTCTCTGGTTATTATGACATACTTGGGCTATTCAGATGGTGAATATTTGGAACTCTTGCGAGTGTAAACATGAAACCAAAGATGTAACTCTCGAAGAGTTTCATCAACTCCATCATTTAGCCTGTGGACCACCTGGAACCCTCTCAAGGACCACTGGTCAGACCACCGGTTGAAATAGGTAGTAGGTAGTGATTACAGCATTGAATCCCAGGACCCCTGTCCCCAGGAGGGTGACAGGATTGTGTCCTTTCTCAATTTAGTGATTCTTAAGGATGCAGGATGCAGCTAGACCATTAGCATCGCCGATGAGCTCATCATAGGACAAGCTATGAGGTATCCGTTTTTATAATCCGATGAATCTAGAGTTGCAATACCCCCCATAACAAAAACTTTCATCTGCGATCTGCTTGTATTAGACAATGTTAAACCCACCAACATTGCAAGCTGTGTTGAAAGGTTGAATTATCCTCGTTCTATCTGCAAAGCAGATGTTTGAAAGCGTATGAGCTACTTTAGGTCAATATATTGTCTGCAAGTTATTCCATTTCTAAGTACTGGAGTTTGAAAGCGCTCATCATTAGTCACTGAACTGCCCTGTGCACCACCTGTTTAGAATTTGCACATAATGCAGGGGGCACCAGCCTGACCCGTTATTACAAACGAGTGCCTCCCATGTCCAGCACTTTTATTTACTGACAGAAAGTAGCTCATATGTCTATAGTATCTATGGTGGATTTTAATCAGATAGAAAGAGGATAATTCATCCTTTCCATAACAACTGCAATGTTGGTGAGTTTAACATTGTTTAATGCAAGCAGATCGCAGATGAACGTTTTTGTTATGGGGAAGTCAATTGAGGGTATTGATACTCTAGATTCATCCCAACGAAATATAGAGTACACAGTTCATGATTGTGTTTTCTTGTTGTTATGTTCTTGCTTTGGCAACGTAAATGCATGTTTTCTCATGCCAATAAAGCCATTTGAATTGAATTGCATTACATTCACCCATTCACACACTCAAACGTACACCAATGGCAGCTGAAACCAAAGCAGGGTGCAAAGTACAAACCAGCACATTGTGAGCAATGTAGGGGTTCGGTTCTGTGTCTTGCTCATGGGCACTAAGTTCAACACTAACTCTAGGAGGAGCCTGGATTCGAACTTCGATCTGGCAACCTCGTGGTTACCAATCCAGCCACCCTACCCCTGAGCCATGGCAGCGTCTAAGGGATGCAACATACAGACCATATGCACCTGTGAGGCAGTACTAAGGCTCAGCAGCACTATATAGGCTACGAGGACGGAGGTACCCTACAAAATGAGAATCACTTGGTTCGGTGGTGGTGGTGGTTAGAAGCCAGGCATTATCACCTACATTGTTACACACCATCTTGTATAATTAGGGGATAGGCGGCCCTTCCCTAGTTCCCATGGCACACATATAGCAAGATGCAGCAGCATCCTCATCGTCATGGATGGAGCCTGCCTCAGTACAGCACAGTACGTACAGAGCAGCAGCTAGGCACAGAGATGACAGGCCTGCTGCTGCTCCTGGATCATCATGATGACACCCTAATGATGTACTGTTACCACCAGCAGCAGCAATCTGCCCATGGACGAACACTGCTGTTAGCTGATGATGATGATCTGACAGCACGCCCTGTGTTTAGAGAATGTCTATTTATAATACAACACAACACATCGACGTGTGGTGTTGTTGTTGTTGTTGTCGTCGTCAGTCACTGTAACTGTACTGTACTGCGATGATTCCAATCCACACCGGCGAACCTTGCATTGTCCCGCTACGATGTTATTATTACAGCAGGTTATAATTTATTTATCGCACCACCCGATCACCCGGCCGGGGTCAGGCTATTGTTGCTAAAACAACAACAATACTGGCATGATCTCGGATGGATCGTTTACGATGAGATCAAAGAATAGTTAGCTAAATCGTTAGATGGTGTACAATTGTTCGCGATTGTGTGTTCTAATGCGTCTTGTATTCTACCCGTTATACGAGGACGACGGGTGAACGCATCGTTCTCCAGCCACGTACTGTACCGTACGATGCTGATGATCTCCTTTTGATAGCGATACGAAAACAATCAATAGCTTAAAAACGTACCTTTAACGGCGTGTCGTGGCGTTTTACGAATCCAAGAAGAGGCTCATGTTGTCACGAATAAAAGAAAAGACGATCATAAAAATAATAGTCCTTGTTGTCGTCTGGAGGGGGTATGGTTGTCTCCTTCTCTGCTGCTCTGACTAGAGGAGGAGGACGCCAGGACGGAACACTACAGAGCCTTAGAAATAGTCAGAGTTGCGACATTGAGTGGACAGAAAATAGTCTAGTCACGTGGTTCATGTACTCGCGCGAGCCCCATAGGCTCCAATGCATTCAGTAACTTCTGGCTGTTTCCATTCGTTGTCACTATCCCATAGAAGTCTATGTAGAGGAGCCGCCATTGGACTGGCCCCATGAAGTGAACTGAGTTGGCGTAACTCTATGTAGTCCTAAGGCCCTGGCACTGGCAGGCCCACAGTGAGCGCAGCACGCAGAGACATCTATCGTCAGCGTTGCGTCATTGAGGGGTCAGGAACTGAGCGCCCCGACCGCTGTTCGTGCAGCCTGAAAGAGGGACACACTGGAGTTGGAAATACTTTGGTTTCAACGAGGGCGGCGCAAATACAACAACTGTTTTAAACTATTGTGCAGTGACAACTAAGGCCACTGTAATGTTTATGTTGTGGTATTAGGCCTACTACCAAATTAAAGGGATTCAATACCATTGCCTCTGAGTCCAATGCATTTATGCCTACTACTTCCCAATGCCGGTCCAGGACCTGTCCCCATTTGTTGTCTCTATTCTCAATAGAAGTCTACGTAGAAGAGCCGCCATCGGACTGGCCCCATGAAGCGAACGGAGTTTGCATAACTCTGTCGATACTCTGAGGCCCTGGGTGGGGCCACATTATGTTACGTCAGTGGTTCCCAAAGTGGGGTCCGGCGACCCTAATCGAGATCGAGGATGGTTCCCAGCTAAATGACTGTTTGGAAACAAATAGACCCTTAGGGTTCTGTATAACTCTGAGGTAAACAAATTGACCTTACAATTTAGGCTTTTTGAAGATGCTTTAAAGGTATCGTGACATTAAAAACACGTTTTTGTTCATTTTTTGTGTTTTGGGGGGGTTCTTGACAACAATTACACCATAAAAAGTCGGTATTTGAACATTCAGTGGTTTCTCCATATTTTGTAGTTATGCTAATTAGTTTTAAAAACGGCTCGTCTGGTTGGGCACCGGATAGTTGCGTGTACATCACGGTAAACACCCACCCACAGCCGTGCTGTCTCCAGCCTCCCCTGCTCTACTCTCCGCCTCTCTCCTCCGTTTGAAGGACGTGCACACATAGACCATGAAGGGAGCTCGAGCCTCTTTTACACCGACGGCTGTAAACGACAGCCCAGATCATGAATGCAATTTCGCTAGAAGTGCCCTCTCATTGTATTACAGGCACTGCCCTAAACACTCTCTGCATGTCCCGACACTGCCGAGATACGAGAGAGAGAGAGAGAGAGAGAGACTAGAGAGAGAGAGAGAGAGAGAGAGAGAGAGAGAAGAGAGAGAGAGAGAGAGAGAGAGAGAGAGAGAGAGAGAGAGAGAGAGAGAGAGAGAGAGAGAGAGAGAGAGAGAGAGAGAGAGAGAGAGAGAGAGAGAGAGAGAGAGAGAGGTTTGATTATTGTGTAAAATAATTCCCTTCTTCCACCTTTCACTCTGGGGCACGCTGCCGTTCGCAGCCTAGAGCAATCTAGTCTCAGCGTTGCGACATTGAGGGGTCAGAAACCGAACGCTTTGCGCTGTTCATGCAGCATGAGTAGGAACAGACTAGAGTTGGAAATAGCCCTACGATATTTTCAACAAGAGCAACATGCCAACTGTTGTCATGTTTATGTTGTAGCCTAGCTACTATTACTACAAAACAAACTAAAATAAAGGGTTTTACGACCATTAAAGCTGTCTCTGCCTACTTCAGGTCCAGGACTTGTCCCTATTTGCTGCCACCATTCTCAATAGAAGTTGATGTAGAAGAGCTTCCATTAGACTGGCCCCATGAAGTGAACGGAGTTTGCACAACTCTATACCCTAAGTTCTGGCACAGCAGCCGGTCTCTGCCTGCCTCTCTGTCCCTCTCTCTCTGTCTCTGCTCGATCATTTTACTTTGATATAACCCGTAATTTGTGCGACATCGGCTAGGATTCTGTTTATATTATCGATTAGGCCTACTATTTACAAACAACTGATATAAAGAGTATAGATTAGAATCAATGTCGTATACAGCAGTTTTAAAACCAATGGTCCGGGGACCACCAGTGCCCTAGGCTGAAATCCAGCCTGGTATTGTGGGTCTGTGGGGTGAAAATGTCATCAAATGGTGGTCCATGGCTCAAACGCTGAATAAATAGTGGTCCCTGGTATCAAAATGGTTGAAAACCACTGTAATGCAGTACAGTTGAACTGCTGATCACCAAATATTTAGTCTCAAAGACAAGTCTATGGATTTGTTCGGGACACTAAAAATGAGGCAACCACAGTGTCAGTGGTCTAGTTAGTATTTCCTGTCTATTCAACCAAGATCAGCTATTTTTGTTATATATGAATTGAAATCCTGAATTATTTTAGAATAATGACATCACAATGTTAATAATTAACTATCCTATTAACTAACCACATTTTGTCCCCTTTCCCCACTCAACATGTCCCACACATGCAACACTTATTTTACCTCAAATGAACAGGTTGGACCTGGCCACCCTATCTAGGAGGCGGGGAAGTTTGTTGGAGAGGAGGGGTAGAGGGGTGGGTGGGTGGGTGGATCATGACAGTGATTGACATAGAAGGAGTAAAGTACGACCCCTAGTGGCCAAAAGAATGTGTTTTTCTCCATGCCCCATTAGAATGTAAAAGAAAGGGACCAAAAACACATTAATTGAGTATTTTTTTCTATGAAAGCCTGTTAAACACATTTTGAGGATCATCTCCAACATAATAAAATAATGTTACAAATAATGTCACGATACCTTTAAATCCAGAGCAACTTCCATTTAAGGGATTCAGATTCAGATTTATTTTGTTGTTGTATGCAATACTTGCCATTAGGCCTAATAATATAGTGGTGTCAACTGTAGCCTATTAATTGTTTGCCATAGTCCCATGGTGGGAGTTCTGCTCTGGATTTGGTGAAATAGCCTATTAAGTAGTTCCGGTCATTTTGTGGGGGTCACAGTAAAAGTAAATAAATAAATAAAACAACTTAATTTGTATGGTTGACCTATTTCTAAAATATTAGCACACCCTTTGTTCATTTTTGACCTCTCTATCACAGGAAACTATGTTGTTTGTGTCCATATCACTACGCCCAAAAAGTAGTTCCATGTGATAGGAGGGGCAGAAATTAACAAAGGTTGTGCTGATAAATTAAACATAATTCAACAATACAAATTATATTAGTTCCATCCATTTATTTTACTGCATGCCTACCCAAAATGACCAGAACTACTTAATATTCCAAAACCATAGCAGAACCCCCACCGTGGTACTCTGGCAATCAATTAATACAGTTGACACCACTATATTAACGGCAATATTTCATACAACTTAAGTTCCAAAAATCTTAACTAGCCCTTTAAGCTTGAACAAAAGAGGAAGATGACCCCCCTGGAACCCCTTCTGAACAAAACCGATATGCAGTAGCGTATATCAAAAAAGGTTATGAGGATTAAGGAGAAGGAAAGAGCTTTGTTGGGTTTGAACTAAAAACTCCTGTGATTTCCGACTAGGCTAGAGGCAGGTTAGCATTTCCTAAGCCCTTGCTTTGGTTTTGGCTGGCTTTGTTTCGGCTTTGGCTCATTCACATGTCTATTGTCTAATGTGCAGGTTCATGTAGGGTCACTTATAACCCCAGACAATACCTACCCTCTCAGAACCGGAAGTTTAGTGTTCCTAATCTTTCTCCTCTCTTTGCATATATGTACAGTATAAATTTCATGCCATGATGCCATAACACAACATGTGAGTTCTACCCTAATAACGGCCAGCATACATTTGGGGATAGCTTTAAAAGAAAAACATAACCAGCCATGCGTTTAGTTTTACTGAGGTTATTTTTAGGGTTAGTTAGGCATAATTTAACCGAGGAGCCAATGAAGTCATACCCAAATGCAAGACAACTTATACTTTTTTTCACCTGGGTGAGTTGTCCCCCCAAAAAGAGAAGACAACACGCTCAAAAAGCTCAGGACGTCCTGGAAACCTTTATGAAGCTATACTGTACTTCTCTGAAGATGACCTACTGTACCTAACCCAAATTCTACTGGGTGACTTCACATAATTACCTCTAATTCTACTTGAAATGACCTCAAGGGTGACTTCAGATTACCCATAGGCACCTCTTCTGTAATCATTTAATTTGCAATGCGTGTTCAATGCAATATTCAGTTAGCATGGTAAATACGTATTACAATCATCGGCAATCATGTAAAGCGCCTTGCATAAAGGCGGCGGTATAAATGCACCATTTAATACCACATTGCAGGGTGCAAGAATTGAGAGCAGGAATAATGGACCTGATTAAATTAGCACAAGAGAAATACAAACTGAGGATCGAAGAATGACAATAGAGTGGCCGTCGTCCCTCGTGGCACTCCGACTGGCCAGCTTAGGTCATCATATTAGCTCGCTCCGCTCATGCACAAGTAGGCCATAGTGCTGATCTAGTTGTGTTCCTTCATACATAGCGTGTACCAAATATTGTCATCTTATGACATGATAGTTTCCATGTTGTGAGATGCCTCTCTGGTTGAGCGATATTGTTTTCAGTGCAGCCTGTCTTGTTTTGGAACAACTTGTCCTTGTGACAGAGTATAATTGTGATCTGATCCTTGTGCTCGTCGCAGGAGCAACGCAGGCCTGCCACAACTTGGTCTAACATACTTAAAGGGATATTTAACTTAAAAAAAAACATCTTTTGGTCATTTTAATGTCTACTCGGGCTCATGTGAAACCCCCCAGACAGTATATATTTTATGTTCATTTTAGCTGCCCAAACCCCATCCTATACAAACCACAATAGATTGATCAAAAACAACCAATGTGTTTTCTGGTGACTGATATTATCCTCCTAATACATGAGAGGGGCATGGAATTTCCTTTACAGTTCATTTATTTTTAAATATTGTTTGGGAAAATGAAGCAGCCTCAATATTCGGGCATGCCCACCCTGGTTTGCAGCCAAACGAATAAAACAATATTTTAAAAATGAATGACAACAGTAAATGAGAAAGCATGGCACAGTCACATAATAGGAGGGCAATATGAATCTATCATGGTTAAAATGAAGTTATAAGTTATAATGGGTTCGTATAGGGAAGGTGGGGCAGCTAAAACTGACATCAGATATAAAATTCCTGAATGGAGTAAGGTACAAACTGTCTGGGTGTTCACATGAGCCTGAGTAGATGATAAAATGACTTGTAAAATGATAAAATGAATGTTTTTTTTAAGTGAAATAACCATTTAAGTTATATTAAAGCACCACACCATCACTTTTGAAGGCCTCTGATTCCCTTTCACGATAATTTCAAGACAAACCCAATGGTCGCTGCCTGCCTTGACTCAGTTGTCTCTGAGCAAACAGGTCGAAATGAAAACAAGCAAACGTTTGGCAAAAAAAACCTCTGATCTACAAGTGGTCAGTTACAATGCATCTTCATTGTAAGTGAAGGAAGGTCAGCACCATATTCTGCTGAATCATTGCCATATTAGACTATAGAGTTTGCTCAGTAACAGGTGCCTCTATCTCTGTGTAACGGCCGGGATTCGAACCCGGGTCTCCCATGTGAAAGTCCAACATCTTAACCACTAGACCAGGGGTTTTCAACGGGTGGTCCGGGGACCACCAGTGGTCCTTGAGAGGGTTCCAGGTCGTCCCCAGGCTAAATGATGTTGGTTAACCAGATGTAACTCTTTGAGAATGTAAAAAAATGATTTCATGGTTTCATGTTTACACTCTCAAGAGTTAAAATATTCATCATCTGAATTAGCACTATTTAATTAAGAAGTCTGCACTGTTTTGTTTGCAAAGTCCAGCATGGAATTGTGAACAAAGCCAAAAGAAGTCTTTAGTTTTAGGTCTTTTGGGGCTAAAATGTCATCAAATGGTGGTCCGTGGCTCAAATGCTGAATAAATGGTGGTCACTGGTGTCAAAAAAGTTGAAAACCCCTGCCCTAGACCAAAGGGACATCCCCTTGGTCCGGGGGCAGATAGAAAATGGAAACTCATTATTGAGAAAGATTGTTTACAATGCCTAATTGTATCCATAAAAGTAAATGACAAGACAAAAAATATAGGCCTACTTTTACCCCAACAATATTTTAGGTGTGAGAAGTGGGGGGACACCGTCCCCCCTGCGTCCCACCTCCACTACACCCCTGCTTAAACTCACCTCCCTTTTTATCGCCTTCCACGGGAAGGAGGTACTAGACTTTGTACTAGACTTTGTACTAGATACTAGATACTTCGTACTAGATACTTTGTACTAGATACTTCGTACTAGATACTAGACTTTGGAGGCCATCACGGCTGTAGCCACCTGCTACATCTGCAGCTCTTTAAAGAACATGAACTAATGTTTCAGGTGGGTGGCAAATGTTTATCCAATCAGAAGAACCTCTCCATCAGCTTCAATTAATTTGTTTTCCCCATAGAGTAGGTTTTCCCTGTAGTAGTTCTCTCTAATGACTCAAATGCCTTTTCTGTTACTAAACAAGCACACTTTATACTTGTAGCAATGAATAACATCGGAATATGTTCTTAACCTTTAAATGTGCTATGAAGTTATAAATGGGACAAAGGATGTACCACAGTACCACCTGCTGGTAACAATATGACATTGCAAGTACGGGGTGGTAAGGGTTTCATCAGGTCAAGTTTCTGTTTTGTCACATGCATATTCAATTTCAAATACCGCTGGCAACGACATTGTAGGCAGTATTATTAGTCTTGTATTGCTCAATGGAGAAAAAAGCAACTAAGCACAGGCTAGTGCTTCTGAAGTAGCATTTTTGAGGTATAGAACTTTTTAATCTGCTATAATGATGTCTTGCTTATTAGATCAATTATCAGTTAAAGCAGGGATGGAAATTATTATTCCCAAGGGGCCAAATGAGATACATAAAATATTGTGGAGGGCCAAGACTAAAGGCTGAACTAAGGTCTGCGTAATATTGATTTAATTGCAAGATAAAAGTAAGGGCAAGACCAACCATTTTGACACCAAATGTCATTTGATGACATTTTAGCCCCACAGATCCCCAAACCTTCAAGATTTATTTTTGTTTTTGTTCACAAAAAACCAACTTTCCATATTTAACTTGGAACTCTCTCAAGGACCACTGGTGGTCCCCGGGCCGGTCAGAGTCAGCCAAAGGGCCGCATTTGGCCCCCGGGCCGCATAATGCCCAGGTATGAGTTAAAGCCTATTTTTGCAGTATAAAATTAAAGCATGCATCTACAAACTCAAGCTCACTGATCACAACACACTGGTGTTGTGGGAATGAACTTCATTTACATTAAGGAAGTACCCCCCCCCCCCACACACACACACACACACCTCTAGATAATCGTTATTTCAAGGGCCCTATTATTATGAGTTCATTAAAGGGAACTCCACCCATTTTCAACATTTTAATACACCTTTTTTTAATATATTTTAATATACCTATATTACTATACTATGTTGTGTGGACATGATAAAAAAAAGTTCCCCCAATTCTGTATTTCCTACAAATGGAGGTCTGAAAAAATCATTAACATGGTGAAATACATCTGATGACATCATCAAGATGTATTTCACCATGTTAATGATTTTTCTTTCAGACCCCTTTTTTTTCCTGAGAGGGTACAAATGGAACCAAATGGACCCGCTAGGGTCCATTTGGTTCACATTTGTATCCTCTCAGGAGATTTTTGAAAATGGGTGTAATTCCCCTTTAAGTATCAGGTACTTAAGACCAGTGTTGGTCAATATTACTTAGGAAAGTAACTTCTTTACTTTACTCATTACCCCTTAGACAAAGTAATATCATTACTTTACTTATTACTGGAATCGAAGAGTAATATATTACATATTACGTTATTACTTTCCCAAGTTCTCAACACCGCCTTTGAAAAAATAGAGACATAATCTGTTTAGCGAGCTCTTTTTAGAACTGCATCCAATTTATTGGAATAATAATAGTCTCCAATCCCACAAACTGCACCTGAAAACAAAGCCAACAAAATCTGTCTCTTTGACTTTTTATACTTTTTCACAATTGTTTTCAAAGACAGTTGAGGTCTCATATTTAAAAATAAAATACAAAATAAAGTAGCAAGCGATTTGTAGTGTACATAACTGTGCGCAGGATGCAGCATGTGGACTGGATCTACAATCTACTGCACATCTCTGTTAAGTACCTGTCGATAGCTTGTAAATCTGTTCTATTTTTGCATGCAACAACAAGCTCATTTTTAAAAAGTAACTTGGCGTTACTTGCAAAGTAATGCGTTACTTATTACCCATTTTTGCAGAGTAATCTCGTTACTTTACTTTTTGGAGCAAAAGTAATAATATTACAGTAATATGTAATCTAAAATTAGTTACTGCCCAACACTGCTTAAGACACACATAATAGGGCCCTTAGTCTTAAATCTTCTCATTTAAAACTGTTTATATGACCATAAAGAGTGAATTCTTCCACATTGTTCTAGTGCTGTAAAGCCCACAGCTGGTGCTATAATGCATTAACCACATAGTACGCTTGCTAATCAGAAGGGCAATAACAGTTATATTATCACCATTTTCAATCCTATTCATGAAACCAATACCACAGAGCAGTTTTGTTTCAAGACATCTCCATGTTTAATTACAGAAAGCAATTTAAGTTTCAAATTAACATCGGTCTTGGACCAGTTGGTTAAGGAGAATTATTTAATAATTGCTTGATAATTTATGTGTATAGCACCAGAAGAAAACTTGATGTTCTTTGCTTAAAAACACATGCAGAAAGCACGTGCAGAAGCACATTTTCATGCAGTAAAATAATTCAGTAAAAAAATAACCAATGATGAAATAATTCAGTAAAAAAAGAAAAAATGATGAAAAAAGAAAAAGAAAATAAAGTTATAGTGCCTAAAATATACTGTCACCCAACAAAATCTCTTCAACCAATAACCTTATTTTAGGCTATTCCAAAATAGCTGATGTGCAGGTTCTACAAACCTCTCTACAAATACCTTTCCTATATGACAAAACATTGTTTTATAAAATAAATGTTACACACATTTTTCCACTGCATAGGACATGCCTTGTTGACGGATTTGGAAGAGATTCCATGAATGAACTAGTGTTTAATGTGTAATGTCCATGATATTTACATTGGAATGAATGAGCCCGGCTGGAAAGTGTCCCACCCTTGGGTGCCTTGTGTAGTTAGTAGCGTAATGTTTCATTTATTTTAATTATAAGCTCTTTACTTTAATATACCTAAAATTCTGGTTGTTTGCATGACATGCAACACAGCTAAGTGCCCTGTGCTTTCTTCTGACATGAAATTAAACCGTTGTCAATGTGTCAACTTAGATTTGCTGGTTTCCTGACAATCACTCGAAAGTCATGTCCTTGCACCAAATGGGGAAACCGAAACTAAATTATTTGGTTCCCAAGTAAGTTTGAGGACATTGAGGAATCTTGAAAGCATGTTATTTTATCTTTTTTAGGCTAAAAAAGCCTAAAAAGCCAATATGTGAGTGCACTCACATATTAGTTTGTGTTGCACAGTTACACTGTTATATACAAACGCACCCTATGTAGTTTGTTACTTCAAATGAACCCAATAAATCGATTTGCCGTGGCCCTCATTATCATGAGCTGGATAGTGAATCAGTTTCACTTCATTTTGGCTCCAGTCCTTGGCAGCGTTGCCCCTACAAATAGAGAGAGAAGAGACGTTAAGGCACGGCCGGATCTAGGCAGGGGAGGGGGGGCGGGTTAATGCCCCCCTAAATGCCCTGACTGCCCCACCAAACATGATGCAAACAAGCCCAATTTCAAAGATATTTCAAATTAAAATGCTTATATTTAAAATGATTTGAAACACTACTGCTACCTAGTAACTACAATTGTGGCACCACTAAACCAACACCATTTCAAAACAGAAAACTCTGAGTCAGACCTTTAGCTTTATAAATGCTGTTTGCCTGCTGCAACTTCAACAACTGATGTTTTGGTTTCATTTTACACTCTCAAGAGTTAAAATATTCATCATCTGAATTATCCCAAATCTATAACTACTAGAGAATGTCGAAGATTATGTTTATTATGTTTGACTGTTTTGTTTGCCAAATTAGTCCTGTGATTGTGGACAAAAGCAAAATAAATCTTTAGTTTTGAGGTCTGTGGGCTAAAATGTCATGGCTCAAATGCTGAATAAATAGTGGGCCTTGGTATCAAAAAGGTTGAAAACCGCTGACCTAAACCGGCGTTTAGGAATACTTCGAGGGACGGTCAATGACCGTCGACCGCAAGTAAACACTGTTCCAGGCATGTTGGCTCTTAGCACACACAACCCTGTGTGCGATCATCCACTGTGATTTCACGGTTTACTGAAGAGATTACGATTTGGCTGACAGCCAAACCACAGTCATGACGACGCTCGTGTGCATGGATATTCCCTAATATCTTTCCTACAGTATATGATAAAACATTGCTTTAAAAAATAAATGTCACAGACATTTTCCACTGCAAAGGGCATGCAATGCATGCCTCGTTGATGGATTTGGAAGAGATTTTGAAGGTCTGGTCTGGTTCCAAAAAACGAACCAGTTTTTATTGTGAAATGCCCACGTTATTTACAGTGGAATGAATGAGTCCAGCTGGAAAGTGTCCTGGCATTTCAGCCAACCATAGTGCAGCAGTCTCCATGAGTTTTCATAATGAGTGGAGTTAGATTGAAATCTGTTTACAAACAAACACACAAAAGTTACCCATATTACCTTTAACTAGCAGGCCTATAGGGGTTCTCATACGGTATACAACGTATTTTATTTCCTTTTTTCACAGTAAACACTCTCAGAGTTACAGACCTGGTATGGTCATTCAAGGCTAGCTCTTTATTTGTTTTTGGTAATATTACTGTATACTCAACTGTATACTCAAAAAAGTAAGTGAGCTCTGCAAGCCCAACTACCTTTATATCATTTTGGCAGGGGGTTTCCTTCATTCACTTCCTTCACACCCTACACAGAGTGTGAATTGAAACTGCAAATGAGAAAGAGTACTTGGAAACATATTCAATTGAATGTCAGCTTGTCACCTTGTAGTTGTTTGTCATGCATCTTTCCCGCACATAGTCCACATGTTTCATCAGCTGTTGGACCCATGGCAGACTGGGAGGTGCACACAGCTTTTTGTTCCTTCTGGTCACAAAGCTGTGAAGGACAGTTATCACAATCCTCAGCGTTAATTTGACCGAGTGTAAAGATTAATATGCGAGAGTCAATTCACATCAATTGTTTAATGTTGCCACGGATTGGATGATTAGAAATAATGAGGTGTAATGTCATATAAATAGTGTTTCCACTCTAGTCTAAAGCGGCCTTAATTCCACATATCCTTGTATTGTGTTATTGCCTGGCACAAGTGCACATCCGGTGTCTCTCACCCTCACTGCCTCTCTCTCCTATGTGAACCCAATGTCTCTCGCCCTCAGCGTCTCTCTCTCCTATATTAACCCGGTGTCTCTCGCCCTCAGCGTCTCTCTCCTATATTAACCCGGTGTCTCTCACCCTCACTGCCTCTCTCTCCTATGTGAACCCAATGTCTCTCGCCCTCAGCGTCTCTCTCTCCTATATTAACCCGGTGTCTCTCGCCCTCAGCGTCTCTCTCCTATATTAACCCGGTGTCTCTCGCCCTCAGTGCCTCTCTCTCCTATGTTAACCCAATGTCTCTTGCCCTCAGCGTCTCTCTCTCCTATATTAACCTGGTGTCTCTTGCCCTCAACGTCTCTCTTTCCTATATTAACCCGGTGTCTCTTGCCCTCAGCGTCTCTCTCTGCTATATTAACCTGGTGTCTCTCGCCCTCAGTTCCTCTCTCTCCTATATTAACCTGTTGTCTCTCGCCCTCAGCACCTCTCTCTCCTTTCTGATTTCTCTCGCCCTCAGCGCCTCTCTCTCCCACTGTATACTGACCCAGGGTCTCTCGCCCTCACCCTCACCCGACTGCTAGTTGTACTACTAGTACTATAATAACATATTATTATAGTACTAGTAGTACTAGTAGTAATATGTTGGTTTGTTTGGGATTGTGTAAATGAGCAACATGACAAACACAGATCGCAGAATTAATTGCCAATAAAACACTTACATGGTAGCATTTATGTCACAGCCCTGTCCAGCAACCTGGAGTCTGTAGTCTTTCACCCGTAGTTTCCTGATTTGTGTGCCTGAGACCGCTTTACAGCAGTCAAACAATGCATGGCCACCTGTAGCTGTGAAATGACAACACACATGACAGAAATAACCGATTACTAATATTGTTATACACATGTTTGGTATACACTATATATTCTATCGAACATAACTTAATTTACAAAACACAGGCTGGTGATTGACCAGTATGGTGTCCAAGAGCACGGAAATTGTCGTGCATACAGTATTACTGCGAATGCAGAGAGTGACGTTACTATGTAAACCAGGCAGAAATGTCTGGCGCGCGTTTGTGCGAACAGCATGCACTTCCTGCGCGCAAGTCATTTTGAGTGTGACAACATATACAGTAAATGTGTATATGTTCATATTACCATTAAAGTGGTCAAAGGCAGTTTGATCACAGAACTAAAGAATTTAAATGAAAATGGTATGGGTGCGGCTTCCTCGCCCGTGGCGCAAAGTGACACAGGCGATGAAGCCACCCTTATGCCATTTTCGCCTGCCTGCCCCCCCCCCCCCCCCCAACCCGGAAATGTTACATCCGAGCCTGCTTAGAGATGTTGACATGTTCCTTTGTGTGTATTTGCACACGCAGTCACACTAGGACCATGTGTGAATCACAATAACATCCCAGTGTTTCAACATGAGGTGGTGAGATTTGGAAGCGTAGTATGAAACACAATATCTCGTGAATTCCTCTACACCTTTAGAATGAATTTAAATGTCCACAGGTCCAGGGCTATATACTTATAGTTAGCTAAATCCAACTAAAAATGCCAAAAAAATTAATAAAAACAGCTTGACTAAAATAAAATAAAATATATTCAATTTTAAAAAATGATAACTAAACCTAAACTGTATTATATGCTCATAACATTTTTTTCAAATTACTGAAATGACAGAAAATACACAGTAGTTTTAGTTTTTAGCTAAATGTATACATTATGTGAAACTTTTAAATTCAAACTGTGTCTAGGTTGGTGGCCAGCATGAGACCAGCACAAGTTCATTCACACTGGAAATAATGAACCCAAGTTACGTTTTAGACCTATTATTGCTGAGTTTATATTTTTAAATGGTCTTTTCTAATGACTGTTTTTTCCCAAATCCTGTACCTGACAAATCAATCAAAGTAGGAGAAAACAAAGTAACTGACAGTAACATTAAAACTAAACTAAAAACTAACTAAATCCAAAGCATTTTCACCACAATAAACTAGCAAACCCAGTATAAAAAACTAGAACTCACCAAAAACCAAATTACAAAATAAAATATAAAAACGAACCAAAACTAAACTAAAATGAAATATCCAAAACTATTCTATAACACTGCACAGCGCTGACACAGAGAAAAGTCTAAGACACGTTCAGCCCACCATGACGCCATCAAAGTGCAGAGAGAGAAAGAAAGTTGTGGTAAAACTGTTGCATGCCAGCAGAACACAGACCGAACAGCTTTTCGGATTTGTTAAAAGGATCCCTGTCTAATAAGATAAACATCGCTTAAAACATTATACTTTCCCTATATAACTAAAATAAACAAATAAAAACACCAATGGCATCTTATTTATTTCATAAATAGAGAATATTTCACTCAACAGGAACTGCTCCTGTCACAGGATGATGATGTCACGTGTGATCTAGCTCTATGGAATATATGGATGAACATGCTCTGTGACATCATCATCCTGCGACCGGAGCACTTCCTATTGAGTGAAAGATTCTCTATTTATAAAAGAAATAAAGTATTGAAGGTGTTTTTATCTGCATGTTTTAGTTATAGAAGACACGTATAGTGTTTTAAAGCATATTTGTCTTATTAGGCAGGGATCCTTTTAAACAATAATAAATTGCAAATGATCAGGCATCACATGCAGCAGATGCAGGGGCAGATTAGGCAGTTGCCTGGGGCGCCATGAAGGGGGGGGGGGGCATTTTACTGTGTCTGCCATAGGTATAACGTCATACGAGATCCGTTTGGTAAAGGGGGCTCCAGGGAAAATCTTGCCTAGGGCTCCAAGTTGCTTAGACACACCATTGGGCAGATGGAGAAAGTGTACTGGCAGTGGTCCAGCAATAAACAGCTCTTTTATTACCCAAACACCCACGCAGATCCGCAAAAAAAGTAAACACACTTGACACACTCAAGTGCTCGGATCAGGTTCATCTGGTAGTGCAGGAAATAGTGACAGATAATAAACGACTTTCACCCGTCTCATTATTACCCATTATCAACACTTTAATATACCTAAGAGATGCTGTGTGGACATGATTAAAAAAACAAGTTACGACATTCGGTGTCTCCTAGAAATGGAGGTTTGAAAAAAAAACAACAACAACAACAAAAATTTTTAACACTATGTTTCACCATGTTAAGGATTTTTCTTTTATGACCTATTTTTTCTGAGACTACAAAAAATTGATATGCTCTCAGAAAAAAAATCTTGAAAGTGTGTGGAATTTCCCTTTAAGTGATGTAGACAGTATTAAATGCACTATAAACAAAATATACTATACACTAAATTATTTACAATGTAAAACTCATAATCCTCTACAATAATCATATAGCGTGTTCATTCAATATATAGACATCCAAACTAGCAGAATTCATTCGACTCCAAACAAACAAGTTTAATAAAATAAAAATAATAATAAAAAATGGGCAGCGTTTTTGTATTTTGATCAAATATATTAGGGGTTTTAAACAGGGGTTTCCATCAGGTCCCTGAGAGGGGATTCCATGTGGTCCCCAGGCTAAATGATGGAAAGTTGCTTAAACAGATGTAACTCTTTGAGAGCGTAAAAATGAAAAATGTTTCATGTTTACGCTCTCAAGAGTAAACATAAATATTTTAGAAATATTTCAACAATACAAATTCGTTTTGCAGATTAATTTACTTTCACTGCGTGGCCCCCAGTGACCCCCTCAGAATGACGAAACCACTTCATGTTTCAAAAAAAAAAAAAAAAAACTCCCACCACGGGACTAGTCTGGACATCAATGAATACAGTTCCAACCACTATATTAACGGTCATTATATTTCATACAGCTTACCTTTAAAAAAAAATCAGAAATCAGAATCTGAATCATTCAATAAAACATGGTCCCCCTTCATAGAGTATCTTAGAATGGAATGAAACAATGGATTGAAAAAAGCAAAACAGAAAAAGAATGATTGTATGAAATTATATTATGTGTGGCAGCCCCCCCCCCCCCCCCCCCCCCCTCTGTATTGTTGTCCTTTTTATTCTTATTTAGTTATTTATTTTTCTTTTGTTTTTCCTTTTTAAATGTTTTGGTTATGGGATTGCTTTATTTATATGTAAAAAAAAACTGAAAAAAAAAAAAACGAATAAATATAATTCAAAAAGAAATCAGAATCTGAAAATCTCAGATGTCAATATATTGAAATTGTCCACCGTTAGAACTCAACTCACCCACAGCACAGCAGTACAGGAGCAGGAGACACAGCAGTAGCTTGGTAGAGGATCCTACAGCCATAGCTGCTCTACTGTCTGACGACTGAGGTGGAATAATTGAATAATGCTTCTCTGCCTGGGATGGGAGATGAACGTTGACGCAGTCTTCAGCTCTCGCGGCGCTCACCGTTGTTCAGTATAGCCAGCAGTCTGATGATTAGGTTGCCATCTCCCGCGCTGCTTATAAAGACTTCGCCTACCTGTTTAACTTTCGTTTTGAGAACTCCATTCTCCGTGTCCCCTCACGTGGCCTCCAACCTATTTGGGGACTTCCAAATTGTTTCGTTTGACGAAGGCTCACTGCCAAGTGGCGGTGTGTGTGTGTACCTGACAAATAAATCAAAGTAAGAAAAAAACATGGGTGCGTGTGTTGAGATAGCTCTGATAGATAGTGTCAGAGCGCACTGCATTATACACCAAAGCACACATTCATCAAAGAGTAGGCCTGTCTGAATACCAATTCAAATTCATTAAATAGGGCAGTGGTTTTCAACCAGCGGTCCAGGGGGAGAGGGCTTGAGCGGTTGGTATGAGTTTGAAATCTAGTGCGGGTAGTGTTTGCCAAAATATAGTGTTTGCGGGTGTAGGAAACACAAAATAGTGTTTGCGGGTGTAGGAAAAATAGCCCCAAAACTGGATAAGTCTGTAGAAGCTGCCATACAGAGTAGCCTACTTGGATGCAGAGATGACGAGGTTCGTTTTTTTATCCACCTTTCCTCCTCCAGACGACCTGTGTTGAAACATGAACAGGAAAAGTATTTACGGGCTTACAGCCATTAACTGGTCAGCTTGGCCTTCAGTCTTCACCAACACAGCACTACACTGACTGCTATAAGCAGTGGCACGGCTCCCTTCTTATACAGACCAAGCCCCTCCCACTGGACTATACCAAAATTGATTCCACAATTATGCAGTTGAAAGTACAAAGACATCATGATTCTTAACGCACATTTGAAAATGACACATATTGATCAACCCATCAAAATAACAAACAGAACCTTTACACATGTAAAAAACAGCATTTTACCCTATACACATATCCAGCTGGTATGCTCCCTACTCTAGAGCCAATCAGCAATCAAGCACCACAAATTAAGATGCATATAGCCTACTGTATATTTACTATATAAAGTCCAACAAATGTCATTTTATTCTAATCTTAGTGGTACATTTACTGTTCCTGTACCTATCCTGAGTGTCATATGCCTGTACTGCAGTGACGGTCGTCTCACAGGGATCAGGTATTTAAAGATCCATGAATGATGTCAATAAGTAATTTATTAATCATGTATGTATGTATGTATGTATGTATGTATGTATGTATGTATGTATGTATGTATGTATGTATGTATGTATGTATGTATGTATGTATGTACTGTATAAGTATGTACAGTATATATTTAAACATGCCAGTCTGCAAGTACCACAAAATTATAGCTTAACAGTTTGCATTCTTGCTTAAAGTAAGTTTCACTTTCAGGTTTATGGTCCTTTCCTCTGCAAACCAAACACCCACGTCCATCCGTAATAAAAGTAAACACACTAACTGGACACTCTTAAACGGAAACACCTCTCATTTTCAACATTGAACTACCGGCGGACTCCGTCGGCGTTGCCTGCTTTGTTGGGCTTCAGGCGCAGCTGCGACGGAGCGTGCCTACGTTCTCGTCGTGTCCAAGTCCTAGAGACGTCCCGGATATCATAGCGGACAAACGACCCAAAGTAGCCGAGGTTGCTTAATGCCTTACTGTTACAACCAGTGTTGGGACATGTGCACTACGTAACTTAATATATTACCAAAATGCAGTAACTTGTAATATAAATGTATTACTTAACTAAAACAATCTAATATATTATACTTTTCTTTCTGCATTACTGCATTACTTTCAATTAGAGCTGTCAATCGATTAAAAATTTTAATCGCGATTAATCGCATGAATGCCCATAGTTAATCTTTGATTAATCGCAATTTAATCGCATATTTTTACGAGTTCTAAATATACCTTAAATGAGTGTTTTTCAAGAATATTCATATCAAGGTCAATTATTTATTCTTCATTTGAGCCACAGACCATCATTTGATGACATTTATTTAGACTTCCAGACCTAAATTAAAGAATTTGTCAACAATTTGATGTTGGTATCATTGGGAGCGAACATGCACATTTTGTAGAAAGTTTTCTACATTCTCTAATTGTGTAGACTTATTTTAAAGTAACTTAACTGATGCAAATATTTAACAATTATTCACCTGCATTTGGCGAAATTGAACCAAATGGACCCACTTGGCCTTTGGTTTTACTGTGAGTTAATCTCGCACTAAAAAAAACAATCGAGTTAACTCAAGGCTGAGTTAACTCGTGATTAACTAGTTAATGCTGACAGCCTTACTTTCAATATTACTTTCTGTCTCATTGAAAATGTTCTTGTGAAATTATATTGACAACTGCAGAAGTTAAATAATTACTCATTTGTCATCAAATTATTTATTCAGGAGTGACGTTTTTCCAAGTTGATTTCATATGGATTTGGCCAGATAGCAAGTGCGCTTGCTTTATTGTAGGTATGCCACTGGTCTACGCAATATTTGATTAGTAGTGATACTAAATATTTCATTATATATTTTGTAAAAACGTTTTTTTAAGTAATATGTAATAGTAATATTAATATATTACACTTGCTCAGACAGTAATATTGTAATATAATATATTGCTTTAAAATGAAGGTAATAATTAATAAGTAGCCTAATATATTAACAAGGTAAAGTAATATTCCCAACACTGGTTACAACTGGCTCAGGTTTGTAACAAAAGGCAATTTGAAGGTACACAAAATAATTAGTAATTAGAAGTGAGTTAACGCAAACAAAATACCAGACAGTGTGGGGGTGGGTATTATTGTTTGTGATTATAGTGGCAGTGGGATTATGCAGTACCGCCCTCCACACGTTGTGGGTTGTGTCCATGTTTGCACGCTCCCACCCACACACTGCTTATACACTGATACTCACCGACGTTTACTGATATTTTGTGTCCGTATACACACTTACCTTCAACGTTTAAACACAATTTAGCACTTGTCATGGACGTACGTCTCCTCCGGCGAAAAAACAACAACTCCCAGTCTCCCAAACCAGGTCTCCACATCTGGAGGGAAGATGACCCAATGCTATCAACAAATAAATAATCACCTTTACTTGTACTAGTATATTTGAGTATGCAGCATATTAATATGTATGTATTACACCGTGTGTAGAAATTTAAGCATGTGTGTGTGTGCCTCTGTGTTTTTCTGTCTTTTTGCCTGTATTGATAGTTTCGATTGAAAAATACAAAGGAAAGAGGGAGAGAGGGGGGGAGACAAGCAGCAAAGGTCGCCACGAGCAGGTATGGTAAGTGATTTCAGTTAGTTCAAATATTGTTATTTTTTCTTCATTTTGGGCTCATCCTCTCTTCTATAGAGTGTGGTGACCATAAAGAGTTGCTCCCTGTGCCGAATGAGTTGCTGCAGTAGAAAAAAACAGCCTTCCTCCAATCACGATAGAGTGGGGATAGCCCATTTTTCACCCAGTGCCAATTCCTGATGTGATCCTGGGCTCTACACACCCTCCAGTGGCCTCCACCAACCTGAGGAGGCAGCCGACTTTTCACCTGATAGGGGGGAGATTCCCTAGTTGGATGTAGTGCGTGGAAGGAACACGTTATTCCAACCAGTTCTTGTCCCCTCCATCAGGCGCCCCGGGTGGCCAGGCGGGGCAGTTTAGAGCTCAGGATTACTGCATGTTTTTGTGATGGTATCTAGCCTAGGGGACATGGGAAGAACAAACACAGTATTACCATACAATATCTAATTAGCAAGAAGAAGAAAAAAAAAAAAAAAAAAAACATAATACAAGACTTTTTGTTTCGTTTTTCTTCATTGAAATTATTTGATTGTCCCAAAACATTGTGTGTGTTGCCATGATTTGTCACGACCCGAGTTGGCTTTGTGTGTGGTGTAATCATCTTTATATAAATCATGTTTCAAAACTCTATGAGGAAAATAAATGGGGAATCCATTTCTGGAGAAGTGGCGATGTTGCGAGAAGGGTGTGGGACTGCATAGCTCTATTGTATTTAGAAAGCTCAGGTACACCACACACAGAACCAAGAGTGCTGCATGACTTTTTCTTTTCCTTTTATTGAACCCTGCTTGCCGCTTGAAATGATTGAGGCTTACATGTGTACACTATTTGCATCAAACATAAAAATCACACGGTAATAAGTACTTGACTGTACAACTGTGGAGATATTTGTATGTTATCGTAAACAGTCACCAAGATTGATTCATATATAAATAAAAGGGCTGTGCAATCAAAGTTCATCACAGTTTGGAGAATTCATCTGCTTAGTTACATAATGTACAGCAACCATCAAACCAGTTTAATCTTTTCATGGAAACATTCCAAGCTTCTATTTTAAGATATTTCCTTACACAAAGTCAAAACAGAGAATATTGTATTATTTCTCCATGATTTCTATTGTATGATTAGTCAAAATGCTAAGAAACCCCTGGCAAAAGCTACCAACTGTCTGGAAAAAGGCCCTATATAGCGCAGAGGTTTTTCCACCAGTAGTCTGGGGACCACCAGTGGTCCCTGAGAGGATTTCAGGCGGTTCCCAGCTAAATGATGGATAGTTGGTAACCAAATGGACCCTTATAGATCTGTAACTCTCGAGAGCATAAAATGAAACCAAGTGGACCCTTACGGGTCCATTTGGTTTCATACTATATTTAAACATCTGGAATGCTTCAATCTCAAGAATCTACACATTTAGAAAATGTAGAAGAATTGTTATTTTGAGCAACATTTAGCCAGTTCTCTCTCTCTCTAAATTGTGGTCACAAACTTGAAAATCCTTAGTGTTGGGTCAGAGAGACTAAACTCGACCACTGCCCTAGCGGAAAAAAAGCTATCAAAAGGGTTCTTTGAGGAAACCCTCGTCCATAGACCAATGACCTACAGACAAAATAGCTAAAACAAATATTGAGATAAGGGAAATTCAGTCGCCAAAAGCAGCATGTCAGCTATTGTCATGTGGTTAAAACTGCAGGGTAAACACTAGAAACACATCACAGTCAAATGTACACCAACAATAATGAACAAAATACAATTGTAGCAGGACCAGTAGTTGGCGTTGTAGTCGAAGCAGTAGATGGTGTTGCAGTTGATTGAGTAGTTGGTATTGGATTTTGACCAGGAGTTGTGGTTGGACCGGTAGCTGCAGCAGGTGGAGATCATAATGATGACAGCATTAACTTGAGAAAATTAAAGTATTTAAACTTTTTTTTTTTTTTTTTTTTTTTTTATCCCATGATTTTGTAACCCATTTTTTCACCCAGTGCCAATTCCTAATGTGATCCTGGGCTCTACACACCCTCCACCAACCTGGGGAGGCAGCAGACTGGCCTCATGCTTCCTTCAATGCATGAGGAGTCCAAGCTGCCT
Organism: Benthosema pterotum; assembly: GCA_039105355.1. Taxonomy (NCBI): domain Eukaryota; kingdom Metazoa; phylum Chordata; class Actinopteri; order Myctophiformes; family Myctophidae; genus Benthosema; species Benthosema pterotum. Next base: position 49,283,983 of record CM076972.1, on the reverse strand, counting down.
TCTTTTCACCTGACAGGGGGGAGTTTCGCTGGTTGGACGTAGCGCGTGGAAGGAACACGTTATTCCAACCAGTTCCTGTCCCCTCCATCAGGCGCCCCGGCTGGCCAGGGGGAGGCAGTTTAGAGTCCAGGATTACAGCATGTTTTTGTGAGGGTATCTACCCTAGGGGACACGGGGAGAACATGCAAACTCCACACAGAAAGGCCCTTTCGCCAACCCCGCCTCGGGTATGGGCACTGATGACGTGGAGGAGCAGACACGCCGCCAGCACCCACAGCGGCGCCCCTAGCGGGAATCGAACCCAGGACCTTCTAGCTGTGAGGCGACAGCACTAACCACTGTGCCACCGTGCCCCTGTATTTAAACTTAAGTACAATAATTAGTCAACATATTACGCACCACTGCATGTGTAGGAGGTAAATTGCTTCTCAAAGTGCGCTGAGCAGAACCCCAGGGATCCATGTTAGTCTAGGACCTGGCTAAGAGTTGTATGCATTTCATTTAGGAGAGAATATCTCAACTGTTCTTGGCTAATATGGCCGCTGCGAACAACATGTGACTAAGCCTCTATCCGGGACGAAATACCCGAAAATGACCACACCCCTTTTAAAATGACCCCTAATTCAAACATGGCTCTAACTTACAAACCGTTGCAGCTACAGATTTTCTGAGGTGCTCAAAATGTTCAGAATACTCATATTTGTGGTATCCGTGCCTGAGTCAGCAACACTCCATAGTCTTCATAGTGGCCAAATCCAATATGGCCGCCAGCCCGCCACCTGAAAAAGCGTTTTATCTAGAACGTCTGAACCAGATGAGCTATGAATGCAAACCTTGTGTCTAAATCATGTGTTTTGACAATTAGAAACATGTTGGGGTGCTTATCTTCATGAATGGGTGTGGCTAAACATCTATTTTGCATATTTCAAAGATGGCGACCATCTGACAATTTGTTTTATTTATGTTACTTTTGTCAATATTTGTAAACTTGCTGTCAATTTTGTGTTTTTTGAGCATTAGAAGCACATTGGAATGGAAAAAATGTTTTTTTTTTTTTTTTTTTTGCAATTTGTTGCACCACAACCAGTGTACAGATACACCCTGACTTTGCAGGTTGGGGGTGCAATACAAGCCCTCAACAACACCACAATAACATAAATGACACACAACCAACAGACCAATTATCAATTAACATTTTGCCCAGACTGGCCCACCAGAGAGGTAGCCCACCGGGTATATGCCTAGTACTTCCTGTAGACAGTCCAGCCCGGTTATGCTTCGTCCTTTTGATTCCTAGGACCTGGCTAAGATTTTTATGCACTTCATTTTAGAAGAGAATATCTCAAATGTTTTTGGCTAATAAGACCACTGCGAACAAACCCCCCCCCCCCCCCCCCCCCCCCCCCCCCCCCCCCCCCCCCCCCCCCACACACACACACACACACACCGTGTGTATTTGTATAAGTCTCAAAAAGTTTGATGACCTATTTTAATATAACCCATTTTTAATATAACATACTGTAAGTGTAATGCTCTATGGCATTGTCCAACAGTTTTGGTATAGTTGTACTTGAAATGTACCAATTCCACATACTGATAAGTAGCATGGGTAAGAGGAAGGTTCTCAATGGACTACCATTTGTTTGACCAACATCAAACTTCCCTGACTGTGTGAAAAGATGCCTGAAAAAAAATCAACTCTGACATTAATACAATATTGATGTATGGTCATCATCGCATACAGCAAGAGCTTAGCAATAGCAAAGCCATACATTGGCTTTTCCAGTGGTTGACAATGGCACTCAGAGGCACTTGCCCGGCAGGCAAGTATACAGGTCAGGTCCTACTTGCCCAAAGGTCATGTTCACTTGACCATTCACTAGCCTGTACTATAAAAATATAAGCAAAATTCAAGAGTATAGCAACAGTGAAAACAGCATATCAGAGTTAAAGCTTGCTCTTATTTTTATGTCATACCAAAAAACAGACAAAAGTTTCATTTACCTGCCAGGGGCAGGTGGGCAACCATTAATGTCAGAGATTGGATATTAGACATAATAATATTGTGCACCACTAATAATAAGACTCCTGAGACTCCTTTTTCATTTGTCAGCATGAGGGACATTTTTGCAATGATGCAATTAAAAGAATTAACTAATTTAATCACGCATAGATTTTACACAACAGAACCTTTTTCACTGGACAAATTTCAACCTGCCAATCCTATCTCTAAACCTCAACATAACATGTCACAGTGTGGACACAGTGCTTAAAACAAGGTGGCAACCGTTATGCTGATGGTGGAATTCCAGTGCATGTTCAGAGTAATGGGACATACAGTATAGGATCTCTGGGACTTCAGATCTACGGACAGTCCCCACCAGTCAGACGATTAGTTATTGTATTTAAGAAAACCCACTCATTGATATGCTATATACCAGTCTGTTTTAATTGACCAAAAAATACTTCTCAGGTCAAATATTGGTAAGCGATTAGTTGAGATTATTTAATTACAAAACTGCAAACTATCAATATATCCTGAATTATCTGGTGATCAGTGTTCGCATTCGCAAACGTACCTTGTTATCAAAGCCCGACTTGGCAGTTGTAAAACACTCCCAGAGCCCTTGTTAAGATGTTTGGAATTTAAAGATGTCCTTGACCCCGAAAGTGTTTTATTGTATTTGTGACATGGTAATTATTTTTGAATATATATATATATATATATATATATATATATATATATATATATATATATATATATATATATATATATATGATATATGATATCTGTATCATATCTATACATACTGTATCTATCGTGAGATTGCAAGCAATATCCGCCACTAGCCACAACTTTCATTTATCTGCCGCAACTTTTAACTATCTGCCATGAGTTTTTACTTCTCTACTGCAACGTTTAATCATTTGCCCGACCTCCACCTCTTTCCACATCTGCTGCGGCCTTTTTATTTATGTGCTGCCACCTTTTAGTTATCTCCTTCGCCTTTTATGCCAGTTACGTTCAGGCATTGTTCTACTGAGGTTAGGTTTAGTGTTAGATTTAGTAGTTTTTCTGAGGTTAGGTTTAGGGCTAAGGATTGGTTTAGCCAGAGCCATCTAGGGGAGAGTTGCGATATTGAGGGGGTCAGAAACCAGAGCGGAGCACCGTGCACGTGACTATACGTGACTATACAGAGCCTCTATGAGTGCAGTCCAAGTCCTCACTGTCATGGGAGTACATTGTTTTAAACGAAAACTGCGCAAATAAGAGCTATTTTAGGTACGTATGCAAAAAGACAACTGTTTTAAAGTATTGTTCAATCACGGCTAGAGTCTCTGTAATGTTTATGTTGTAGTATTATTAATGAACAACTAAAATAAAGTCATTAAAGCTGGATTAAATAACTGATTAAATAACTTTCTGCATACTCCTACCCCCGCTGTTATCGCGAGAATCTTAACTTTTCAGTGAATTCTCGCGATATCGCCTGCTTTGAAACCAGTTTCAATCAGCACTAACACTTTCAAGACGTCAATATAATTATATATCATTTGCAAATCATGTGACAAAGTATCCGAAATCAACCTCCAGAAGGCATTCTTTAATTTGCCTGCATCGATAGTTTGTTTACGAGGTCACCGCCAACAATACATGTTGTTTTCGTGCCTTCTTTGCTGGTGCCTGATTAAATCCATAGAGTCCCATTCATATTCATCGACTTCCGGTTTTCCGAGTGCACTCAAACGGCTTTTACATCAGCGCTGCTGCTCCTCCAGCACCGCCATTGCCCTGACGCACAGGAGTGAACGGGAATATCGCAACTCTCCCCTAGAAGGCTCTGGGTTTAGCATAGGCTTAGGCTGGTCACTTACTCAAAGAGATCCTCACGGGATCTTGTAGATGCCAGTAAAGTTTGCAACATCCGACTTCACTGAGACCGCAAAATCATGTAAGCCTATTGGACATAAAGAAAGCTGGATTCTGTTGCTCGATATAATAGAATTGTGATCTGACAAGAAAAGGCTTCTCCCTGAGGTTGGTTGTGTGTCATTTATGTTATTGTGGTGTTGTTGAGTGCTTGCATTGCACACCCAACCCGCAAAGTCAGTAGAGTATTTTTGCACAGGTTGTGGTGCACCAAATTGCACAAAAAAAAAAAAAAAAAAAAAAAACATTTTTTCCATTCCAATGTACTTCTAATGCTCAAAAAACACACAATTGACAGCGAGTTTACTAATAATGACAAAAGTAACGTAAGCAAAACAGATTGTCAGATGGTCGCCATCTTTGAAATATGCAAAATAGATGTTTAGCCACACCCATTCATGAAGATAAGCACCCCAACATGTTTCTAATTGTCAAAACACATGATTTAGACACAAGGTTTGCATTCATAGCTCATCTGGTTCAGACGTTCTAGATAAAACGCTTTTTCAGGTGGCGGGCTGGTGGCCATATTGGATTTGGCCACTATGAAGACTATGGAGTGTTGCTGGCTCAGGCACGGATACCACAAATATGAGTATTCTGAACATTTTGAGCACTTCAGAAAATCTGTAGCTGCAACGGTTTGTAAGTTAGAGCCATGTTTGAATTAGGGGTGATTTTAAAAGGGGTGTGGTCATTTTCAGGTATTTCGTCCCGGATAGAGGCTTAGTCACAGTTCCCATGTTGTTCGCAGCGGCCATATTAGCCAAGAACAGTTGAGATATTCTCTCCTAAATGAAATGCATACAACTCTTAGCCAGGTCGTAGACTATGTAGGGGTCCAGGGGGTTCCAAATGATGAACAGTTTCAACCCTCTTGTACATTTCAAAAATACCTGATCTGACATATGAACTAATAGAAACGTGGACATGTTTGTATAATGTTGACACAACCACGGTTCATGTTTTTGGTTGTTATTAGAGGAAGTAAAAGATGGGAGTTAATCTGCCAATTCCTTGGCATTCAAACATGGGGATATACCTGTATAATTATTTGTTTACAAAATTTTAAAGCATTTCATTATCTACTGCAGTCCCAATAGACCTGAGGAAATTACAACTGGCTGAAAAATATCACAAGATCTTAGAAACAATTGACCCGTACAAGTTGAGGCAAGTTTCCAGATGAGCATCACCTCCTTATGGACGTTCCATAACAATTGACAGATGTTCACATACTATTAAATATTATATTATTAAAACAACATACTCATGGAACCAGGGATGATGTTCAGGGAGGTGGAACCACTGCTAACGGCAGTTTTCATTGTTTTTTCTACCACGCTTGTGGAAGGCATGGAGTCCTTTGGGAACACCAGTCTCATCGTAGCAACAACTGATCCTGGCCTGTAACGTGTGAGCAAGAGAAAGTGAAAGTTTAAATTCCAAATCGTTTACGAGAGGCATAATGGAAAGTAAGCGACCGATCAGAATTTTGTATTACGTGAAACTGTCGATGATACAGCGCTTGAAAGAACCAGTGCTGCTGCTGCTGCTGTAAACCGAGTTTACCTGAAAGAGAAGAACGTATATACAGTCATAGGCGTGCATACATAGACGTCAAGGGGGGTTTGAGCACCCCCTAGTGGCCCTCTCTGGACCAACATGCCCTTTTTAAAAGAGCAAAAAGATGCTGAAATGCTGTTTTCTATGCGCTTTTAACCCCTCCAAAACTCAAGGGGGAAAATGCCCTCCTGGTGCCCTCCTGGTTACATTTGAGCACCTGCCCTTGAAACTCTGTGCACGCCAGTATATACAGTGGTAGCTAAATAGACCTTTCAGTAAGCCCCTCGCCCAAACTGCTATGGTCCAATCACAGTTAAGCATAAGATGTGATGAACAAACCTCTCCACCAATAGCTTTCCTATGTGATAAAACATTGTTTAAAAAAATAAATGTCACACACATGTTTTTTCCACTGCATAGGGCATACCTTGTTGATGGATTTGGAAGACATTTTGAAGGTCTGGTTCCAAAAATGAGCCATGTGTATTGTGTAATGTTCATTAAATTTACATTGGAATGAATGAGCCCTGCTGGAAAGTGTCCTACCCTTGGGTGGACACTGGGGAGAGGGCGGAGCTTACTCCAAGGTCTCTTGCTGATGGAAATATTGTTTCCCAAGTATAACCGCCAACCCCCTCCAAACTCAAACAGAACCAAACCAAACACACACTGAAAATGGGAATTATTCCATGAGATAGATCTAAAAATCACATCATTTTGTCTTACTTCTGAGACCACTGTGGCGGCCAAAGTCTTGAACGCTGTGGTGGACGAGTTGGAGAGATCGGAGCTGAAGGTTTGGTCGAGACTAAACCGAAGATTCATGGTGTCTTCATCGGCAGTTGGATTCCCTGTTGGGGCAACAGTTGCGGTGGCAGCAGTTGTGGCGGCGGTGGTGGTGGCAACAGTGGTGGTGGTGGGGGCAACAGTGGTGGTGATGGTGGTGGTGGTGGGGGAAACAGTGGTAGTGTTGTTGGTGGTGGTGGGGTAAACAGTGGTGGTGATGGCGGTGGTGGTGGTAGCACGTCCTGCTGTGGTGGGAGGGACAGGGTCAGATTCCAAAGTGAGACTTTGTTTTTTGTATCTGCCGCTTGGCCATAAATCTTCCACACCAAAGTTCCAGAGTGATATCTACGCAGTGATGACTTAACCCTAGAAGGCCCAGTGTTTTTGTTATTTTTTTCACATGCATATCATGGTTGAGGGTGATGGTTTAGAATTTCATTGAAAATGGTCATGATATTTGCATAACAATACACCCCACAGAGGACTTAGGGTTTAGTGCAATTTTTTTTAATAGATCATGATAGATCAACCTAGTAGTAAGGTTGAAAACAGTTTTTTTCAAGTGGAAACAAGTCCGGTCCTTAGAGGGTTAAGACGAGAGAGTGTGAGTCAGCATGGATTGTTTTCACACACACGCACACGCACACGCGCGTGCGCACACACACGCACGCGCACACGCACACGCACACACACGTCAAACAACATCACTATTCTACTCACCGTTGCAGTCAGTTGGACCAATCACATTTGGTGCTGTTGTAGTTGGTGCAGTTGGACCAGTAATATTTGGTGTAGTAGTTGGACCAGTAATATTTGGTGTAGGAGTTGGATCAGTAGTAGTTGGTGCTGTAGTTGGACCAGTAATATTTGGTGTAGTAGTTGGACCAGTAATATTTGGTGTAGGAGTTGGATCAGTAGTAGTTGGTGCTGTAGTTGGACCAGTAGTAGTTGGTGCTGTAGTTGGACCAGTAGGCGCTGTAGTTGGACCAGTAGTAGTTGGTGCTGTAGTTGGACCAGTAGTAGTTGGTGCTGTAGTTGGACCAGTAGTAGTTGGTGCTGTAGTTGGACCAGTAGTAGTTGGTGCTGTAGTTGGACCAGTAGTAGTAGGTGCTGTAGTTGGACCAGTAGTAGTTGGTGCTGTAGTAGTTGGACCAGTAGTAGTAGGTGCTGTAGTTGGACCAGTAGTAGTTGGTGCTGTAGTTGGACCAGTAGTAGTTGGTGCTGTAGTTGGACCAGTAGTAGTTGGTGCTGTAGTTGGACCAGTAGTAGTTGGTGCTGTAGTTGGACCAGTAGTAGTTGGCGCTGTAGTTGGACCAGTAGGCGCTGTAGTTGGACCAGTAGTAGTTGGTGCTGTAGTTGGACCAGTAGTAGTTGGTGCTGTAGTTGGACCAGTAGTAGTTGGTGCTGTAGTTGGACCAGTAGTAGTTGGTGCTGTAGTTGGACCAGTAGGCGCTGTAGTTGGACCAGTAGTAGTTGGCGCTGTAGTCGGACCAGTTGTAGGTGTCGTCTGGTTGGAGCTGGTTGTACCTGCAGCAGGTGGAGATCATACGGATAACAGAATTAACATTAGCAGAAGAAAGAGCATTTAAACTTACACTTAGGTAGGCTACAATAGTCTATATACCTTCCACCTCCGCATCCCCCAGGGATCTGTGAAGGGCTCCAAGGGGTCCCAGCACAATGAAGAACAGTTTTAATACTGTTGTACTTCTCAATAAACAATCTGACCCATTTCTTTTCTTTTCCAAGCAAACATCATTGGAAAACAAACATTGGGTGGAATTCTCGAACGCTGTGGTGTAACCAGGTATGGTCTAAGTTATCTCATTGAAGCATGGCAGCAAATCAGGTCTGGGACCTTGTGTCTATAGGGGCCAAAAGCCTGTACCACCAGACCTGGGCTTGGGCTTACCAACGTATTACCCATAATAATTAAAACCAGCCATCAAGAACTTCATCTCATGATGAACAAAGCAGGGGAGTACCGTGACGTGTGTGTGTGTGTGTGTGTGTGTGTGTGTGTGTGTGTGTGTGTGTGTGTGTGTGTGTGTGTGTGTGTGTGTGTGTGTGTGTGTGTGTGTGTGTGTGTGTGTGTAAACATTTGTTCTATATTGTGTTGAGTGTCGAGTATCTCACTGCTAATGGGCATAAAACTCACATGTTCATATTTTCAAACCAGAGTGTGAAATTGTGAAAATAGCAGATCCCCAAGTGAGCTTGTGGACCTAACCCTGACCCTAATGTGTCACTACTTTAAATCGTCTTCAAAATAATAGAAAGGAAATGGTTTACTCTCAACAGTAATGACATTGCATTTCAGTTATGGAATAAAATTGTAATTATCTATTAAAAAAACATACTAATGGAACCAGGCATGATGTTCAGGGAGGTGGAACCACTGCTAATTGCAGTTTGCATTGCTGTTTCTACCACACTTGGGGAAGGAACGGAGTCTTTTGGGAACACCAGTCTCATTGTAGCAACAACTGATCCTGGCCTGTAATGTGTGTGAGAAAGAGAATGTGAAGTTACAATGCAAATCGTTTGCCAAACTCATACAAGTAAAAAAAAAAACAAAAGAAAGTAAGCGACTGATCAGAATTCTATCTTACGCGAAACTGTCGACTATAGAACGCTTGAACGATGCAGTGCTGCTGCTGCTGCTGTAAACCAAGTTTACCTGAAAGAGAAGAATACAGATTAGCTTTAGCTCAAATGCTGATGGAAAACTCAAGGCCCGGGGGCCAAATCAGGCCTGTGAATGAATTATCTTCGGCCCGTGGGATGATATTGAATTAGTATTAGAACTGGCCCTCTGGTATATTGCACACACCATGATGAAATGAATGCAACTAATTGTTTTACTTCCTCAACTCAGTCTCATTTACTTTCTCAATTAACTATAAAAGCAGCACTTGGTGAGGATCATAAAAGAAAAAGATTTTCCTGAAAAATAGCAGGTGTTCACGTCTCATAGCGCGCCACAGAGTGACGTCATCGTAAACCGGTGTTGAAACACAGACCGGTATCTCCGGCCCTCAACTTGTGCCAATTTTTCTATTTTGGCCCACTCTGCACTTGGGTTTGACACCCCTGCTTTAGCTCAATTGCTGATGGAAATATTGTTTCCCCAACGATAGCAGCCTTGGGTGTTAAATCAAGTTTAGCCGCCACCCCCTCCAAACTCAAACAGGGTAAAGAGGGCTGTTTCTCCATAAGTTACTCTCACAACTGACTTAAATTAAATCACGTCATTTCTCTTACTTGTGAGACCACTGTGGCGGCCAACGTTTTAAACGCTGTGGTGGACGAGTTGGAGAGATCAGGGCTGAAGGTTCGGCTGAGACTAAACTGAAGAGTTACGGTGTCTTCATCAGCAGTCGGAGGACTCGGAGCATCTGTCGAGGCCTCTGTGGTCTTGGTAGTGGTGGCAGGAGTAGGTGCAGCAGTGGTGGGAGGGACATGTGTAGCTGTGGTAGGAGGAGGGACAGGTTGATCATCTGACGATGATTGGCAAATCATGACAACAAATGCAATATTACCATGCAATTTCTAATTAGCAAGAAGAATAAAAAACATTGTGTGTGGGGGCACGGTGGCACAGTGGTTAGTGCTGTTGCCTTACAGCTACAAGGACCTGGGTTCGATTCCTGCTAGGGACACTGTGGGTGCTGGTGGCGTGTCTCCTCCTCTGCGTCATTAATGCACATACCTGCGGTGGGGTTGGTGAAAGGGCCTTTCTGTGGGGTTTGCATGTTCTCCGCATGTCCCCTAGGGTACCCTCACAAAAACATGCAGTGATCCTGGGCTCTAAACTGCCAACCAGGGAAACTCCCCTCTGTCAGGTGAGAAGGCAGCTTGGACTCCTCATACATTGAAGGAAGCATGAGCACATGCAGTTTAGTGGAGGGTGTGTAGAGCCCAGGATCACATTAGGAATGTGTACTGGGTGAAAAAAAGGGTTACGAAATCGTGGAATAAAAAAAAAAACATTGTGTGTTGTCATGATTTGTTACGAGTCTCTAGCTGGCTTTGTCTGCGGCCTTTGAGGAAAGTGAATGGGGAATCCAATTCGGGAGCAAGGGCGCCATGCATGAAAGGGCCGGGACTGCTCAGCTCCACATTACCAACATTTTAAAACAATCGCAAATAACACGGACACTATTGTACTCACCTTGGCAGACTCCCGCTTGCAGCAGCGCCAGAATGCCGCCGCCGATGGCGCAGCTCAGCCCGCGCTCGCAGCTTCCGAGCAGTCCCAACGGACCCCCGCACGTCTCGCCCATCTGCCGGGCACACACCTGGCAGCAGCCGCAGGGAGTGGGCACCGTGGAACCCTTGCAGGCGCCCGCCGGGAGCTTGTTGCACGTGACCTGGTCGCAGGGGAGGCAGAACGGCGTGCTGGCCAGGCTGGAGGAGGTGAACAGCAGGGCAAGGAACACCGACGCCGGCTGCCATGTCGATGTGGGCATGGTGGATGGGCCCCAAGAGGAGAGGAGATGAACTGCTGAGTTCTGACCGTCAGAGAGGAGAGCAGGGGAAGATTACCCAGCTGGCATGTTGGGCCCCTGAGCCAGGGGCGGATCTAGGCATGGGCATGGTGGGGCAATGCAGCCCTAAATGCCCTGACTGCCCCACCAAACATGATGGCATGGAAACAACAAAATTTCAAATATTTTTCAAATTAAAGTGTTTATAATTAAAATGATTTGAAATACTATGCTACTAACTGCAATTGTTGTACCAGCAGCATTTCATCGTTGAAACCATCAAATCCTGTGTCTGTTGCAACTTCAACAACTGCTGTTGTTATTGATGCTTTTCTTGCCTAAAATACAGTAAGTCCTGTAACTGAAAATGGTATGGGTGCGCCTTCATCGCTCGTGGCGCGAAGCGACACAGGCAATGAAGCCGCCCCCATACCATTTTTTCCTGCCCCCCCCCCCAATTGGGAAATGTTACATCCGCCCCTGCCCTGAGCCGGGGGGGGGGGGGGGGGGGGCCTCAAAAAAAGTGTAAAGGTATTAACGGGGAACTCCACCCATTTTCAACATTCTAATGTCATTAGTATACCCTAGAGGTGCTGGGTGGACATGATAAAAAAAAAGTTCCCCCCATTCTGTGTTCCCAAGAAATGGAGGTCTGAAGAAAACCACTAACGTGGTGAAACATCTTACTGTATATGACATCATCAAGATGTATTTTCACCACGTTAACGGATTCCTTTAGACGCTTCTTTTTCTCTGAGAGTTTACTAATGGACCCAAATGAACCCGTTAGGGTTCATTTGACGGGTTCCATTTGGTTCCATTCGGGTTCCATTTGGTTCCATTTGTACACGCTTACACTTACACTTACAATTAAACAAAAGACATTGATTAATCATACCTACCTCTACTCCTGGGTCTCCCTGGGAACTTGGACGTTACGAGAAGACTAGAGACTTTAAGTTACCTTGTTTAAACCTACTTACCTGCTTTCTGTCTCTCCCCTAAGCTTGTACAACTTGTACAAACTCACTTCTAAATAAACAGCCTATGGGCACTAAACAGGCATCTGGCGTTCTGTCTTAGTCTGGGATCTAAAGTAAAAAAAAAAAAATTATATATATATATATATATATATATATATATATACTGTATATATACACTGCACACACAGTATTTCCTATATCTTTATCAAGATGAATTACCGCAAATGTTTAAACCCATAGCTTCCAAAGGGGAGGAAGCCAAAAGGCAAAACAACATTAAACAGACCATTACCATTACTGGTGCCCTATGTGGCCATGTTTATTGACACCGACACGCATTAGAGAATTAATGAGATAGAATCCGCCTTCTTTGTATCCTGTACTGCTATGTGTGAAGTGAAAGCCACCTGCAAGGCCACGATCATTCTCTCCACGGATGAATGTCTACCGCAGAAGTATGAAGTACTTCCTGTAGCATTATTATCATCATCGTACCCATTGCACGTCTGCTAGCGACATATTGACTTCCGTTGCTGTCCCAAAAGCAAACATGTATTTAAGTGTGGTCAGTTGAAACACAAACAAAGTTGAGGATGCGGAGAGGAGGGGAAACGGAATGAGTCAGACTGTTGACATATAAATGTCAACAACTCTCTCAAATGTCAGGCAGACTTTACTGTTGTCATAATTTATGCATTTACCTGGCCAACATCGTCTCTGTAATTCAGTTATGACGAATCCATCAGCCACTGTTATCCAAATGTTTAGACTTGAGTAGACAGTGATGCCTTGGCTACACAACTCCTGCTCTTTTTTGCCAAACGCAGATTTGTTGCTGCGTTTAGGCCTTCAGCCACACACAAACAGCGTTTTCAGCATTTTTTTTTTCAAACGGATAAAGGATAAGTGCTAAACTTAAATAGGAGCTTGATGACGCCACCGCACATTTACGCCTTTGGGCGTATGTGTATGCGTGTGTGTGTGTATAACAAACATTCTATTATATCAGGGATATCACGCCACTCCAGAGGGACCACAAGGGCTTTGGTACAGTATATCTGACACAGCCAAAGCCTGGGTTTTAATCTTTATCTCTGTACGGACCCGCAAAGGCTCTGTAGGCTCAACGCCCAACACAAGCTACTGATAGGAGAAGTGTCTGCCTGGCCATCCTTTAGAACAGTGGTTTTCCACCATTTTGATGCCAGGGCCCACTATATATTCAGCATTTGAGCTACAGACCACCATTTGAGGACATTTTTAGCCCCACAGAACCCAAAACTAAAGATTTCTTTTGGCTTTTGTCCACAATTCCAGGCTGGATTTGGGAAACAAAACAGGCAAACATACAGATCAAAATGACCATTAATCTTCTACATTCTCTAGTTGTGTCGACATCTTAATGAAGTGGTGCTAATTCAGATGATAAATGTTTTAACTCTTGAGAGCGTTACACTCTCAAAGAGTTACACCTGGTTAGCCAACTGTCCACATTCTGCCTACATTCACTCTACACTTGGGCTAATTCAGATGATAAATATTTTAACTCTTGAGAGTGTAAACATGAAACCAAATGGACCCGCAAGGGACAATTTATTTTCATTTTTATGCTCTCAAAGAGTTACACCTGGTTAACCAACACTCCATTATTTAGCCTGGGGACCACCTGGAACCCTCTCAAGGACCACTGGTGGTGGTTGAAAACCACTGTTTAGAATCATTGGTAGTGGTGGAAAAGTATATATATATTTTTTTACCACTTTTGTCAAGGTGTGTGTGTGTGTGTGTGTGTGTGTGTGTGTGTGTGTGTGTGTGGTTACCTTACTATGATGGAATTCCATAGGTGGAAGAGTCGTTACAAATTGACAATTCAACATACCGGTATGCCCCTCATTGACATTGTACACTGAAACAGCTCCAAAACATAAACAAAGCTGATTCAGACAATATAGTGCATCACCATAATGTGAATGTACTGTTTATTGTAGCATTTTTTATTATGAAAACCTGAACTGGAGCTTGGGATCCAGTCCGGGTTTTCATAATAAAAACATGCTAAAATCAACAGGAAATTCACATTTTTATCCAGATCTTCAAATCTACAAGTAAAATCACCAAGAAGTTAACAATATTATGGAAAATTAAAACTGCATAAGTTATGGTAATGCTCTGGGTCAACCTTATGTTTGTTTATGTACTAAAATAATGAGACTTTGAGAGCTTTCTTGTCGATATTTGGAATTAACATCATGGCAAGGTAATTATACAAAAGAACCTCAACAACAGTGGTCTTTGAAAATAATGGAAATCGAAGGTCTACGTACACACTCGTAGATTGGCTACTTTCTTTTTGAGTATCACATTTTAAACATGGAATATTTGATCATGATTAAAATAAATATGTTGATTATAAGTCACTGTCTTTAATTACTCAAGTTTTGCACCAGTCAAGTTCTGCATTCAAGTTTTGCACCAGTCTAAAAAATACACACAATTTATAATCATTAATCACAATCGTTTGACAATCCATACTATCCTAGCAGCTCCCATAATAAGCTCCCATAATAAGGGTAATAATAATAATAATAATAATAATAATACCACCACAGTCTCAGCGAATGACAGTGATCCAGTTAAGAATGCCTTCCATAAGCCAGCTGCTGGTTGAACTGATCTGGTGATGAGGGAAATACGCCTGTTTATAAGTGCATCAGTCCTGCCCTCACCTGAGCGTGTGTGTGTGTACGTATTAAGACGCACACTGTACAATTCAAGGGCAGACTTTCATTGACAATCCAAACCCAGCCCAGCAAACGCGGTCAGGACCGCGACGACTTACGCACTGTATAATACGTAACGCTTTGATTGTGTCCAGATCAAGGCAATCCGCAAGACTAGTCAAATCTGGCCCAGAATATCACCTGATTTCAGCAAACACAAATCCTGACCACTAAAAACGGACGTCCCTGGATGAATCAAGTCAGATTGAGGCCAGACTTAAAGGGGTATTCCACTTCCAAAAACCTTTTGGTCATTTTATGGTCTACTCCACTCAGTATTTAGATATTTTTTTTTAAATATTATTTTATTCATTTGGGTGGGCATACCCAAATATGGACAACATTTTCCAAAACAATATTTTAAAAATAAATGAAAACTGTAAATGAAATTCCACGGCCCTCTCACGTATTAGGAGGACAATATCAGTCGCCAGAAGAAAGATGGGTTGTTCTTGAATAGTCCGTCATGGTTAAAATGGAGTTTTAAGTTACAATGGGTTTGTATAGGAAGGAGCTGGAGGCGCTAAAATGAACATCAAATATTTAAAATACTGAATGGAGTAACTTATAAACTGTCTGGTGTGTTCACATGAGACTGAGTAGACCATATAATGACCAAAAGTTTTTTTGAAAGTGGAATACCCCTTTAAGTTATAGGCCTATCAATCATAACTAGTCAGGTCTGACCCAGAATAGCTTAGCTATAGCTTTATATTATAAAGCTATAGCTATAGTATAAAGTTTATAACATCAATTTGTAAAGATGTCGTAAAGATCATCCCCATAGGGACTGTGATCTGGACTACTCTTGAACGTCACTGCAGTCACCAGAGGACGTCATCGTTACATCACAGTGACAGTTCGGGAATGATCTTTACGTCATTTACAGGGCGTTTTTATGCACAAATTGCTATAGAAAAGCAATAGCTAAGCTATTCTGGGCTAGATCTGACTAGTCGTGATTGATTTAAGTTAGTCTGCCCTCAATTTGACTCTCTCTGATTCATCACACAGGATTTGTTGTTGCTTGAAATCAGGTGATATTCTGGGACAGATTTGACTAGTCTTGGATTTCCTTGAACTAACATCATGCACTTTTACATTACCCATACGTGTAAGAAAAGAAAAGAAAGGGAGGGAGGCCTGCCCTGCACGCTGCCACTTTAAGCTACAGCTTTTCGGTCTCGCAACCTATAAGGCATCAGATGCCTGACTTTCCACAGACAGGGATCAGATCCGATACCTGGCATGACGCCTGAGCCGTGACGCAAGACCGAAATGTTGCACATCGACTATAAATAAAAGCTCTTGAACCAGCAAGTGGCAGCGTGCCGGCTTCTATACCTCCTTCTTGGAAGTCTTCTCTTCGACCTGTGACCAATAAAAGCACGTCTGTGATCCAAACACGGTTCCAGTAAGCGTGGGGGAAAAAAATGTTTAGTTTGACACACATCACACATCATGTGAGTTTGTTATGTTTCACAGGCAACCTTAGACACCAGTGCCAACTTTGACACAAAGGAATTTGATCACTGGCACAGATAAGCGTGAGAGGGGATATTTGGTTTAAAATAAACAATGTTAGATAAATTAAGTATGTACTGTATGTATGTAAACTACAAAAGCAGTTTCTGCTAAAACTTTGTGGGTTTGCAGATTGGTATCAAGTAATGGCTATTGGTAACAACAAAAACATAAATCCATGAATAGCCAGTTATGATAATGATTATACAAGGACTAAATGTTATAACCTTGATCAGTAATTGCCTTAGCCCTAGAAGGCCCAGGTATATTTCTAAAAAAAAAAAAAAAAAGTTTTCAACCTTACTACTAGTTTGTACTACCATGATCTATTAAAAAAAGAAAACTGAAAAAAAGCAAATTAGGATAATTATTAAAATAATTATAATACATTTAAAAACAGGATATCTTTTAATATAATGAATGTACATGTTCTAGACATTCTAATGATCACAAACGTATATGTATTGCAGTCATTTTACTTACTATATTAGGGTTAAAGGCTCAAAAGTTTTTTCTTATGCTTGAGTAATTTGTAATGTGACATGAAGCTGAAAATACACTTTTTGCTCACAAGACAAATATAAGTCAAATATTGATGATGATAGTTAAATAGAATCAGTTAAATCCGAAGGTACACTATGTAGTTTATAGTTTATCTGTTGCTTAGAATGGGTTGGGGGGCATAATGAAGAGGTATTTCTCCTTTTCAGTTACAGAAGCAACACTAGAAGTGAACAGAAAGGGGGTGCTGTAGCTTTACATGTCAGACACGTCACTGCTTGCTTGAACATTTGTCAGCTTTAGTCCAACGTCTTCTGGTGGAATGCCCCGTCTGACCAGTTCCTCTTTAAGCTGGAAGTGAGGAGAAAAAAAATGTGACAATGGCCGGTACCCTATATTGAACTTCATCTTGAATGTTGCAAAAAAAAAAAAATGCAATTTGTTCATTTGTAATGAGGCAATAATAACCAGGGGTGCACATAAGTGGTGCTCCGGTGCTCAGGAGCACCAAAAATCCTACAATGAGCTGTCAATCCAGGGGTGGAAAGCTCCTTTGAGCACCACACAGCTAGGGCTCATAATGACTGCCTGACTGGGCCAGTAAAAAAGCCTTGAAAATGAAATAATTCTAACTAATTCTGACCTCTAAGTCTAAAATACTACTAGTATTTTTAATGGATGTAGTATGCAGGTAGTAGTACTACTACTAGGCTACTATTGCAACGCCCAAACTATCGCCCTGTACTGTAATACTGTACATTGATGGGGCTGTACGGAGTGGAAAAAAGGGGTCCCAGGGCCCGGTCATGCAGGTCGCCACATTTTGGGAGCACCAAGTAGCATCCCCAGGTGCTCCTCTGAGTACTGGATTAAAATAGTTATGTGCAGCTCTGATAATAACAATAACTTACTATAATAAGTAATGTAAAATTCAAATCATGCAGCAATGATATGGATGGCCGCATTGGATAGAAATAGATGTGGAAAATTACTATATTTTCTTTTAAACAATGAAATACCCCAAATCAGATACAGTAATGGGTGATTAGATTACCAGTGTGCATGCTGATAAGGACATATTTTATGGATACCCAGATTGGGGCACAATAAACTGTCATAATTAGTAATAGTAGTGTACCTGTGGCAATACAGTATTTTCGATGTCCTCATCGGTTAAAGTTGTCAGTGAGGAGAGCTTCATCTTCAGACCAATGACATGACCTATAGGTAAAAAAGGTGAAATATTGATTATGAGGCAAGATTGTCATGAGGGAAATTCAGTCGCACACACCACACCACGGCAGCTTCATATCCAGTGAAAGGTCAAGACAAAATGTCCCTGTATATACAGACGGATAAAAAATCCTTGTTTTATTCAAGGTTCAAGGTTCAAGGTTTTTTATTTGTCACTCCAGTGTATGTCAGGACATATACAGGGATGAAATAGCGTTTCCATTCTCCACAGTGCAATAGACAAGACAGTGCAATAGACAATAGTCAAGACAATAGACAGTGCAATAAGACAAGGTCGAGACAATAGACGAGACAAACAATAGTGCAGCAGACCAGTAAGGTGCGAACAGTGCCCCTAACTGAGGTGAAGGTGCTTGGCTAACCAGGTGTGATAAAGTGGCAGTAGTGTGAAGCTAACAGACAGTTAGACAGGACATATACAACTACTAAAAACTACTACTAGAAACTACAGTATACTACAGCTAAAAATCTAGAGCTATATACAAGACTACAGTACATAGCTACAACTAAAAACAACATATAGCTTACTATGAGGTGAGGTATACATGTGCAAGATAGGATAGGATAGGATAGCAGCAGTTCGATCCAGTCCTTCAGTTGTATGTGTGTTTGACCATGTGTGAGTGCGTGCATGTGCGTGAGTGTGTGTGCATGTGTAAGGGGCAGTGGGTAGTTGAAAGTTCAGCGTCCGTGTGCATGTGTGTGTAGGGAGTTCAGCGTGTGCGTGTGTGCGCGTGCACTCCCACCGTGGGAGGGGGGAGGAGTGGCAGCATGGGGGGGTGCGGAGTGGGAGCGTGCACAGTGGCGTGCGCAGTGCGAGGGAGTGGGAGGGAGTTCAGCATCCTGACGGCTTGGTGAACGAAGCTATCGTTCAACCTGCTGGTCCTTGCCCGGAGGCTCCTCAATCTCTTCCCTGATGGGAGGAGGTTGAAGAAGCCGTGCGTAGGGTGGGTGGTGTCGCCTGCGATCTGTAGCGCCCTGCGGGTCACCCGTGTGTTGTAGATGTCCTGCAGGGACAGAAGGGGGACACCCACGATCTTCTCCGCTGCTCTCACTGTGCGCTGCAGGGACTTTCTGCAGGATGCTGTGCACCCGCCGAACCACACAGTTATGCAGCTGGTCAGGATGCTCTCGATCGTTCCGCGGTAGAAGGAGCACATGATGGGGGCTGGGGCTCTGGCTCTTCTCAGTCTACGGAGGAAGTAGAGGCGCTGCTGAGCCTTCTTGACCAGTGCTGTGGTGTTCGTGTTCCAGGAGAGGTCCTCTGTGATGTGTACACCAAGGAATTTGGTGCTCTTCACTCTCTCCACTGCAGTTCCGTTGATGCTCAGTGGGGAGTGCTGGGTGTGCGCTCTCCGAAAGTCCACAATGATCTCCTTTGTCTTCTCCACGTTGAGAAGGAGGTTGTTGCTTGCACACCACGTGGTCAGCTGGCTCACCTCATCTCTGTAGTTGGTCTCATCGTTGTTGTGGATGAGACCGACCACAGTTGTGTCGTCCGCAAACTTGACGAAGATGTTGTTGCTGTGCGTTGGAGTGCAGTCGTGGGTCAGCAGGGTGAAGAGGAGGGGGCTGAGCACACATCCCTGGGGGGCCCCCGTGTTCAGGGTGATGGTGCTGGATGTGTTCCCGCTGACTCGGACTGCCTGCGGTCTCCCAGTCAGGAAGTCTAACAGCCAGTTGCACATTGAG
This sequence comes from Benthosema pterotum, assembly GCA_039105355.1. NCBI lineage: Eukaryota > Metazoa > Chordata > Actinopteri > Myctophiformes > Myctophidae > Benthosema > Benthosema pterotum. The sequence continues at coordinate 49,264,476 of CM076972.1, read as the reverse complement.
GTGTTCACTCCCAGCTGGTCCAGCTTGTGTATGAGCTGCTGGGGGATGATGGTGTTGAATGCTGAGCTGAAGTCGATGAACAGCATCCGTACGTGTGCGTCCTTGGTGTCCAGGTGGGTGAGGGCAGAGTGAAGTACGGTGGAGATTGCATCGTCGGTTGATCTGTTGGCCCGATATGCAAACTGGTAGGGATCCAGGTTGAGAGGGAGGATGCCTTTGATGTGATGCATGACTAAACGCTCGAAGCACTTCATGATGATCGGTGTCAGTGCAACAGGGCGGTAGTCATTGTAGCAGGTTGGAGAAGGTTTCTTTGGGATGGGGATGATGGTGGTCTCTTTGAAGCATGTAGGGACAGCAGCCTGGCTCAAGGAGATGTTAAAGATGTCAGTGATGACATGAGCCAGTTCTCCTGCACAGTCTTTCCACACCCGACCGGGAATGTTGTCAGGGCCCGGTGCCTTGCGGGCGTTGATCCTGGAGAGGGAGCGCCGCACACTGTGTTGAGACAGTAGCAGCACCTGGTCGTCCGGGGGAGGGGGTGACTTTCGTGCAGGGGTGCTGTTTTGGGCTTCAAAGCGCCCGAAGAAGTTGTTGAGGTTGTTCAGCAGGCTGATGTCGTTGTCGCAGGTCCGTGGCCGGGGTTTATAGTCCGTGACGGTCTGGATCCCCTGCCACAGGCTCCTGGTGTCTCTGCTGTCGCTGAAACGGTCAGCTATTTTCTTGCTGTACTGTCTCTTTGCCTCTTTGATGCCACGGTCCAAGTTGGCCCTTGCTGTTCTCAGGCCGTCGTCGTCGCCTGCTTTGAAGGCGGCGTTCCGGACCCTCAGTAGCCTATGGACTTCCGTTGTCAGCCATGGCTTCTGATTGGCCCGTACTGTGATGGTCTTGGTCTCTGTGACATCATCGATGCATTTGCTGATGTAAGCAGTGACAGTCTCAGTGAATTCGTTGATGTCTGTGTGACCAGAGTGGGTCGCCGCCTGCTTAAACATGTCCCAGTCTGTAGTGTCAAAGCAGTCCTGTAGAGCAGACATTGCCCCCTCTGGCCACACTTGAACCTGTTTCCGAACCGGTTTGACGGCTTTGCACCTGGGCCTGTAGGCTGGTATTAGCATAACAGTGCAGTGGTCGGAGGCGCCTAGGTGGGGGAGGGGGAAGGCTCTGTAAGCTCCCCTCTTGTTTGTGAAGACGAGGTCCAGAATGTTTTCACCTCTGGTCTTGAAATCAACATGCTGGTGGAGTAATGGGCACACTGACTTCAGGTTTGCGTGATTAAAGTCCCCAGCCACTGCGAGGAAAGCGTCTGGGTGTGCCATCTGTTGTTCATTGATGGCATTGTTCAGTTCTAGTAGTGCGTTCTCTCTGTCCTTCAAGCTGGGGCAGGGAGGAATGTATACAGCCAGAAGCAGAATGGCTGTAAACTCCCTCGGCAAATAATGAGGACGGCACTTTAAAAACATGAACTCCACGAGGGCTGTGCAGTGTTTCTGAACCACGACAGTGTCACGGCACCAGGCGTCTTTGATATAAACAACCAGTCCACCGCCACGTGTTTTCCCACCGGCCGTTATATTCCTGTCCGCCCGGTAGCATGTAAGTCCCTCCAACTGTATGGCGGAGTCCGGGACGGCGACGCTAAGCCATGATTCCGTGAAAACAAAGACACAGCAGTCTCTCACGTGTTGTTGGGACGTTCTCATGAGTTGTATGTCGTCCAGTTTATTGTCCAGAGAACGTACGTTCGCGAGCAGGATCGAGGGAATAGCTGGCTTGTTGGGACGAGCCGCCAGCCTCGCACGAACGCCGCCGCGCTTGCCGCGTTTCTGTCTCCTCTCACACCGCCTGCGGCGCCTCCGAGGCGGGCATGAAACTGTAGTCAGAGTCGGCAGTGGCGCGGCGCGGCACGGCGCTGCGCTCTGCTGCTGCTTGGATATTCCCAGGGTGCGTAATTCCTCCTCTGTAGTAGAAATTAACTCCATAAATCCCGTGTTGGCGAGCTGTAGAAGTTGCTCACGGCTGTAAGTGTATCTTGTTGTACAAGAACACGAGGAACGTTCAGACAAACATAGTAAACAAAACAAAAAACATGTTTGCACTGCGGAGCTGCTGGGGGCCGCTGCGTGCGTACGCGCCGCCATCTTGATAAAAAATCCTCACACTCCAATTAACACCATTAATAATGAATATTTCTATTGTTTACTCACCCTGTGATTAATTGAATGCAAGGATAATTTTTGTACTGTAGAAGGTAAGACTAATTCATGGTGAATTAAGGTGTGTGTATATACACATAGGTAGGCAGGGGTTGACACTAAGGTCTCCGAGGCACTTGCCCATCGGGGAAGTGCAAGTCAGGTTCTACTTGCCCTCAGGTCATGGTCACTTTCCCCCAAAAAATATATTGTAAATTTTGCATTTAATTTTACTTCCTACTTGGGTGCTAAGTTGGTTAACCAGATGTCTTGAGAATGTAAAAATGAAACCAAATGGACCCTTGCGGGTCCATTTGGTTTCATTTTTACACTCTCAAGAGTTAAAATTCATCATCTTAATTAGCCCATAGTGGTGAACCTGGGAGAGAGATGGGTAGAGATAGCTAGAAAGCAGGGAAAGACACAGAGGCAGAGCGCAATGACTGCCTTCAAGACAAATTTATCTTGTGTAGTTGCTAAGTTGCACACTTGCCCAATCAGGCAACCAGGTAGCAGTCTTCACTTGCCCCACCATTTTTTTACTTGCCCCGGGCAAGCGGGCAAGTGTTAGTGTCAAGCCCTGGTAGGGTTCATGTTCTTTTTTTTTATTATAATTTTTATCCCACGATTTTGTAACCCATTTCTTCACCCAGTGCCAATTCCTAATGTGATCCTGGGCTCTACACACCCTCCACCAACCTGGGGAGGCAGCAGACTGGGCTCATGCTTCCTTCAAGGCATGAGGAGTCGCGCCGCCTTCTTTTCACCTGACAGGGGGGAGTTTCCCTGGTTGGACGTAGCACGTGGAAGGAACACGTTATTCCAACCAGTTCCTGTCCCCTCCATCAGGCGCCCCGGCTGGCCAGGGGGAGGCAGTTTAGAGTCCAGGATTACTGCATGTTTTTGTGAGGGCATCTATCCTAGGGGACACGGGGAGAACATGCAAACTCCACACAGAAAGGCCCTTTCGTCAACCCCGCCTCGGGTATGGGCACTGATGACGCGGAGGAGCAGACACGCCGCCAGCACCCAACAGCGACCCTAGCGGGAATCGAACCCAGGACCTTCTAGCTGTGAGGCGACAGCACTACCCTGTGCCACCGTGCCCCCTTATGTTCTTTTAGAAACATTAACATTCTGCACAGAAATGCTCACAAACTCCAAACTCCTGTTTGTTGGTGCAGGCCTATGTGTGTGTGTGCGGCCACTTTCTTCTTTTACCAAGAGTTATTCTACAGAAACATTAACATTGACAGAGATGAAAACAGGCCACAATTAGACTGTGTATGTATTGTTGTAAATCCTCAGCGCCGATTCTTCCTATACGCAGACTACGCACCCTGCGTTGGGCCCCCGATTCCCCAAAGGCCCCCCCCCCGCCAGCTCTGAGTAAATAACTAATTGAAAGAACTGTTATTTACGCAAATAACGTAGAGTGGGCGCATGTACGTTTATTGAATCGCGGAGCATTACGCAAATAACGTACAGCGGGCGAACGTAACCACTCTAGTGCATGCTTGTTCTGTACGTAGAGGGGAAATCTTCTTCCGTAAACAGCGTTACTTGAATCATGCCCGCTGTCGCGGTTTTTTACACCACGCAGAAACGCCCCCCTTTTTGCTTAGCATGTTTGGTCAACAACATCATTACTTCAGGATATGAAAAAAGGAGCAGCAGCAGTCAGGTAGGCTGGCAGGCTAATGCTATGAATGACTGCAGTTTTCGGTTGTGCTGTTAAATGCTGGGTTGTCGGTAGTGTGTTGTTGTGTTGTACAAAATGTTTTTTTTGGTGGCAGAGATACAAGCTTGTTGTATTTTGTCAATAATAATATCTCCTATCATGCGGCATGCCCAAAGCTTAGAGTATTATGGATATAGACAGTTATGTCAACTCAACTCCTTTCACTTCATGAAGCCAGTCCCATCACAGAGTCTCTGTGACTGATGTTTATGTGGCACTATTATGCTACTACACAGAATGTGTTGGTTACTGTAGCCTAATACTTTGAGACCTGCTACATCTCTACATAAGAGTTTCATAGTTTTGTTGTTGGTCAGGATTGAAATAGCAATAAATACATTCATTTGAAAAGGAAACATTGGAGAGAGAGAGAGAGAGAGGGATAGAGGGAGAGAGAGAGAGAGAGAGAGAGAGAGAGAGAGAGAGAGAGAGAGAGAGAGAGAGAGAGAGAGTGTCCATAGGTTTATAACAATTAAGTTATCTATAATTTATTTCTCCGCAAAAAATGGCCAAAATAACAAAAAATGCCAAAATCAGCGCCTGAGGAGCAGGGCCCCTAGTAAAAAACCTGCTTAGGGCCCCTTGGAGGCCAGAATCGGCACTGTAAATCCTACATAGTGCTATGAAATGCTAAAAGTCTACATACATACACTATGTCTACGTCATAAAAATGCTATTGAGTATAAGGTATAAGGACGAGGCTGTGCTATATGTAAAAGAAGTTTAGTTTAGAAGGTGCAATGATCCAAGACAGTGGAAGAGGAGGGTGAGAGAGAGAGAGAGATAGGGAGAGATTAGCGCCAACGTTTTCCTCTGCCTGGTTTCACTTGCGTTCTTATCAGTTCATTCATGTATCTGATTGTTTGGGGGAAGACTTTTTTCCCCTCCTATCTGTTCTCAGTAGCTTGGAGACGGTAAAAGCGTTTCCCACGTTTCAGAATCTCAAACGTTCTACGGTTGGGATGGCTTTGGGCCCTTCAGAATTCCACAAGCTTTGCTGACACAGCGCTCGTCATACAGGGATGGAGGGCAGATCACACCCGCTGATGCCTTCGGCTGTACGCACAATTCTTGACCCAAACAATCAATTATTTTTTATTTATTTTTTGAATTCATGTATTTTTTTATTTATGTTCAATTCATTTAGTTTTGGTGTGGGTTGAACTATTCTGTACTGTACTTGGTGTTTTAACTTTCATTGAAAAATAGATGTTCACGGCTCATAGCACGCCATAGAGTGAACATCACGCTATGAGTCGTGAACATCTGCTATTTTGGGGGAGAATGTGAGAATGCAGCACAAATCTTTCAGTATGTTCTTTCAGAGCGAATGTTTTGTAGAATCAATGTCAGGACGAAATGTTAAATGAAGACGACTTAGAGGTGGCTGGTACCCTGTGAAGAGATCATAGCCTACAATCAAGGCTGTTTGTGCAACTTTAGACAGATCACAAGGTGTTTAGCTTCCGTTAGCGACGCAGTGTGGTTTAGATCTACGATGATCAGATCATTTACCAGAAATTAATCATTTTTGTCATCAGATAAGATATGTGATACTAAGCAGAGGTGATGTGACGTTGGCATGTGCGTGTGCAGTGCTGTCTTCATTGGTGCCCAGATCTGCCCCCTGAATCTGCTAAACGTATATCAGCGCTGCCTGCCCTGAAGACTGCACAGACCTGTCCATGGCCGAGGGAGACGGACATTACGAGAGCCTGGAGCTTGAACGGGTGGATGAGCCGACCTACGACACTCTGCAGACCAAGACCAAGAAGGAGAAAGACCTACTGAGACTGCTGCGCTATGGTAAGACCTCTGAGTCTATACATCTACTGAGACTGCTGCGCTATGGTAAGACCTCTGATTCTATAGATCTACTGAGACTGCTGCGCTATGGTAAGACCTCTGAATCTATAGATCTACTGAGACTTCTGCGCTATGGTAAGACCTCTGAATCTATAGATCTACTGAGACTGCTGCGCTATGGTAAGACCTCTGAATCTATAGATCTACTGAGACTGCTGCGCTATGGTAAGACCTCTGAATCTATAGATCTACTGAGACTGCTGCGCTATGGTAAGACCTCTGAATCTATAGATCTACTGAGACTGCTGTGCTATGGTAAGACCTCTGAATCTATAGATCTACTGAGACTGCTGCGCTATGGTAAGACCTCCTAATCTATAGATCTACTGAGACTGCTGCGCTCAGGTAAGACAACCTTACAGGCATATGCAAAGGCTCAACATATGCAGACTTAGATAGCACTTTATGTAGACATTTCTGCAGACTTAGACCATTGTCAATACAGTAGAAGCCTGGTCTGGTCGCCTAATAAGTGAGCGGAGTTTGTGCAACTCCATCTATACTCTAGCCCTGCACTGGCTGACTGATGGCCTGGTTAGTTGTTTTCTGCCTGCCAATGTCAGGTAATTTGCCTGGTGATTATTATCTGGGGTAATCTTTCACGTGGCTGATTTGCACGGCATTTAAAAACTGACGTCCCCGGTTTATTCTGACTGACTTTACGTGAGGTCCCTAGGTAACATAAGTTGTATGAAATGCTGCCCATTAATATAGTGGTTTCAGCTGTATTAATTGATTGCCAGAGTCCCGTGGTGGGAGTTCTGCGCTGGTTTTGGTCAATATTAGGTAGTTCCGGGCATTTTGTGGGGGTCCCTGGGGCCACGCAAACTAACATTTGTATTGTTGAATTATTTCTAAAATATTAGAACCTCCTTTGTTCATTTTTTACCCCATCACATGGAACTACTTGTTGAGTGTAGTGATATGGACACAAAATACACAGTTCCCTGTAATAGAGGAGTTAAAAATGAACGAAGGATGTGCTAATATTTTAGAAATAGGTTACAACATAAAGCAAGTTAGTTTTTTGGATGCATTTACTTTCACTGCGTGGCCCCCAGGGACCCCCAAAAATGAACGGAACTACTTCATATTTCACCAAAACCAGAGCAGAACTCCCACCACAGGACTCTGGACATCAATTAATACAGTTGACACCACTATATGAATTAAAAGGGGACTCCACCCATTTTCAACATTCTAAAATGTCATTAGAGGTGCTGGGTGAACAGGATAAAAAAGTTCCCCCATTCTGTGTTCTCAAGAAATGGAGGTGTGAAGAAAAGCACTAACATGGTGAAACATCTTGATGACATCATCAAGATGTATTTTCATCATGTTAATGGATTTCTTTAGACGCTTCTTTTTTCTGAGAGCGTACAAATGGAACCAAATGAACCCGTTAGGGTTCATTTGGTTGCAATTGTACGCTCTCAGAAAAAAATGTTGACAATGGGTGGAATTCCCCTTTAAGTATAGTATTTCATACAGCTTACGTTTAAATAATCCAGACTATCCCTTTAAGACATGTCAAAGAATCTAATTACAGATTTGATTTTGAAATCAAATAAAATAAAAAGTAGTTTGTTTGTCGATTCATTCATTTGTGTGTGTGTGTGTGCGTGCGTGCGTGCGTGCGTGCGTGCGTGCGTGCGTGTGTGTCAACCAGACATCAGCAGAAACAATCGTTTTTCAGTGGGTGTGGGAGTGTTCTGTGTGGTTCTGGCTCTTCTCAACGTTGCTGTTCCTCTCTGTCTGTGTAAGTCCACTTATACTACTGTATATTTACACTATATTTACAATGTTTTCCATATCTGTGATCCAACATATTGAGTCAAGTATTAGTTTTAGTTGGTGGTGCAATAATAATAGATGTGCAGGTACTCATTGTTGTGCACTTCTCAGATTTACCCAGTAGATGTCGTAGAGGTTAGTGTCTGATTGATTGAATGGATTGAAATGGTTATTAACATTTTTACAGAAAAAAAAAATCCAATTCTGTAAAGCCAGAAGCAACACATCTCAGTGGAGGTAAAAGGGGAAGAAGAAAAATATACAAGGAGGGGGAAAGGGTTGGGTGGTGGGAATCAGTTTCAAGTCGCAGCTGAGGGGCCACATCACAGGGAAATAACATGAAATTCAACTTAATTATTTTTGGTGCTCCCATGTGTGTTTTTTTTTTTATCTCCACAAATTATCTAGTTTGAACAATCAGTCTTGCATATCATAGAGGAGCTTTAATGTAAATTGCTCTCAGGTAGGCCTTGTGTGATTGGCCTCGTATTGATGTCATCAATGCACAGTGGCGTGCACAGAGAGTTTCAAGGGCAGGTGCTCAAATGTAACCAGGAGGGCACTCAAATGTAACCAGGAGGGCACCCCCAAAACTCAATTTTTGGAAAATTTCAGCATCTTTTTGCTCTTTTAAAAAGGGCATGTTGGTCCAGAGAGGGCCACTAGGGGGTGCTCAAACCCCCCTTGACGTCTATGTATGCACGCCTATGTCATCAATGCACCCTGCTTTGTATAATTCCTCCTCTCCTTCAGTCTTCAGTTCCAAATTTGAATTTCCACTTTGTTTACAATGTCCAACATTGTTGATTTTCCAAGTCAACATGGAATTTAAACAAACCTGGTTTTATCTAGCATCAGTGTTATAAATGACTGTTATACAATATCCCCCATATCAGTGCACCCATCACCTCAGGATACAGAGTTGGGAAACCTTTTTTTTTTAATCATGTCCACACAAGGTATCTAAGGTGCATTAATGAGCATTGGTGGGGCTTATTTTGGTGGCATGGTAGCTTTTTGTGGTAACTCTCATGTTTTGCACATGCCAGGAAGTAACATTAAGGAAGTATTTGGACAGGAACATGTAATATTTTGGTAGTGTATATGGGTTATTGCCTGGGTTGTGCCTTGCATGGTGTCCACTGCCATACGTGTATGAATGTGTGTGTAAATTGGTGAACCTGATGCACAATGTAAAGCGCCTTGGAAAAAGGCACTATAAAAATGCACCATTTACCATTTATGTGATGTGTGGTGGATTAGGAGATATTGATCATAATTATTTGACCACCCAATCATTTCAGAGAAATGTATTTTATTCATTCACAGTGAGGGGAAAATGTGTATTTTGGTCCAAAACCTCTTGTAGATCATACAGGTGTATAGGTATATGCTAAAGCACCCCCAATCTCCCCCCTGGTACTGTTCTAATTCTGTGCGTGCACTGTGCACACACAGCACTGCCCTCATGGCCTTTCTAAAATAGGCTGTTGGTAATCAGTCACAAAAATCCATATCAGTCGGACACTATTAGCAATGATATTTGAGAAATTATTATTATTATTATTAAAATGATGTTGTTGTTGCTGTTTTTAATGTATATGTGTTTTTAAATGCTGTATGTGTCATTTACAGATCATTCCAACCTGGTGCAGAGAAAACAACTGGATCATTCCAACACGGTGGAGAAACAACAACTGATGAGCCGATTAGAGCAGTTACAGAACAAATACGTCAACCTGACCGAGGAGAAAGGAGAGTTACAGAGCAGTTTGAACCTGTTACAGGCCAATTATGACCACTTAAAGACCAGTAGTGACAACCTAGAGACCAAATGTGACAAGTTAGAGACAAAGTTAGAGCAATGTGATGCCAAGGAGCTGAAGATGAGACTGTGTGGTCAGTGACACATCACTGCTTTTCATTCACTGTTGTAGCTTTCCTTAAACACGGTCAAATGTTATTGTTTCGTTGTCATATAATCACCTTGATGGCAGAAGATCTGTCATCAATCTGATGACATAAAACAGTGTCTAACATTACATATATTTTGTTGTTAGATTCCAGTGGATTTACATTTGGTGGTGATGGTGTGTGTTATTACATCTCTACTGAGGAGACAACCTGGAATGACAGCAGAGCATTCTGTAGAGACAAACAATCTGACCTGATGACCATAAAGAGCAGAGAGAAGCAGGTGATGTGTATGCGTGTGTGCGTCCATCAAGGACTGTAATACATTTTAACAGCGATACAATATGCATCACAATATGTGGTTGACAGTGCGATACACATTGCCGAGGACCTAAACTAGTGCAAAATAACAACATCTACAATTATGCAACACAGCACTTCACACTGTGTTGTAAGCTTATAAGTCAGCTATTTTCACTAATTATTTTTTCATATTATGTTCCAGGGAACTTCTTAGGTTTGTTTGTTCAATAATATGCTGATTTTCTGTCCAGGACTTTGTTCACAGAGTCAGAAGGGGTAAGTCTGTGTGGATTGGACTGACTGACAGGGAGACAGAAGGAGAGTGGAAGTGGATCGACGGAACATCAGTAACCAACCAATCAACGTAAGACTTAACCTTCATTATTCTACAATGCACTATGCATTTAAAGAAAAAAAAAAACTACCTTTATTTTCATAAGCTACATTTCACTTTATTTCCTCTTCATATTTATATTTAAGTAGTAATTATACTATAATAACACATATACAGTACTGTGGACAATTTGTTTATTCCATTGTCCACTTAATTATACGCAAAAAGAGAGCCAGAGAAAGCAATGTTTGACTGCAACGCCCGCCGTGACGGGTTTGCATAACAGTCTGACGTTTTGCATAACAGTCCGGTTGTTTTTTCCCGCTAAATCTAACTCTAACCCCTAACCCTAAACATCAGTAGAAACCTTTGCCTAAACCTAACCCCAAACCCCAAAGTAAAACCTATCCCTAAACCTAACATTAACCCTTGGCCATTATGGCTGTTATGCAAAACGGTCGACTGTTATGCAAAACAGTCAGTCACCACCTTTAGCAAAACCATTGTGTCTGTTACGCAAAACCATCGAAGTTGTTATGCAAAATGGTTGTGACAGCTATAAAACCGTCAGCAACGACCGTCGCGGTCGAGCATTGCTTTCGCCACTCCTGAATATAATTTGATGTCATGGTTAAAACAATCATTCGTGCTTCAGATAAAATCATTGTTGTGAAGGTATTGTACTGTATTAGTGTTTCTACTTCTGCAGGCACTGGAGGGCTGGTGAGCCCAATGACTCTCGTGGAGTAGAAGACTGTGCTGGGTTTTATGATCTTGGATGGAACGACTTGCCATGTGAAGCAGAAATCTATTGGATGTGTGAAAAAGTTTTGTAGTGTTATGCATCAACTAGGACAGGCAGAGTGCAAGATAGACTCCCCACCACCCCCTTATAATTCCAATTTAATAACGTAAAAAATGATAAAGCATTTTTATGAGCCTGAAATTACCTAAAACATTGTCCAACATTGTCAATGAATAGCTTACTACAATTAATAGCTTACTACAATTAATAGCTTACACAGGCAAGCAAATTAAATTAATTCACTATTCTTTCACTCTTGGGTGCATAAAATGAAACCAAATGGACCCATACAGGTCCATTTGGTTTCATTTTACGCTTCCAAGAGATAGATTATTGTTAAACATCTGAATTGCTTCATATTTTTATTTTGATTGTTTGCCTGCAGTGGTGGGTATTATTACTTAAGAGAGTATCCTTACTTTACTTATGACCCCTTAGAAAAAGTAATATTACTTTACTTATTACTAGAATCAAAGAATAATATATTACATATTACAATATTAATTTCCCAAATCACCCCACTGCAAAAAATAGAGATGTACAACACAATCTGTTTAGTGACAACTGCGATAATTTGTAGAGTGTGCAGAATACTGTGGTGGGTTAGGATCTACAAACTCACAACACTCACAACAACAAGAGTAATAAGTAACTAGGCATGTTTTGGCAGAGTAACATCTTACATATTACACATTTTGGCAGTGTAATATCTTTACTTTCGCAGGAAAAAGTAATATTACAGTAATATGTAATGTTTAATTAGTTACTGCCCAACCTTCTATCATTGAGGTCTTTAGTTTTAGTGACCAACTCAAGAGTGTCACAATCTGACCTCCACAGGAAGCACAAAAATTTGTTTGATGATGGTTTTGAATGAATGTCCAGACACCCCTGCTACAGTATAATACATTTTATTCAAAGGGCACTGCATAAAAAGTGTATATAAAGTAGGCTACAGTGTCCTGAAAATGAACACACCTTAGAGATGTTGCGTGGACATGAAAAATTCCATTCTGTGTTTAAGTGTGTGTTTAAGGTAACTTAATAGGATTCAATGACTGCTTAATACAGCTTAATACAGATAGCATCAGAATGATATTTTTTGAACTTTTTTATGAGCTTTCTATCAGCTGGTTAGGGTTCAATATACAATAAGCCTACTGAGTTTATGATAACATTCAGTCCATTTGTAATGTCAATATCAACACATGAGCAAATACAAATGAGCTAGTTGAGTTTTTGAACGCTATGCTTTGACATTCAACAAAAGTACAGTATGTGTAATAGGAAGTCTTCCAATGTTTAATTTGTATACTGCATTCTCAACACAAAATGCCTTTGGGTGACCATTATGGGGTTGGAATAACTCTCTGCTGCCATCTCCTGGTGACAGCATGGAACTTTCTGGTCATAGTTAAAATGAGAAAAAGTTGATATTAGCCTGATACTCTCACTTTAAACTAAAGAACGTGTGTTTTAAATGTTCAAGTCTAGTTATATAGGACGCATATAATATATTTATTTTATGAGGCTTATTAGTCAAGGGCAAGGCTTATTAGCCAGGGATCCTTTTAAAGCATGTCTGGTGGTCGCCCCGGTGCCCCCCCCATGGCGCCCCAGGCAGCTGCCTAGTCTTCCTAATGGCAGAAACGCCCCTGATTACTCACCTTCGCAGACTGCTGTTACATTGGGTGAGTCGATTGTGGTGTTGACGCAGCTCAGCCCGTGGTCGCAGGTTCCGCCCAGTCCCAGTCCGAACGGACCCTCGCACGTCTCGCCCCTCTGCCGGGCACACACCTGGCAGCAGCGGCATCCATCCAGCACCGTGGAGCCCTTACAGCCGCTTGCCGGGAGCTCCTGGCATGCGTCTGGGTCGCAGGGCGGGCACGGCAACTCGGTGGTCAGGCTAGAGGCCAACATTAAGACGAAGAATGCAGGCAGGAGGAGCCGGCCGACGGGGGAGGCGTGCAGCACCGGCGACCAAGACGATGGCGGCATGGTGGAGAAGAGGAGATGAACCGCAGAGTTCTGACTGTTAGAGAGGACACATTACATGCAAGAGTTACATTACGTGCAAGAATAGATTCTTGAAAATTATGTAATTCAGATGTTTACCATTTTGCCAGTTTATCTCTCTCAAAAACTTTAACGTCCGAGAGACTAGACTCAACATCACATGGTGGTTTGTGGCTGAAATGCCGAATAAATAGTGGGCCCTGGTATGAAAATGGTTGAAATACACTGAATATAAGTAACTAAATATGCAAGATAAGTACTTGTTTTTCTAGACACTGTCAGGGAAGGATTATCCAACGGGCACGTTGGGCCCAGGCCCAGGGGCCCCTGAGCTAGGGGGGGCCCTGAGCGTGTCTGCGTGATCGCTAAGAGGCCCCCCCCAAAAAAGTGGTAACAGTGAATAACAGTGGTGCAGAAAATAAAAAAATCCCACTAAAATAAGCCCAAAAGTCCTAAGCCTAAACATGCTGTAAATCCTGCTGAACAGAAAATTGCTCCGGTGTAGAGGACCCCATAATTTCTTAATCCGTCTATGGACACTGTGATACACGCCCATATATAAAACCCTTTTTTTGGCCACCAGGGCACCCTCCTAAAATCGCCACTGTTACCCTCAGGTTTCCAGACACGAGCGACCCTAAACGCAAGTAAGTGCAAAACTACATTAGATGTTCTAATGTCCATGCATTCACAGGACAAAAACATATACAGTAATGGTATGACCTCCTAGTTAGTCAGACCATCACTAACACTGTTTGGTTACGGTTAGGTTTAGACATAAGCATAGGTTTTACTGAGGTTATCTTTAGGGTGTTCGGGGTTAGGGTTAAGTTTAGTAGGGAAAGTGCGGTCGACTTATGCAAAACGGTCGCAACCGTTACGAAAAACAGTCGCAACTGTAATGCAAAACGGCCGTCGTGGTGGCTGTCTCTCAACTCCATCCTGCAGCACGGGTGAGTTATATTTAACCGGCCAAACAGGTCTGACTAACGTGCAGCCCCATGGAGAAAGAAGCTCATTTCCCCATACTGCTTCTTTAGGCTGCACACACACGCTTAGTCACCCCGACACATTGGGCTCCATTTTCGTCACCGCTAAATCCCTTAGGCCTATCCCTTAACTTCTTTGACTTTTTAAACTATTAAAAAAGATAATTTTTCAATAGTTTAAATGATCAGTCTACAAGCTCACAATGTGTCAATAGATTGGCATGTTGAACTATTCCAAAAAAGTTTTTCAAAGCATGTAACAAAAATGGAGCCCACAGACTGCAGCAGAGAACGAATGAGAGAATCAGCCTTCTTCTTTGTGCTACTGAGTGAAGTCTCGTTGGGTCATCGATTTATCCACAAAAAGTGGCATATGGCATACTGCATTTATTATGTTGATTACCGGAGTCAATTTCTTTGTAAATTAAAGTGTTATATGTGTTATAATCTACAAATGTTCAGGCATAAAAATACACACAAATGAATAATTATAAGTCCCAATAATAATAATACTCATAAGGGTAATAATAATAATCATAATAATAATACCGCAGTCTCAGCGAATGACAGTGATCCAGGTAAGAATGCCTTTCATAAGCCAGCTGCTGGTTGAACTGATCTGATGAAGGAAATACCTCTGTTCACAAAGCTTCAGTCCCGCCCTCACCTGTGTGTGTGTGTGTGTGTGTGTGTGTGTGTGTGTGTGTGTGTGTGTGTGTGTGTGTGTGTGTGTGTGTGTGTGTGTGTGTGTGTGTGTGTCCTTTCATCTCTGCTCCTGCAGCTATTCCTATGAGCCTTGGTAATTACTGTATATAGCAGGTAACGATATTAACCTTGTTAAAATACTCTGCGCTTCCGACCTGGTGGATAATGTGTTGTAGACTGTGGCAACGTCACCTTTTCTCTTAACGAAAGCGATCCTCATCTGCTAAAAAAAAGTCTAACTCTGGCAGAGTTTAAATAATAGAGGCAATCAACTTTAGTGTGCACAAGCACTGCGTTTGTGCACAAACAGAATCTAACTCCACCTCACCTCCACTCTATTGAATCTGCTGGAGACTGCTGTGCTGTGATTGGCTAAAAACACTGCCACACGCCCCACACAACCCGCCTCCCCGTCACAAATTAGCACTGCCTTCCCTGAGCCTGAGAAATGTTTTTTTTTTTTTCTCTCATGAAGTTCTGGACCGTCTGCAGGACAAAGCAAGTGACTGTCTGCAGGAAAACAGTTGCAGCATCAAAGTAGAAGCAATGTAGAGAGGGAAAAGGAAAAATATATATATTTTGATTTTTGACGAAAACGTTGCCTGCTATTACCTTTAATGTGGCCTTTGGAGTGTTCAGAGACGTTATCTGTGGACAGTTCCCAGGGAGCAGAATTGAACTGGACACATACCTGGCTATAATTTCTGATCTGGCATTGTCTTATAGCGGAAATGCTCTTTTACAAGTACCAGAAGTCCTTCTCCAGCAAGGCAGCCTTATATTTGCAACGATTTAACACTCACTTAGACTGGTCTGGTGTTGGACCTGGAACAATTTATTAGCAGGCACTTTACAGGTCACCAGTCTTTGTCCTGCCCTATTTGCGGCTCCTTCAGCCACCCAGCAAAACCTGTATCCCAGTGCATCATTTAAAGCCTCTCATCCCAGCAAACCCCACTCCTTTTTCCAATCCAACAAAAAGGTGAAGCCACGTTATACTGATGGAAATGTTCTAATTTGTATTTATTTCGATACATCCGTCTGTACATACCCTCATTGCAAATTTCTGTATATTTGTAGCCTGTGCAAGGACCGCCACCCAAGGGCAGTGTGCCAACGGCGGTCCTGCCTGCCTCCGGCATCTCCGGAGAAAAATAAATAAACCACCCCCTCAACCCCAATCAGGAGAGCCAGCGAAATCCAAAAGCGACCTCGCCCGTGGGCGCCCGGTTTCAAAAGCGGGCGCCCGCTTTCACAAAAACGGGCGCCCGTTTTCAAAAGCGGGCGCCCGTTTTCAAAAGCGGGCGCCCGTTTTCACAAACTAGGCTATGCCTAAACCTAACTCTAACCCTAAACTTAACCTCAGTAAACCTATGCCTAAACCTAACCTAACCCTAACCATAACCTTTTGAAAAGGGCGCCCGTTTGTGAAAATGGGCGCCCGCTTTTGAAAACGGGCGCCCGTTTTCAAAAGCGGGCGCCCGGTTTCACAAAAACGGGCGCCCGTTTTTGTGAAAGCGGGCGCCCGCTTTTGAAACCGGGCGCCCGCGGGCGAGGTCGCTTTTGGATTTCGCCCCTGCTGCCAATCAGGGTGCCTGAACTTTCTTATTGCTTGTCTAAACACCCAACTAGATGCTTTGTGAACTACTTCACCGGTTTATTTCAGAGACTCTTGTGTTGGGGCGGCTTTGGCTCAGGAGGTAGAACAGGTCGGGCCAATGATTTGTGGGTTGGCGGGTCGAATCCCGGCTCCTCCTGTAAACATGTCGAGGTGTCCTTGGGCAAGGCACTGAACCCCAAATTGCCTCCAGTTGGTGGGTGTGAGACTGAGCTGGCCACCATTGGTGTGTAAATGTTGGAAGTGGGGACGCTGGCGTCTAATGTCGGCCGCTTCACCTCCCAATGTATGAACACTGGCACTGCATGGACGTGTGTGTGCTCTGGTTCCAGTCCCCACCCGTGCCTTGGTGGGAAATAGTGTGGACTTAGGAGTTTTCTTATATAACATTAAATGTATTACCATCTTTTTAGTGCTTAAATCGTAAACTGTAAAACAAATGTAAAAATTGCAATGTTTTTACTTGTTGTAAGTCGCTCTGGATTAAGGAACGTTTTTCCATGGACTGTGTGTCAGATAGGCGGAGGCCTACAACTCTCAATTCAGCCTACAGCTCTAAGCTTCATAACTTCATAACTTCGAAACTGGCCTCTGTAAAACAAAAATGTATATAAAATCCCCCCACCCACCCCACCTCTCCTCATTGTACATTTCTCTTTTCCCTTTTTACCTCCACTATGATTTTACCTCCATGATTTGCTGCTTCTGATTTCACTGAAGTAGTTGTTTTGTATGTACGGTATTTGAATGCCTGAATGAAATGAACAAGTTGGCCACTATTGTAAACAAGTGTATGCTTAACTAGTGTGTCCAATCAGCTTTTTCAGATTTGATGCAGTTGTACTTGAATTGTACTGTAATTCTCCAAGCTGTTATCAGTTTTGTAGCTGTGTGTACTTGACTTGTACTGTAACTATCATCTCTGTTAATAAAAAAATCATTCATTCATTCATTCATTCACCGAATGCCATTCTGCACGGCACGCCCAATATGGGACATTTTTTTTGCGTGGGCATTTCCCTGAGTATCATTTGTCAGTGTTCCTTGTTCCTTGTATTTTTTTTTTTCTTATGCTTGGGTAATTTGTAATGTAGGCCTACCATGAGGTTGAAAACGGTTGTGTTACGGTGTTACAGTTCGTCGTCAGACCGAGTTATTTCCAGACGGCGTCAGTCGTCACCGTAGAGACGGCAGATGTTGCTTCAAGCCCCATATAGCGTAGTCGTCCGCGACAGTGCCTTTTTCATTTACCCTCTTTTTTCGATCAAAATCCTAAACACTTTGCCGTTCATTACCGATGCGATTCCTGTCTGAAGCGTTGGGCAGGCCCTGTGTGGACCTAATAGCTACTCGTGTTGTTGTTGTTGTGGACTGAGAAACAGGAAGAGCTAGACCAGAGACAGACAACCCTAATTCCTCTCTCTCTTAAAATAATCACATCACCTGTAAGAATAAAGACAACTATTCACCATTTGGCATATGAGCGTGTCACGTGACCATGTAACCCTGCATGCATTGCATGAAAATAAACGCACCGATGAACGAACTAATAAATAAATAAATAAATCTCCGTCGGGATTCGAACACTGCCCAAAGGATAAGCCCACAGGTCTACAGCGTAGACCGCTGCGCCATCGAAGGCGCAATATCGTTGCCTCGTAATCACTTCATACAGTACATAGAACCTGACAACCGATTTTTTTTTTGGTCAGGTTAGATCAAGTTCAGACGGTCAGACCTCATTCACCACATTGCTTTGCTTAAATATAGCCGTTTAATCCCGGTTTGTTACTAAATCAACTCTCACCATCATGACCTAAAGTCACTCAGAGTCATGGTATACAGGCTACTCAGAAATTGGAAGTATATGAAGCATTATATGTAGATAAACAGTTCGTTGATAACCTGGCCTCAATATATCATAGATAAAAAATAATGTAAAACCACATACACCAAACACACCAACCCAAATTAATCCATAACAAATGAACTATGCGTTAATAAATTGAATGATTCATTGGTTGAGCAATTGATCGGTCAATATTGATTGATTGATATGCACAGTATGTAGAATAAGTAGGCCTACACTTCTTTTCTTTATTTCAGAGCAGTGCCAACTTCTCCCATGTCTGTGTCTGTACTGTGAGATAAATTAGACCTTTAAAGCTCACACCATTACTTGAGTGTGCACTGTAGCTGGGCCCATTAAAGTTACAGAGATACTGAGTTTTCTATATAGTGATATAGTGTCTGAAAAAGAATCAGAACTTTCCAGGGCAGACATGACAGTGCTGGACCTATGCTTCCATCGAGGGGTCACCCTAAAGAACTGATATAGTGCAAATCTTAGTCCGCAATATAGCAGGTCGCATAAGCTTTTAATCATGTTCATTTGCTGTTCATATTCATATCATGAAAGGGAAGCACTCAGCCCCATTTTGTAATCAATACTGTATGTTAAATGTCCTACAGAAGTTATAAATTACAGACTTTTATTGGACTGGAGATGTGAGATGAATCTCTCTCTCTCACCAACTGGGAGTGCATCAAGCAACAACAAACACACTACTACTACTACTACTACTATTAATAATAATAATAAAACAGTAGCTCTACACCATTGGGGTCAAAATGGGTGAATGGATGGATTCATGTATGTCAGGCTTTGGGGCCAAAACTGGCTGCTCCTAAATTCGGGCCATATGTTTTGTTATATGTAAAAACATGTTCCTTTGTGGACTTTCCTTTTTTTTTTTTTTTTTTTAAGGAACTTCTTTTCAGTTTGGGGATTATTTGTCTAAGAAGAGTGCTCCTCAGTTTGGGGCTTATCTTCATGCACTGAAGCATGAGCTCAGCCACGGTCTTTATTTGATTTATTTAATTAAAAAAAAAGGAATGCTCACTCCTCATACATTGAAGGAAGCATGAACTCAGTTCAGGGCTCTTATAGGTTGGCAGAGGGAGCATAGCGCCGAGGATTATAGCGTAAGCGATTGGCACTGGGTGTAAAAGGTGCTGTAGGATAAAATAATAAAAAGATGGTGTCTTGTTGCTCTTGACTTAGTAAATCAGGATGACAAAATAATCTACACATTAAAATATGGAATGAGTGAACCCCTAACGTTTGTAGAAGTATGCAAGGTCATCCTAGACTGAGGAAATGTTTGTCTCTCTGCATTCATGAATGCTGTTTTATTGCAAAATGTCTAATTTATAAATTTAACCCTGCCAAAATCTATTAGGGTGCATGTCTACAGTGTCACCTGCAGTGACAGCTCTCAACATGGACAGGAAAGGTTAGAAACCAATAGGCTATAGAGGAGCAAACTGCAGTGTACAGTTGTATGATTGCAACTGCTGTCCTGAAATGATCAGTGTGTGCACTTTTGACGTACAGTAGCCTAGGCTATGTGGTCATTTGTTACACACTGTAGAATAAAGAACAGTGGGTAAGGCAAACATGTTATTTTTGTGTACTATGTATGCTGTGTGCCAAATAAAACAACTTGGTTTTAAATAATGTGGTTGGCTGATTAACTCGTCTTCTTTATTGTGTTGTATCTGTGAGGTATCATCTGTTTCATATATTTCCAATTACTGAGTAGCCTGTATACCATGACACTGAGTGACTTTAGGTCATGATGGTGAGAGTTGATTTAGTGACAAACCGGGATTAAACGGCTATATTTAAGCAAAGCAATGTGGTGAATGAGGTCTGACCGTCTGAACTTGATCTAACCTGACCAAAAAAAAAATCGGTTGTCAGGTTCTACGTACTGTATGAAGTGATTACGAGGCAACGATATTGCGCCTTCGATGGCGCAGCGGTCTACGCTGTAGACCTGTGGGCTTATCCTTTGGGCAGTGTTCGAATCCCGACGGAGATTTATTTATTTATTTATTAGTTCGTTCATCGGTGCGTTTATTTTCATGCAATGCATGCAGGGTTACATGGTCACGTGACACGCTCATATGCCAAATGGTGAATAGTTGTCTTTATTCTTACAGGTGATGTGATTATTTTAAGAGAGAGAGGAATTAGGGTTGTCTGTCTCTGGTCTAGCTCTTCCTGTTTCTCAGTCCACAACAACAACAACACGAGTAGCTATTAGGTCCACACAGGGCCTGCCCAACGCTTCAGACAGGAATCGCATCGGTAATGAACGGCAAAGTGTTTAGGATTTTGATCGAAAAAAGAGGGTAAATGAAAAAGGCACTGTCGCGGACGACTACGCTATATGGGGCTTGAAGCAACATCTGCCGTCTCTACGGTGACGACTGACGCCGTCTGGAGATAACTCGGTCTGCCGACGAACTGTAACAACGGAGACTTGTCCTACCTTAATTCAAGTCGCCAGCATGGGGATGTTGTAGTAGCTAGTTGAGAGGCACAATTCAAAGCTCCGTGCACATTTTCCAGTATGGTTGTACATAAAAAAAAAAACCTCCGAAACCAACAAAAACGGTTCTCTTCTTATTTTCTTCTCATTTCTTCGTTTCTATTGTTTTACTGGTCAACTATTGTGGCAAAAAACTGTTTGCTGCCGTCCTCATTCACACGTCTGCGTGTCCAAACATTTCCCCCTGTCCCTCTCTCACTCTTCCCTAAACAAGAGGTTCCCTCCTGCTGTGATAGCAAGATTTATTTTGGTTTTGTCCAGAGCCTTGGAAATAGACAGAGTTGCGACATTGAGGGGACAGAAAATAGTCTGGTCACGTGGTTTTAGTACTCGCGCGAGCCCATAGGCTCCAATGCATTCAGTAACTTCCGGCTGTCACTATTTGTTGTCACTATCCAATACAAGTCTATGTAGAGGAGCCGCCATTGGACTGGCGCCATGGAGTGAACGGAGTTGGCGTAACTCTGTATTTCCAAGGCTCTGGTTTTGTCCACAATGATTTCAGAGAAAAAACAAAACAGGCAAACATACAGATGAAAATAACTATTAATCTTCTACATCCTCTAGTTCAGATGGTGAATATTTTAACTTTAGAAAATTTAGAAAGATATTAAAGATCTTATATATTTTTTGAACATCATATATAACAACATTAATATATTTTATATGTTTCACTTTACAAAGAAATATTATGGATCTTATGTTAACTTTATTCTATAGGCTATATTAACTTTACATGAAAGGTGCCACTGTCAAGAGTTCGCATAGGCCTACAATATTTTCCATATGGGTGTTCAGAATGTGAACTGCAAACACACACACATGGATCATCATAGTCACTCATTTATATTCTGTCATCAGATGTATTTCACCATGTTAATGATTTTTTCAGACCTCCATTTTTAGGAAATACAAATTTTTCACCGTGAGTCACTTCACCCTGGAGTATGATTGAGCCTTCATCCCTTGGAGGACATCATTTTTTTTTGTTCAAGCAAGGTTCATGTTTTAGGTTATTATAGAAATTAAAATATGAGGGGTCATTTGTTTTAATTTGCTGCTTTATTTTGATTTACGTTTTTTAGCTGTTTCTGACTGTTAGGCAGGGCCATTCGAACATCGCCCTAAATACATATCTGTTTAAAAAACAATAAAGCAATTTATTTTTTTAAATTATCTACTATAGTCCCAATAAACCCCAGGTAATTACATAAAAGATTACAGAATCTACTGAATGTGACAAACTGCCATATTGAGTCTGTTATACAGTGCAGTGTGCTGCCTCCTTCCCATTCACTATAGATCCTGCGATCTTTTGCAGCCAGATAAAAAAAACACAGCTGTATTTAAGCTATATTGCCTTTTTGCTATTATGGAAAAAAAAAAAAACATTTCTGAATATACAATATTATTTCAGACTATCAAAACATGTTTTAGTATTTGGTAAAAAAAAAAAAAAAAAAAAAAAAAAAAAAAGCAAGATAGTTTATGGATAAGGATTTAGCCTTGGCAAAAATAGAGTCGCTGTCTTTATCTCAAGGAACTTATGAGAGCTGCCAATCTTCTCATGAAAATATTTTGACCAGAATTTGTTGCAGATATTACATAATCAGCTATTGTGGATATCATCCTATCATTTCTCAGATGTTGTAGAGTCAGAGCTTGCTTTTGAGGCTTTAATGTGTGGACTTACAGATGCTGCAACGTTGGCTGAAAGCACCTCTCCCTTTGTTTAGACCTGCTTTGATGTCTCTTCTTTCTCTTGGCTTCCAACAGTGGTGAAAGTGTGTGTGTGTGTTTGTGTGTTCTAAGAGTAAAAAGCTGTTTAATGTTTTTAATTAATTTTTAAGGGTTTTATTTCATGATTCCGCATTCCATTCCAAGCATTACCTTTGCATGAAAAACTCCTTGGACCACTGCCCTCATCATATTTGATGTGTTCCAGTCACATTTCATCTGCTATATAAAAATACATTCCCCTATATTTCCACACTCATCAAAATCCAGTACATGCCACATTGCATGTACTGTCATGTCAAAAATACCCAAACTCAACCTCAACATGGGTTGTACTGTACTGTACCATGCTTTGAGCATCGGCTATGTTTTGCTATATTTGACTTTTTTAAATTTATTTATTTCTCCTTCCTAATATGACATCATAATTTGCTAACCCTAATTCATCCCATTTGGATCTGAGTATCTGAAAAGATTTGAACAAAAAACAACAACTATAGAGTAAAGTGCGCCTATGATTACTAAATAAAGTCACTTTTCGTGACAAGACCCGACAACACAGCCGAAGAGCACTATTGCCTGCTTTCAAGCAATTTGCAGGATCTTTCGTCAGCAGACGGCCTTGCGCACATCTGGCTGCAGTCTTTTAAACGTCTTTTCTAGCCTGGAAGATCTGTCTTTTCTGTCTGAAACCACCTTTAGTTAAACTCATATCCAAAACATATCCTGTGTGTACCAAGAGCAACACCTTAGCAGCATTTCAATGTCTTCTCCTCCCACCCCTTCCACCCAATGCAAGGGAACTATTGATGGTACACTCACTCTCACATGGGTACTTGATAGGTTACCATAGTTACCCGCTGAATATCGATCTCCATATATGGAGTTCTCTGACTACTAACCTATCTGACATCCATGTTTGGAGGTTGGAGGTTTGGAGCTTCCTGGAGGTAGGTGTGATATGCATGCTAATGTATAACTCCATATATGGATATGACTTATTGTGACATCAGAGATGTGACATATCTTCTCAGCAGCCGAGCACTATTTAAAGGGACGTCGTAAGTGATTTTGAGGTCAGATGCAAACAGTATTACTCCACTACTCTTTGCTTAATACCAAGACACAACTTCTCAGAATCTGCTTTCAACCTCCCAGTTCAACCTACTCTCATCCAGACAAACTCCACAAGTGACGAGCAATCCGGCACATGAGCACATGTGACATCCGTCACATGCTATAATGTATGCCGTGAAGATGCTCCTGTCAGCTGTCCTGTTGGTGATGTACCTCTTTGGCATTGCAACGGGAGTTCCAACACATCTAAATGGCATCCGCTGTCCACAACCAGAACCCCGTGATCTTGCTGTTCGTGGCATCTATGCTGTTTCAAACGGCACATACTTGCAATTTGATTGCCTTGATGATGATGAGGTCTTGGTTGGCGCCATCGTTGTCACCTGTGGCACTGATGGAGAGTGGACACCTGCTCTCCCAGAATGCAAACTGCCTGTCCCTTGTCTCCCACCAACAGCACCAAACATGGTTTTGAGTGAGGACGATGACATCAGGAACCCAGAGTTTCCACATGGATCATCCGTCACACTCGTCTGTGACACTGGTTTCATCTCGAAGGGAGGCAGTGGGAATGTCACCTGTACCGCCGGCAGTTGGAGTTGTGTCACACTCATCTGCGAGAGGACAGGCGGCTCTATTGGTTGTCCACTGAATGGAACGCAGGTTGGCGACACAACGGTGGCAACCTGCAATACTGGTTCCTCGCTTGCCTTGTCATTCTTTGCAATCCTCATTGCTGGGGTTTGCCTATATGTACAGCAAGTAGAGTGAAAGGAGGTGAATCACCAAACTCCATCGAGGAGTCAACAATAGATCCATTTCCGCAGGCAAGGAGAAAACCTTCAACCCACAGAACACTAGAGATCCCCACCCTTCAAGCTGTTAAGAAATACAGCAAACACTTTTTTCCCCCCCATACACACAGCTGATTTGAATGGTGAGTGGTCAAATCCGCTCCCAGAATGCAAACGGCCTGTCCCCTGTCTCCCACCAACAGCACCAAACATGGTTTTGAGTGAGAACGACACCATCAGAAACTCAATGTTTCCACATGGATCATCCGTCACGCTGGTCTGTGACACTGGTTTCGTGTCTAATGGAGGTAGTGGGAATGTCACATGTACCGTCGGCACATGGAGTTGTGTCACACTCTTTTGCGAGAGGACAGATGGCCCCCTTGGAAAGCCGAGTGGAACAATGGAACAACAATTGAATAGAGCAATCAGTTATCCAAATGGAACACTGGCTGGTGACACGACGGTGGCAACCTGCAATGTCGGTTCCTCGCTTGCCTCGTCATTCTTTATAATCCTCATTGCTGGGGTTTGCCTATATATGTACAGCAAGTACAATAGTGAAAGGAGGTGAATCACCAAAGTTCACCGAGGATCCAACAATAGATCCACTTCATCAGGCAGAGAGAACCTTCAAGTTGACACGCATAGCATTGTCAAAATGTATGATGACAAGAGTGCTCTTCAATTCACACGGGTGGGATTCTTTTTTGTTTCCGGGATAGTAGAAAGTATTACAGATAAAAATGGATAAGCTAAAAGGAGCTTCAATAAAACTTGGAAAAGAAAAACAAGTTAATGATTTTCTCAAATCTACAAAAGGATTCAATTATTTTCTCCATATGGACAGAATTTTGAAAGTGTGTATGAATTTAGTTTGTGTTTGTGTCGCCTTTTGCCCAATACTGTATGGAGGTCTTTGTCAGGCATGCCCAAATATCGGCATATCATATATGCAGATAGCAGAACATTATTGTGATGTCAGTAACCCCATGATCTTGCTGCCTATGGTATCTAAATACAGTCAAGTCGGCCTCCTCAACATGAATACGGAGATTTGCAATTTTATTACCTTCATGATTATACAGTCCTGGTGGCCACCAAGTTTGTCACCTGTGAGTTGAATAGTGAGTGGACACTCTCCCAGAATGCAAACTGCCTGTCCCCTGATCAACAGCACCAAACATGGTTTTGAGTGAGAACGACACCATCAGAAACTCACACTGGTCTGTGACACTGGTTTTGTGTCTAATGGAGGTAGTGGGAATGTCACCTGTACCGCCGGCACATGGAGTTGTGTCACACTCATCTGCGAGAGGACAGACAGCTCTCTTGGTTGTCTACTGAATGGAACTATCGGTTATCCGAATGGAACACTGGTTGGTGACACGACGGTGGCAACCTGCAATGCTGATTCCTCACTTGCCTCGTCATTCTTTACGATTCTCATTGCTAGGGTTTGCCTATATGTACAACAGGTCCAAGCAGGGGCGGATCTAGGCATGGGCATGGGGGGCAAAGCTCCCCTAAATGCCCTGACAGCCTCACCAAACATGATGGCATGCAAAACAACACACATTTCAAAGATATTTGAAATTAAAGTGCTTATTATTAAAATTGAAACCCTACTACTGCTACTAACTAACTACAGCTGTGTCACCACTAAACCAACAGCATTTCATCATTGAAAACAGAAAGCTCTCTGAGTCAGACCTTTAGCTTTATGCATGCTGCGTGGCTGTTGCAACTTCAACAACAACTGATGTTATTGTTGATGCTTTACTTGACTAATAAAAGTCCTGTAAACGAAAATGGTATGGGTGCGGCAAATAGACATGCGAATGCATGGGACATGCGATGGGACATGCTCCCAGGCCACCAGTATAGCCTGTGTATGGGAAAACAGGTACATAGAAAATAAAATAAATCTCCTCCCTGTGATGTGGCCCGCTTACTGGTTGTGGCTCTAAGCCAGGGATGTAAAACTCAAATACACAACAGACCAAAATAGAAAAATTGGTACAAGTCGGGAGCCGGAGATTCCGGACTGCTTTAACACACGGTTTACGATGATGTTCCAGGCAAACAGCAAAAAAGTAATTTTCCTTCAAAAATCAATGTCCCTTTAATACCAAGATAAATGTAAAGATGAAACTGCATGCATTAAAAACTGAAAATGCATTATTAAAGCTCAGTGTCATGTTCTATGATCCTCACCAAGCACTGCTTTCAGAGTAAAATGAGACTGAGTTGAGGAAGTAAAACAATTAGTTCCATTAATTTCTAATCATGGTGTGTGTTATATACCAGAGGGCCAGTTCCAATAGTAATTCAATATCATCCTGCGGGCCGAAGATAATTAATTCACAGGCCTGATTTGGCCCCCATACCTTGAGTTTGACATTATGTGCTCTAAGCGATCGCTCTTGTTGTTAGAACCGATCCTGGCTGGATTGGGGGTCAATACCTTGTACATCAAGCTGCTTCACGCTCACACACAGAAGCAGGAGATAGGCTCATGGCTCGATAAGGCTTACTTACTGCTTACATCAGAATTAAGTCAACTGTCGCCTCACAGGCTTACAGTTATACTGTAAACAGGGCGCTGCAGACAAATACACTAGGCTTGATTTGGCATCTAACAAGTAGTCCAGCTCCATTTTCGTCACACACGAAAACTCTTCTCCCTAAGTATTTTGAAAAACTTTTTGGAATAATTCAACATGGCAATCTATTCACACGTTGTGAACTTGTAGACTGGCCATTATAAATATTGAAAAATGTTTTTTTTTTTTAATAGTTTAAAAAGGCGAATAAGTTAAGGGATAAGGGGTTTAGTGGTGATGAACCCCTTATCGTTTAACTTATTTGCCTTTTTAAACTCTTAAAAAATAAATAAAATCTCTTTATTTGTTCTTCTTTGTTTTGTTTTGTTTTTCTTTTCTCCCTTGTCCATTGTAAAACTGTTATTGCCTGATGTTGTTTGCGTTCTGTATACTGTGGTGTTTTCACATAAAATAAAAATATAAATTATTAAAAAAAGGGATAAGGGGTTTAGCGGTGACGAAAATCTCGGCCTAACTAGTCTAAACTGTTATACATGTATTGATGATGTATTGTGTCTATGGAGAGGCAGTTGTAGTTGCAAATCAGCAAAAGGCAAGATCCATGAGCCTACCTCCAGTTCCTGTAGGTTTGAGGCAGCTATAAGGACACTTGCTGGACATGACCCTAGTACCGGTAGGTTAAACACCTGCCCAACTGGCCAAGGGCAGGTAAATAAAATGGTAGGGCAGGTACGCTATACTTTCTCTGATTGGGAAGATTTCTTGTAATGCATTGAATCTAATAAGAAAATTTGGCATCCGTCATGTTCCATCAGGTGTTATAGTAGTTTAGTGTCTGTCTGAGAAGATGGCCTGCTCTGTTTATTATTTTGTGTACATTTATCAACCACAATGAAGTGAACAATGTTTTTTTGGGGAATGTTTATATACCTAGATTGAGTATTGAGTCTGTTTTGTATTGAGTCCTGATTATGCTTTCAAGCACTTTAATATAAAATGCACCTTAAGTATTGGTCCAAAAGGATTTAAAGGAGAAATGCATGTACTATCTAGCTCATGTCGGATATAAGGTTCATATCCAGCTACAGTAATATGGTGACACCTCTGTTGTACAAGTGTTTTCTGAAATGACAAAAAAAAAACACTTCACTATGCTGGAATGTAAGATGTTGTGTGGATGTATTTTTTCCACACATTCAGTGCATTAGTTTAATTATGTCCTGGTCAAACGATTCCCTATACTATGTAAATATTCCTCCATTTAGGCTACTTTATTATTTGGCATTTTGTAGTTTGAAAAATAAACCTGACTGAGGCTGACTGTGTTATTACCCACAGTAATCTAGTTTAAGCATGTTTGGCCAGCAGTTATGAGAAAGGGTGTCAGCACACTGTCTTTACATCTAGAGCAGTAGTTCATTACGCAGAATGAACTGGTGTGTAAGTGAAGACAAGACAAGTCCAGGATATTTTTGTCATTACTAAGAAACATCAGGAAATGATTAGGTGGCCTACAGTACATTATGCATAGTTCCCACCACCACATCTCATTTGCATCATGTGATAAAAAATGGTTGTGAATGCTGTGGGATGTTTTAAGATGTCTGTCCCATTGCTAATGGACAGGTGATACGGTGAACACAGGGTATTTTCACAACTTGTAAATGTATGTTGTCTGGGACCAACACACCATGATAGTTCATGATTGCATTACACACATGAAACACTGCTGGCAAATGTAGCTTTATTTGACTTTAATGGGTCCTCTGTGCATATTTTGTGCAAAGTGTCAACTTGATGTTTTTTTTTTTTTTACACCAATAATAGTGTGATATTGTCAAAGCTTCATGCCCATTCATGCTTTGAATTTACTCCAGTTCATACATCAATGTATCATTAAGTTTACTTACATCAAATGTGAAGCTTAAAATGCAATCTCAAATGTCTATATTTTTGCATAGAACATGACCTGGGGAGAGAGAGAGGGGTGGAGCACATGTAACAGTCTGTTACTTTCTGATTGGTTGAGAGGTTGTTCTATTGTTCTCCTCTTTGGCCAATCAATCCCAAGCAGTTAGTGGTGACAACTCAAGCTCTCTAGTATAAGAAGAGATTGTAGTTGGAATTTCTCCACATCATCTCCAGGATATCAATCATTTCTGAACACATCTGACTGTGATCCAGATCAGCTGAAGATGAACTCTCTCAACCACACCATGGACAATTCCGCTCAACAGGATGATCATCAAGACCTCTGTAAGTTATAACTGTTTTTAAATTCATATACAGCATGTCAGTGGCAGCCAATACATTTCTTAAGTTAATTACTGTTTTTGTTTTAATTAGCACAAACTAAGACAATCTGTTCTTTATCTCTTTCTAAAATGCACAAAATGTTATTGCAAGTAATCAATACATTGTAATATTTTCATCCATGTAGAGACCAGCATCATCATGTGCAAGGTTTTATAACAATTTGGCTATTCTTAGCCTAGAATCTTGATCATAGAAAATGTATGATGAATGGTAAAGGGAGACAGTTGCATGCATACTCAGATATACAGATTTCTATGAGAAATGTTGAATGGCTGGTGAACTGTTGAGTGCGTGTGTTGACTTATAAATATCACATGACATATCTAACATATCTATAACAATATTTCTCTTTCCAATTCAGTGCTGCATCATCAGACTGACTTCTCTGTTCTACCAGAGGTGAATGAACAAAGAAGTTTGGCCAAACAAAAAGACCACTGCTGTGATCAATGTGGAAAACGCTTCTCTATGATGTCCAGACTTAAAACACACCAAAGAATTCACACAGGAGAGAAACCCTATGGGTGTGATCAATGTGGACAACACTTCTCTCGAATTGGACACCTTAAACAACACCAAAGAATTCACACAGGAGAGAAACCCTATGGGTGTGATCAATGTGGACAACGCTTCTCTCAAATGGAATCCCTTAAAATACACCAAAGAATTCACACAGGAGAGAAACCCTATGGGTGTGATCAATGTGGACAACACTTCTCTCGAATTGGACACCTTAAACAACACCAAAGAATTCACACAGGAGAGAAACCCTATGGGTGTGATCAATGTGGACAACGCTTCTCTCAAATGGAATACCTTAAAATACACCAAAGAATTCACACAGGTGAGAAACCCTATGGGTGTGACCAATGTGGACAACGCTTCTCTCAAATGGGACACCTTAAAATACACCAAAGAATTCACACAGGAGAGAAACCCTATGGGTGTGATCAATGTGGACAACACTTCTCTCGAATTGAATCCCTTAAAAAACACAAAAGAATTCACACAGGAGAGAAACCCTATGGGTGTGACCAGTGTGGACAACACTTCTCTGACTCTGCCAAGCTTAAAAGACACCAGAGAATTCACACAGGAGAGAAACCCTATGGATGTGATCAGTGTGGACAACACTTCTCTGACTCTTCCACCCTTAAAAAACACCAGAGAGTTCATACTGGAGAGAAAGCTTATGGATGTGACCACTGTGGACAACACTTCTCTAGCTTGTCCAGCCTTAAAAAACACCAGAGAATTCACACAGGAGAGAAACCCTATGGATGTGACCAGTGTGGACAACACTTCTCTCGCTTGTCCAACCTTAAAACACACCAGAGAATCCACACAGGAGAGAAACCATATGGGTGTGACCAGTGTGGACAACACTTCTCTGACTCTTCCAAGCTTAAAAGGCACCAGAAAATTCACACAGGAGAGAAACCCTATGGATGTGACCAGTGTGGACAACACTTCTCTCAAATGTCAAACCTCAAAACACACCAGAGAGTTCATACCGGAGAGAAACCATATGGATGTGACCAGTGTGGACAACACTTCTCTCAAATGAGCAGCCTTAAAAAACACCAGAAACTTCACACTGGATAGAAAGCACATGGATCACTGTGAACAACACTTCTCTCAGCCTTGAAAACGTGCCTGTTTAGTGTGACAAAAGCTTCTTTAGAACAGGTGCATCAGAAAATACATATACCATGAAGTGTAGCATACCGATCCATATATTTTTCAAGCAACCATCTATTAAAGAGTCTAAGCTGTTTTGAACACAAGACATATATATGAGAATGTTGAGTCTAGATCAAACGTTGATTGGCTGACTGAGCGACGTTAGCTTTAACTGTCTTTTACTGATTTGTGTAGTACATTTTTATTTGCAGATACAATTGTTCTCACTGTCTGAGCTTCTCAAACCTACAGTATTCTTTGTTTTCCAATATAACCAGTAGATTTTTTTTTATTGTGTGTGTGTTTTTTTCCATAAATGATAGAGATAGAAAGATGTTAAATGATGGAGACAACAGAACATAGGTAGCCTCTTCACTGTGTCTTCTGTATGTTTTTATTCAAGGTGCACAATAAATTTCCTGACTGCTGTAATGTTGTTTTTGTTCATATTTACCCAGAATATTAATACTACTTTATGCTGTATTTTATTCTGCAATAAACAATACTGTTATTTCCCCCGCTGTCGATCTAGACATGTTACATTCCATATACAGTACATTCAATTTACTTTTCTTCAACAGCCCAGTTATATCCAATATCAAAACAAAATACAAACTCCATTACAATTCTTTATCACTCTTTATCACTCCCATCTGCATTACTCCTTTAATTAAATCCCTTTGGACCAATACTGTAAACTTGTATTTTAAGGCACATTTTATTTTAAAGTGCTCAAAAGCATCAGAACTCAATACAAAACAGACTCAATACATGTACTAAATCACCCTGTTTACATTGTAGGTATCAAAACATTTCCCCAAAAAACATTGTTCATAAATGTACACACAAGAATAGTCAGAATAGTCAGTCACCTTATCTCAGACAAACACAGGTTTTTTAATACATCGAATGGATGCAAACTGGGACGTGTCTTCAGTGATGTATCCCAAGCTCATTGGGGTTTCGGGTCTCTCGAACATCATACCCCTCACTCAGGTGACCCAGCCGGGGTTCATGACGCCCCGACTCACGTCCCAGTAGCTACCCCTGATCAGTCCCACAAGGGAAAGGCCAAGGCCGTCCAATCCACCGCCCCTGAAATACCCCGCCAAAACTGGGAGGTTCTGATGCGTGGAGGGACTAGGCTCTGTGGTTTGACACCTGTCCGTGCCCCTCCTACGTCTCACCAGGCCCAATCCTGCTCTCACCAGGAGGCACAGGACCTGTGCGTTGCACCAGACTCCCAGCGCCGGACATGGAAGAGACTCCATGAGCGGTGGACAAACGGCCCTCCTAAAGGACTAACCAAGGGTTTTTTGGGCGTCTTCCTCACGGACGACACAGGCTGGGGCGCTAGCCCATACTGCTAACCCGGGTGCCGTCTACATTCCGGCTGCCACCCGTCTCTCCGGTGGTCACCAAGTCTTTCCCTGGTTGTCACGTAGTCTATTCCTATGAGTCACTATAAATAGGTTGGTCGGTTTTTTAATACATCGAATGGATGCAAACTGGGACGTGTCTTCAGTGATGTATCCCAAGCTCATTGGGGTTTCGGGTCTCTCGAACATCATACCCCTCACTCAGGTGACCCAGCCGGGGTTCATGACGCCCCGACTCACGTCCCAGTAGCTACCCCTGATCAGTCCCACAAGGGAAAGGCCAAGGCCGTCCAATCCACCGCCCCTGAAATACTCCGCCAAAACTGGGAGGTTCTGATGCGTGGAGGGACTAGGCTCTGTGGTTTGACACCTGTCCGTGCCCCTCCTACGTCTCACACTAAACTACTATTACACCTAATGGAAGATGATTTCGAAAATGGGAAACAATGATGAGCTGTCAAAGTACTAGTTCTACACCTAAATGACAACACAGTTTTTTTGTTAATAATACACATCAGGAATGTGTGGACTACATTTTGCATAGTTCCCGCTACCAAATCTCATGTGCATGTGATAAATATAGGTGTGAATTTTGTGGAATGTTTTGAGAGATGTCTGTCCCATTGTTAATGGACAGGTGATACTGGGTCAGGCTGAGCCTGTGTAACTATTGCTCAATGGATGTGCCAACAGTTGGACTAATTTTGTGGGATTATACAAAAGTAATTAAAGTATAGGATATGAATGTCATTTTAGATAGCTTGTTAGTAGCCAAAGGTTGTGAATATTGTGCATGTTATAGGGAGTTCTAGTGTGTGTGTGTGTGTGTGTGTGTGTGTGTGTGTGTGTGTGTGTGTGTGTGTGTGTGTGTGTGTGTGTGTGTGTGTGTGTGTGTGTGTGTGACTATTTTAAATATAGAGGAGAGAGGAGAGCTGTCAGGAAAATAATTGCTCAGTGTATAAAGAAGAACTCCTTAGATGGCAGCTTAAGAAAAAAACTTTATTTAATTTGTGCTAATGTTGCAATTAGTAGAAAGTAGAAAACATTATGGCCCTATGACCTTCGCCAGTGCTATGCTACTAATTCTGTATATATTTTAAAACCTATGTACAAATGCCCATGTATTCTAACTTAGTGTACCATTTTTACACACTGTAAAACACTGTAAAAATGGCAATAACACAATATTACCACATTATTACCATTTCGACAGCGCATACCAGTTCCCACTAATATCCAGCAACTTCACATAGCCATTGAAGAGGAGTGGAGCAACATTCCACAGGCCACAATTGACAATCTGATAAACTCTATGCGAAGAAGATGTGTTGCACTGCATGAGGCAAATGGTGGTCACACCAGATACTGACTGGTTCGGAGGCCCATACACCCAATTAGGCAAAAGAAAATTGCACATTTCAGGGTGTCTTTTTGTTGTGGAGAGTCTGGGGTACACCTGTGCACTAATCATGATGTCACACCTGCATCTTAATGTGGCACACCTGTGAGGTGGGATGGATTATCTTAACAAAGCAGAAGTGCTCAATATCACACATTTAGGCAAATTTGTGAACAGTGTTTGAGAGAAATGGTTATATTGTATATCTGGAATGAATTTTAGAGCTTTAAGCCTATCCCCTGAAAAATGGGAGCAAAAACAAAAGTGTTGCGTTTATATTTTTGTTGAGTGTGTATATATATATATATATATATATATATATATATATATATATATATATATATATATATATATATATATATATATATATATATATATATATATATATATATATATATATATATATATGGGGACCGGAGATCTCGGCTAGGTGGTGTGGAGAAGTCGGCTAGGTGGTGTGGAGAAGTCGGCCAGGGGGTGTGGAGAAGTCGGCCAGGGGCTGTGGAGAGGTCGGCCCATCAAGCCATTTATGCTTGATATTTCTTGCTGTTGTGACAATAGACATGCATAGGCACCATTATCACTGCATATCAACCATTATCAAGCCATGACAATAGACATGCATAGGCACCATTATCACTGTGCCATGACAATAGACATGCATAGGCACCATTATCACTGCATATCAACCATTATCAAGCCATATGCATGTTCAATAGACATGCATACCAACCCTTATCACTGCATACCAAGCCATTATCAAGCCCTGCCCAGGCCATATACCCTTGATATTGCCCAATCGAAACCAAATGTTAAATTATATTTAAACATCTGAATTACGTAATTTTCATTTCCCAATTGTGGGAAACAGTAAGTAACACAATAACACAATCACCACAATCGAAACCAAATGTTAAATTATACTTAAACATTTACGTAATTACGTAATTTTCATTTCCCAATTGTGGGAAACAGTACACAGCAAAAAGTCTGGAGTTGAATTGACTCTCACAGAGTCAATTTCAACTCATTTTCAGAGTTTATATAGTTCCACACTTTCTAGTTAAATTAACACTTTGGAAAGAGTTCAATATTTAACACCAGACCAAGAGTTCTTTATTTAACTCTATATCAGTGATTTGACAAATAACACTGTGTTGAGTTAAATGATTCACTCTTTACCAGAGTTGAATAATGACATAATTTACTCTTGACTAGAGTTGAATAAAAACATGGTTTACTCTCAACTAGAGTTGACTAATTAAATGTTTTACTCTCGACTAGAGTTGAATAATTAAATATTTTACTCTTGACGAGAGTTGAATAATTAAATGTTTTACTCTTTACCAGAGTTGAATAAATACATATTTCACTCTTTACTTTATTTGCAGTTTTGTTTAATTTCATTCGCCTGAGCTGTGGAGGTACAATTTGATCAATAGACACAGCCATTAGCAAGCAATTTCACCTCGGGTCCAAGTGTGAACATATCAGCAATTATCAGTCAATCACATCACTTTTGCTGGACCAGGGAAACAAAGCAGTCAAAACATTCACTAGATCAACATGACAATTAATCTTCTACATTCTGTTGTGTAGCCTTAAAAAGTGCACAATAATAAGGATAATAATATACAAGGGCCTAAAACAGCTGACACTAGCTCACTAAGTAACTAACTATTCCACAGACATGGGCCGACCTCTCCACTCCCCCGGCCCGACCTCTCCACTCCCCCGGCCCGACCTCTCCACAGCCGCGGCCCGACCTCTCCACAGCCGCGGCCCGACCTCTCCACAGCCGCGGCCCGACCTCTCCACACGATTCGGGCCGACTTCGCGGCGGCCCGACTTCTCGTGCGACCTAATATATATATATATATATATATATATATATATATATATATATATATATATATATATATATATATATGAGAGAGAGACCAATAACCGTTTTATTAAATTAAAAGAACTGCAACTCAAAGATGTATTTACATTAAAACCATTAAAAACATATTGGCCAAACTATGTATGTTTAATCGGCCTTTGGTAGGGATTAATGCAAAATACCACTGTGTTTCTGTGAAAGGGGTTATCCTGTTATGTTGCATGGTCAAAAACCGCTGGGGAATAGGTGAGAATGGGTTAGGCCAGGTGTGTAACCCTGCTGGATGGATGGGACAGCCAATTTGCATGAGGTCCTTTTGTATGATAAGTTGAGTGCTTAAAGGCACTCAATATTTGAAATTAAAGTGCTTATTATTAAAATTGAAACCCTACTACTGCTACTAAATAACTAGCTGTGTCACCACTAAACCAACAGCATTTCATCATTGAAAACAGAAAGCTCTCTGAGTCAGACCTTTAGCTTTATGCATGCTGCGTGGCTGTTGCAACTTCAACAACAACTGATGTTATTGTTGATGCTTTACTTGACTAATAAAAGTCCTGTAAACGAAAATGGTATGGGTGCGGCAAATAGACATGCGAATGCATGGGACATGCGATGGGACATATGCTCCCAGGCCACCAGTATAGCCTGTGTATGGGAATACAGGTACATAGAAAATAAAATAAATCTCCTCCCTGTGATGTGGCTCGCTTACTGATTGTGGCTCTAAGCCAGGGATGTCAAATTCAAATACACAACAGACCAAAATAGAAAAGTTGGTACAAGTCGGGAGCCGGAGATTCCGGACTGTTTTAACACACGGTTTACGATGATGTTCCAGGCAAACAGCAAAAAAGTATTTTTTTTTTTTTTTTTTTGGCATCTAACAAGTAGTCTAGCTCCATTTTCGTCACACACGAAAACTCTTCTCCCTAAGTATTTTGAAAAACTTTTTGGAATAATTCAACATGGCAATATTTAAATAGATTGCTGGAACCAAATACGTCACTGCATAGTACCAGATCGCAGGATTTGCTTCTGCTGAAAGTCCCAAAAACAAACTCCAAGCTTGGGGATTCTGCCTTCAGGGTATATGCCCCTCATCTGTGGAATAATTATCAACATAAAATGAAATTGGATATATTGGTTTCCTATGCTATTTTTAAAAACATACTGTCTGACATTATAGTTGAAGAAGGTTTATGTACTTGTTTTGGGTAATATGTCGGCCTCTCGTTTCTCTTCTCCATTCTCTTTGGATATTGTATCTGTGTTATGTATTTTTATTGTATTGTAAATTACTAATGGAAATGTCTGAATTGTAAACAGGGCGCCATTGAAAAAGAGACCCCGGTCTCAATTGGATTTCCCTGAAATAAAGGTTACAAACAAACAAACAAACAATCTATTCACACGTTGTGAACTTGTAGACTGGCCATTATAAATATTGAAAAATGTTTTTTTTAATAGTATAAAAAGTGCAAATTAGTTAATAGTGAGGGAAATATCTGAAAATCTGTGAATAAATTCGTTACCAAGCAAACTCTTCACCAATGTGTTTCTAAAGGTGTCTAATAACATCTCCTAAAAAGTTGAAATTCAACTCCTGTGGGAAACCTAATAAAAAACTGCACAAAGTTGGTGTACCAATAGGCGATTTTCTAAAATTCGGAAATGTTTAATTTGGCCTTAAGTTACTTGTGAGGAGTCAAACTAGGGTTTTTTCATCATTCTGAGTTCATTTATAGCATTTGTTTTTCACTACAACCATTCCTTAGTGGAAAAACTGGCACACACCTCATTACATTTACATAAACTTGTATTTTATTACAATTCGTTTAACATTAGTCAGAGCAAACAGTGATTCCATCCTGTGGAATGCTTTATGAGTCAATGTGTGAATATACATCCTCAACAGTGTTGGGCAGTAACTAATTACTGTAATATTATTACTTTTTCCAGCAAGTAAAGATATTACTCTGCCAAAATGTGTAATAAGTAATATGTTACTCTGTCAAAACATGTCTAGTTACTCTTACTCTCTTTTACTACTTTTGAGCTTGTTGTTGCATGTGAAAATAGAACAGATTTACAAGGTAGCAACAGATAATAACAGAGATCCATGGTAGTTAGTAGATCCTAACCCACCACACATGACCTACTCTACAAATTAACAGTTTTCACTAAACGGATTGTATTGTACATTTCTATTCCTTTGCGTGTGTGTGGGTGTGGGTGGGTAGGGAGGAAAGTAACATGTAATATTTAAAATCTAGTAATAAGTATAGTAATGGTATTACTTTTTCTAAGGGGTCATAAGTAAAGTAAAGTAAAGATATTACTCTCCTAAGTAATATTGCCCAACACTGATCCTCAATGCCTTAATCATGAATAGCATTCTTATATTATTATACTGTATATTCTTAATAGCAGTCAGTGTTGGGAATATTACTTTACCTTGTTAATATATTACTTATTAATTATTACCTTCATTTTAAAGCAATATATTATATTACAATATTACTGTCTGAGCAAGTGTAATATATTAATATTACTATTACACATTACTTTAAAAAACTTATTACAAAATATATAATGAAATATTTAGTTCACTAATCAAGCTCACTAATCAAATATTACGTAGACCAGCGGGATACCTACAATAAAGCAAGTGCACTTGGCTATCTGGCCAAATCCATATGAAATCAACTTGAAAAATGTCACTCCTGAATGAATAATTTGATGAAGAAAAGTAATTATTTAACTTCTCCAGTTGTCAATATAATTTCACAAGAACATTTTCAATGAGACAGTTTGACAGAAAGTAATGTTGAAAGTAATGCAGTAATGCAGAAAGAAAAGTATAATATAGTAGATTGTTTTAGTTAAATAATATATTTATATTACAAGTTACTGCATTTTGGTAATATATAATATATTAAGTTACATAGTGCACATGTCCCAACACTGATAGCAGGTAATGGCTTGACAGACTTCACAAGCTGAGATGCACTTGATGTCATTATTCCTGAAGCTGCATCGTTGACTGCTGCAATCTCCATGGCAATTGCAGCTTGCAAACTGGAGCAGCTCTTCAGGAGCCATTGGGAACTGGAACTGGCTAGAGTTGGAACTGGCTCATAACCATGAACACCAACTACCTATCCATGGTTACTGGGGTCCAGGGACATGCTCTGTAGAAGGAGCCAGTTCAGAGTCTGTAGGTAGGCACGGAGCAAATAGAGTCTCCAGTGGTAGAGTCTCCAGTTTGTTCATCTCAGCCGCTGCCTTGTGTGAGAAGTTGCTGTATCGAACCTCACCCAGAGTAGTCCCTAGTATATGTAGAGGAAGATCGATGTACCAGTCTTAATCACTGTATATACTGTATGTCCCCTGCCCAAAACCTGAAGAAGAATGCACTTGAAGGTTTGTTTCATTCAATATAGAAAAAAGCATTGATATAAATATTGGTATTATTACCTGTCAAACAGAGTTGTTTTATCATGACCAGCGATAGCAGAGACCATATCACACAAGGTGTGACAGAAAACCAGGTAACCTCTCTGTTTTTCAGTGAGAGCTTCTCGAATCCATGTGACATCATAAGAGCCATTTGATGTCGTGAAGAAGAGTGGGTGTTTGGTGCCTGGGCTATGCACTACCATTACAGTACGTCTGTGTCAACTGCCCGAACCAGAAAATATAATATATGCAATGCATGTCCAACTATGTGAAAATATGTAAAACTAGTCAAAGCTCTTACTTTTAAGAGTCATAGCTAATAAAAGTATGTATGTTACTGACAAGGCAGACAATTGCTCTCACAACTAAATTGTCAGCATCAGTGTCACTTGGCTCCATAGTGATGTTAAGCTTCCAAAATGTTTAAGAGAGGAGGTGAATTAGCTGACTGTTTTTCTGGCATTTGTTCAAGAAATTTTGGTGTTCAGTGTATGAGATCTGGTGGTTGATGGTGGATGGCTTCTCTATATGGTGAGAACAAGGTCGGACTTGGCAGGAGATTGCCAACAGTGACCTAAGCTACTTGCAGCATCTTGGCCGGAACTCTCATCATTGTGGTCTTTGATGGTTACAACTTGCCAAAAGATCATGATCACATCCGCCATAGCAAGAAGTCATGCTATGATGTCCAGATTCAACCAGATCTGATACACTGGGCACCAAGAGCGAAGTTCTTGGACAACTGCCACAAAAAGAGTCAGCTCATTTACCTTCTCTCTTCAATATTTGGAAGCTTAACATCAACGTGGAGCCGACTGACAATGATGCCGACACTTTAATTGTGAGAGAGCCATTGTCTGCTGCTACAGGTGGCTCTTTGGAAAGGTGGAGCTTTGACTAGTTTTATATATTTTATTATTTTCGCATAGTTGGATATGCATTGCATATATTATTATATTTTCAGGTCCAGGCAGTTGACATATTGTAATGTTGGTGCACCATAGCCCAGGCACCAAACACCCACTCTTCATGACATCAAAGGGCTCTATGATGTCAGGAGGATTCGAGAAGCTCTCACTGAAAAACAGAGATGCTACCTGGTTTTCTGTCAAGCCTTCACTGGGTGTGATATGGTCTCTGCTATCGTTGGTCATGGTAAAACAATTCTATTTGGCAAGTACTCATACTAATATTTTGGGCTGGTACTGTGATCTTCCTCTACATGTACCAGGTACTACTCTGGGTGAAGTTCGATACAGCAACTTCTCATGCAAGGCAACGGCTGGGATGATCAAACTGAGAATCTACCTCCAACAGAGAGTGCCTCAGCACAATATTCGCTCCGTGCCTACCTACAGACTTGTGACTGGCTCCTTCTACAGAGCATGTCTCCGGACCGGATGGACAGTTCCAGTTCCAACTCTGGACCCCATGGCTCCTGAAGAGCTGCTCCAGTTTGCAAGCTGCAATTGCCATGGAGAATGCAGCAGTCAACGATGCAGCTTCAGGAATAATGACGTCAAGTGCATCTCAGCTTGTGAAGTCTGTCAAGGCATTACCTGCTATTAAGAATATATACATATATAAGAATGCTATTCATGATGAAGGCATTGAGGATGAATATTCACACATTGACTCATAAAGCATTCCACACAGTGAAATCACTGTTTGCTCTGACCAATGTTAAACGAATTGTAAAAAACACAACTTTATGTAAATATAATAAGGTGTGGGGCGGTTTTTCCACTAAGGAAAGGTTGTACTGTAAAACAAATGCTATAAATGAACTCAGAATGATGAAAAACCCCTAGTTTGACTCCTCACAAGTAACTTGAGGCCAAATTAAACATTTCCGAATTTTAGAAAATCGCCTATTGGTACACCAACTTTGTGCAGTTTTTTATTAGGTTTCCCACAGGAGTTGAATTTCAACTTTTTAGGAGATGTTATTAGACACCTTTAGAAACACATTGGTGAAGAGTTTGCTTGGTAACGAATTTATTCACAGATATGCCAAATATCTGATAAAATTCCCTTACTATAAGGGATAAGGGGTTTAGTGGTGATTAACCCCTTATCCTTTAACTTATTTGCCTTTTTAAACTCTTAAAAAATAAATAAAATCTCTTTGTTCTTCTTTGTTTTGTTTTGTTTTTCTTTTCTCCCTTGAGCATTGTAAAACTGTTATTGCCTGATGTTGTTTGCGTTCTGTATACTGTGGTGTTTTCACATAAAATAAAAATATAAATTATTTAAAAAAAGGGATAAGGGGTTTAGCGGTGACGAAAATCTCGGCCTAACTAGTCTAAACTGTTATACATGTATTGATGATGTATTGTGTCTATGAAGAGGCAGTTGTAGTTGCAAATCAGCAAAAGGCAAGATCCATGAGCCTACCTCCAGTTCCTGTAGGTTTGAGGCAGCTATAAGGACACTTGCTGGACATGACCCTAGTACCGGTAGGTTATGTCACAGACTTACCCACCACTCCAACCCTTGATGCTATGAACCCTGAGCTCTAATCACAAGAATGCCTCTGAGTTTGTATTCTGGATACACAAGTCAAAGGTCATTTTCCATTCTGCCTTTTCTGGCTTTACAGGGGGTAAACACCTGCCCAACTGGCCAAGGGCAGGTAAATAAAATGGTAGGGCAGGTACGCTATACTTTCTCTAATTGGGAAGATTTCTTGTAATGCAATGAATCTAATAAGAAAATTTGGCATCCGTCATGTTCCATCAGGTGTTATAGTAGTTTAGTGTCTGTCTGAGAAGATGGCCTACTCTGTTTATTATTTTGTGTACATTTATCAACCACAATGAAGTGAACAATGTTTTTTTGGGGAATGTTTATATACCTAGATTGTAAGCAGGGTGATGTATTGAGTCTGTTTTGTATTGAGTCCTGATTATGCTTTCAAGCACTTTAATATAAAATGCACCTTAAAGGGCAAGTTTACAGTATTGGTCCAAAAGGATTTAAAGGAGAAATGCATGTACTATCTAGCTCATGTCGGATATAAGGTTCATATCCAGCTACAGTAATATGGTGACATCTCTGTTGTACAAGTGTTTTCTGAAATGACAAAAAAAAAAAAAAACTTCACTATGCTGGAATGTAAGATGTTGTGTGGATGTATTTTTTCCACACATTCAGTGCATTAGTTTAATTATGTCCTGGTCAAACGATTCCCTATACTATGTAAATATTCCACTCCATCCACACAATACTATAGGACTACTCTACATGCACTCTACTTATCATACTAATAGGAGCATGTGCAAATCGTTTGGCCATTCAAATCAGTTGGCCATTCAGCAATATGTTGAACACGATACTGCAGGAGTATCGGCTATAAGCACTCAACTTATCATACAAAAGGGACCTCATGCAAATTGGTTGTCCCATCCATCCAGCAGGGTTCAACACCTGGCCTAACCCATTCTCACCTGCCATTAACAATGGGACAGACATTCCCCAGCGGTTTTTGACCATGCAACATAACAGGATAACCCCTTTCACAGAAACACACTGGTATTTTGCATTGATCCCTGCTAAAGGGCGATTAAACATCCATAGATTGACCAATGTTGTGCTTTATATGTTTTTAAGGGTTTTAATGTAAATACATCTTTGAGTTGCATACTTTCTACTAATTGCAACATTAGCACAAATGAAATAAAGTTTTTTTTTCTTAAGCTGCAATCTAAGGAGTTCTTCTTTATACACTGAGCAATTATTTTCCTGCCAGCTCTCCTCTATATTTAAAATAGTCACACACACACACACACACACACACACACACACACACACACACACACACACACACACACACACACACACACACACACACACACACACACACACACACACACACACACACTTTTGTATAATCCCACAAAATTAGTCTAACTGTTGGCACATCCATTGAGCAATAGCTACATAGGCTCAGCCTGACCCAGTATCACCTGTCCATTAACAATGGGACAGACATCTCTCAAAACATTCACACCTATTTTTATCACATGAGATTTGTTAGCGGGAACTATGCAAAATGTAGTCCACACAGTACCTTTCATTTCATCATTTCCTGATGTGTATTATTAACAAAAAAAACTGTGTTGTCATTTAGGTGTAGAACTAGTACTTTGACAGCTCATCATTGTTTCTCATTTTCGAAATCATGTTCCATTAGGTGTAATAGTAGTTTAGTGTCTGTCTGAGATAAGGTGACTGACTATTCTGACTATTCTTGTGTGTACATTTATGAACAATGAAGTGAACAATGTTTTTGGGGAAATGTTTTGATACCTACAATGTAAACAGGGTGATTTAGTACATGTATTGAGTCTGTTTTGTATTGAGTTCTGATGCTTTCGAGCACTTTAAAATAAAATGTGCCTTAAAAGGCAAGTTTACAGTATTGGTCCAAAGGGATTTAAAGGAGTAATGCAGATGGGAGTGATAAAGAATTGTAATGGAGTTTGTGTTTTGTTTTGATATTGGATATAACTGGGCTGTTGAAGAAAAGTAAATTGAATGTACTGTATATGGAATGTAACATGTCTAGATCGACAGCAGGGGAAATAACAGTATTGTTTATTGCAGAATAAAATACAGCATAAAGTAGTATTAATATTCTGGGTAAATATGAACAAAAACAACATTACAGCAGTCAGGAAATTTATTGTGCACCTTGAATAAAAACATACAGAAGACACAGTGAAGAGGCTACCTATGTTCTGTTGTCTCCATCATTTAACATCTTTCTATCTCTACCATTTATGAAACACACACACACACACACACACACACACACACACACACACACACACACACACACACACACACACACACACACACACACACACACACACACACACACACAATAAAAAAATCTACTGGCTATATTGGAAAACAAAGAATACTGTAGGTTTGAGAAGCTCAGACAGTGAGAACAAATAAAAATGTACTACACAAATCAGTAAAAGACAGTTAAAGCTAACATCGCTCAGTCAGCCAATCAACGTTTGATCTAGACTCAACATTCTCATACTGTATATATGTTCAAAACAGACTCTTTAATAGATGGTTGCTTGAAAAATACAGTATATGGATCGGTATGCTACACTTCATGGTATGTATGTATTTTCTGATGCACCTGTTCTAAAGAAGCTTTTGTCACACTAAACAGGCGCGTTTTCAAGGCTGAGAGA
Organism: Benthosema pterotum; assembly: GCA_039105355.1. Taxonomy (NCBI): domain Eukaryota; kingdom Metazoa; phylum Chordata; class Actinopteri; order Myctophiformes; family Myctophidae; genus Benthosema; species Benthosema pterotum. Next base: position 49,220,278 of record CM076972.1, on the reverse strand, counting down.
AGTGTTGGTCGCAGTGATCCATGTGCTTTCTATCCAGCGTGAAGTTTCTGGTGTTTTTTAAGGCTGCTAATATGAGAGAAGTGTTGTCCACACTGGTCACATCCATATGGTTTCTCTCCTGTGTGGATTCTCTGGTGTGTTTTAAGGCTGTACAAGCTAGATAAGTGTTGTCCACACTGGTCACATCCATAGGGTTTCTCTCCTGTGTGAATTCTCTGGTGTTTTTTAAGGTTGTACAAGCTAGAGAAGTGTTGTCCACACTGGTCACATCCATAGGGTTTCTCTCCTGTGTGGATTCTCTGGTGTGTTTTAAGGCTGTACAAGCTAGAGAAGTGTTGTCCACAGTGGTCACATCCATAAGCTTTCTCTCCGGTATGAACTCTCTGGTGTGTTTTGAGGTTTGACATTTGAGAGAAATGTCGTCCACAATGGTTACATCCATAGGGTTTCTCTCCTGTGTGAATTCTCTGGTGTTTTTTAAGGTAGGAAGAGTCAGAGAAGTGTTGTCCACACTGGTCACATCCATAGGGTTTCTCTCCTGTGTGAATTCTCTGGTGTATTTTAAGCTTGGCAGAGTCAGAGAAGTGTTGTCCACACTGGTCACACCCATAAGATTTCTCGCCTGTGTGAATTCTTTGGTGTTGTTTAAGGTGTCCAATTCGAGAGAAGTGTTGTCCACATTGATCACACCCATAGGGTTTCTCTCCTGTGTGAATTCTTTGGTGTTGTTTAAGGTTTCCCATTTGAGAGAAGCGTTGTCCACACTGATCACACCCATAGGGTTTCTCTCCTGTGTGAATTCTTTGGTGTTGTTTAAGGTTTCCCATTTGAGAGAAGCGTTGTCCACACTGATCACACCCATAAGGTTTCTCTCCTGTGTGAATTCTCTGGTGTGTTTTAAGTCTGGACATTGTAGGGAAGCGCTTTCCACATTGATCACAGCAGTGGTCTTTTTGTTTGGTCAAACTTCTTTGTTCATTCACCTCTGGTAGAACAGAGAAGTCAGTCTGATGATGCAGCACTGAATTGGAAAGAGAAATATTGTTATAGATATGTTAGATATGTCATATGATATTCATAAGTCAACACGTGCACTCAACAGTTCACCAGCCATTCAACATTTCTCATAGAAATCTGTATTCGCCCTCCCTCATGGCATGAATAGTATGCATGCAGTTACTGTCTCCCTTTACCATACATCATAGATTTTCTGTGATCAAGATTCTAGGCTAAGAATAGCCAAATTGTTATAAAACCTTGCACATGATGATGCTGGTCTCTACATGGATGAAAATATTACAATGTATTGATTACTTGTAATAACATTTTGTGCATTTTAGAAAGAGATAAAGAACAGATTGTCTTAGTTTGTGCTAATTAAAACAAAAACAGTAATTAACTTAAGAAATGTATTGGTTGCCACTGACATGCTGTGTATGAATTTAAAAACAGTTATAACTTACAGAGGTCTTGATCATCCTCAGCAGAATTGTCCATGGTGTGGTTGAGAGAGTTCATCTTCGACTGAAGTCTGGATCACAGTCAGATGTGTTCAGAAATGATTGATATCCTGGAGATGATGTGGAGAAATTCCAACTACAATCTCTTCTTATACTAGAGAGCTTGAGTTGTCACCACTAATTGCTTGGGATTGATTGGCCAAAGAGGAGAACAATAGAACAACCTCTCAACCAATCAGAAAGTAACAGACTGCTACATGTGCTCCTCCCTCTCTCCTCCCCCAGGTCATGTTCTATGCAAAAATATAGAAATGTGAGATTGCATTTTAAGCTTCATATTTTATGTAACTAAACCTAATGATACATTGATGTATGAACTTGAGTAAATTCAAAGCATGAATGGGCATGAAGCTTTGACACTACAGGAGTTATTGGTGTAAAAAAAAAAAAAAAAAAAAAAAAAAGATGACACTTTGCACAAAATATGCACAGAGGACCCATATGGAAGCCTTTTGTTTTGTAACAACTTTAAAGCCAAATAAAGGTACATTTGCCAGTGTTTTATGTGTGTAATGCAATCATGAACTAGCATGGTGTGTTGGTCCCAGACAACGCATATTTACAAGTTGTAAAAAATACCCTGTGTTCACAATTTTGGATCCATTTATTACTTCAACTTCATCTTTTGCTTGCTATAATAGAGAGCATTAGGATATATAAGGGGTAAAGAGTAGAAAGGGCATTGTAGCATGAACATGGTGAGGACCAGGTATGTTGAAAAGTGATCTATTACCTTACAATATTATATGGCACCACCTTCTGAATCACTGACAATTGTGACTATTAGTGTTGTTGTTTTTTAGTATATCTTGTCACAAACTATAAACAACACACTGCTATTAAATAGTACTATCTATCTAGCTTATGTCATATACATGTATATGGTTTAATTACAGCTGCAGTAATATGGTGACACCTATAGGACTACTCTACATTTGCTGTACTTATCATACTAATAGGAACATGTGCAAGTCAGTTGGCAATTCAAATTAGTTGGCCATACAGCAATATTGTTACACCCTAACCCAGCGGGGGCGTAGGCATAGGCATAGGCATGAAGGGGGGGGGGGGGGCAATGCCCCCCTAAATGCCCTACTGCCCCACCAAACATGATGGCATGCAAAACAACTGAAGATATTTTAAATTAGAGTGCCTATATTTAAAATGAGTTGAAACACTACTACTGCTACTAACTAGCCTACAGTTGTGCCACCACTAAATCAACAGCATTTCATCATTGAAAACAGAAAACTCTCTGAGCCAGACCTTTAGCTTTATGCATGCTGCGTGTCTGTTGCAACAACAACTGATGTTATTATTGATGTTTTACTTGCCTAATAGAAGTCCTGTAACAGAAAATGCTATGGGCATTTTCTCCTGCCCCCAAATTGGGAAAGGTTACATCCGTCCCGGTAACCCAGTATCACCTGTCCATTAACCATGGGACACGGGACAGACATCTTAAAACATCCCACAACATTCACAACGATTTTTCTTATCACTTGATGCAAATGGGATGTGGTGGAGTGAACTAATGTACTGTAGGCCACCTAATCATTTCCTGATGTGTCTTAGTAACGATGACATTAGAAAATGTCCTGGACTTGTATTGTCTTCACTTACACACCAGTTCATTCTGCGTAATGACTACTGCTCTAGATGTAAAGACAGCGTGCTGACACCCTTTCTCATAACTGCTGGCCAAACATGCTTAAACTAGATTTGATTCGAAGTGGGTAATAACACAGTCAGACTCAGCCAGGTTTATTCTGTTGCAACTTCAACAACAACTGATGTTACTGTTGATGCTTTACTTGACTAATAAAAGTCCTGTAAACGAAAATGGTATGGGTGCGGCAATGAGACATGCGAATGCATGGGACGTGCGATGGGACATGCTCCCAGGCCACCAGTATAGCCTGTGTATGGGAAAACAGGTACATAGAAAATAAAATAAATCTCCTCCCTGTGATGTGGCCCGCTTACTGGTTGTGGCTCTAAGCCAGGGATGTCAAACTCAAATAGACAACAGACCAAAATAGAAAAATTGGTCGGGAGCCAGAGATTCCGGACTGCTTTAACACACGGTTTACGATGATGTTCCAGGCAAACAGCAAAAAAGTAATTTTCCTTCAAAAATCAATGTCCCTTTAATACCAAGATAGATGTAAAGACAAAACTGCATGCATTAAAAACTGAAAATGCATTATTAAAGCTCAGTTTCATGTTCTTTGATCCTCACCAAGCACTGCTTTCAGAGTAAAATGAGACTGAGTTGAGGAAGTAAAACAATTAGTTGCATTAATTTCTAATCATGGTGTGTGCAATATACCAGAGGGCCAGTTCCAATACTAATTTAATATCATCCTGCGGGCCGAAGATAATTCATTCACGGGCCTGATTTGGCCCCCATACCTTGAGTTTGACATCATGTGCTCTAAGCGATCGCTCTTATTGTTAGAACCGATCCTGGCTGGATTGGGGGTCAATACCTTGAACATCAAGCTGCTTCACGCTACAGAAGCAGGAGATAGGCTCATGGCTCGATAAGGCTTACTTACTGCTTACATCAGAATTAAGTCAACTGTCGCCTCACAGGCTTACAGTTATACTGTAAACAGGGTGCTGCAGACAAATACACTAGGCTTGATTTGGCTTCTAACAAGTAGTCCAGCTCCATTTTCGTCACACACGAAAACTCTTATTTTTGAAAAACTTTTTGGAATAATTGAACATGGCAATCTATTCACACGTTGTGAACTTGTAGACTGGCCATTATAAATATTGAAAAATGTTTTTTTTAATAGTTTAAAAAGGCGAATAAGTTAAGGGATAAGGGGTTTAGTGGTGATGAACCCCTTATCGTTTAACTTATTTGCCTTTTTAAACTCTTAAAAAATAAATAAAATCTCTTTGTTCTTCTTTTCTCCCTTGTCCATTGTAAAACTGTTATTGCCTGGTGTTGTTTGCGTTCTGTATACTGTGGTGTTTTCACATAAAATAAAAATATAAATTATTAAAAAAAAGGGATAAGGGGTTTAGCGGTGACGAACATCTCGGCCTAACTAGTCTAAACTGTTATTATACATGTATTGATGATGTATTGTGTCTATGAAGAGGCAGTTGTAGTTGCAAATCAGCAAAAGGCAAGATTCATGAGCCTACCTCCAGTTCCTGTAGGTTTGAGGCAGCTATAAGGACACTTTGCTGGACATGACCCTAGTACCGGTAGGTTATGTCACAGACTTACCCACCACTCCAACCCTTGATGCTATGAACCCTGAGCTCTAATCACAAGAATGCCTCTGAGCTTGTATTCTGGACAGGTCAAAGGTCATTTTCCATTCTGCATTTTCTGGCTTTACAGGGGGTAAACACCTGCCCAACTGGCCAAGGGCAGGTAAATAAAATGGTAGGGCAGGTACGCTATACTTTCTCTGATTGGGAAGATTCTTGTAATGCATTGAATCTAATAAGAAAATTTGGCATCCGTCATGTTCCATCAGGTGTTATAGTAGTTTAGTGTCTGTCTGTACATTTGTGTACATTTATCAACCACAATGAAGTGAACAATGTTTTTTGGGGAATGTTTATATACCTAGATTGTAAGCAGGGTGATGTATTGAGTCTGTTTTGTATTGAGTCCTGATTATGCTTTCAAGCACTTTAATATAAAATGCACCTTAAAGGGCAAGTTTACAGTATTGGTCCAAAAGGATTTAAAGGAGAAATGCATGTACTATCTAGCTCATGTCGGATATAAGGTTCATATCCAGCTACAGTAATATGGTGACACCTCTGTTGTACAAGTGTTTTCTGAAATGACAAAAAAAAAAGAAAAAAAAAACACTTCACTATGCTGGAATGTAAGATGTTGTGTGGATGTATTTTTTTTCCCCACACATTCAGTGCATTAGTTTAATTATGTCCTGGTCAAACGATTCCCTATACTATGTAAATATTCCACTCCATCCACACAATACTATAGGACTACTCTACATGCACTCTACTTATCATACTAATAGGAGCATGTGCAAATCGAATGGCCATTCAAATCAGTTGGCCATTCAGCAATATGTTGAACACGATACTGCAGGAGTATCGGCTATAAGCACTCAACTTATCATACAAAAGGACCTCATGCAAATTGGTTGTCCCATCCATCCAGCAGGGTTACACACCTGGCCTAACCCATTCTCACCTGCCATTAACAATGGGACAGACATTCCCCAGCGGTTCCTAATGTGTTTTTGAACATGCAACATAACAGGATAACCCCTTTCACAGAAACACAGTGGTATTTTGCATTGATCCCTACTAAAGGGCGATTAAACATCCATAGTTTGCCCAATGTTGTGCTTTATATGTTTTTAAGGGTTTTAATGTAAATACATCTTTGAGTTGCATACTTTCTACTAATTGCAACATTAGCACAAATGAAATAAAGTTTTTTTCTTCTTTATACACTGAGCAATTATTTTCCTGCCAGCTCTCCTCTCTCCTCTATATTTAAAATAGTCACACACACACACACACACACGCACACACGCACACACACACACACACACACACACACACACACACACACACACACACACACACACACACACACACACTTACTTGCTTATGGCAGTCCATCGATGTCGATGATGACATTGCTCCAAATACAGGTTAGTGGATGGTTATTGTAGCTGCAGCTGAAGTGTAGCTGACACACACACACACACACACACACACACACACACACACACACACACACACACACACACACACACACACACACACACACACACACACACACACACACACACACACACACACACACACACACACACACACTTTTGTATAATCCCACAAAATTAGTCTAACTGTTGGCACATCCATTGAGCAATAGTTACACAGGCTCAGCCTGACCCCGTATCACCCGTCCATTAACAATGGAACAGACATCTCTCAAAACATTCCACAACATTCACACCTATTTTTATCACATGAGGTTTGTAGCGGGAACTATGCAAAATGTAGTCCACACGGTACCTTTCATTTCATCATTTCCTGATGTGTATTATTACAAAAAAAAAAAAAAAAGTGTTGTCATTTAGGTGTAGAACTAGTACTTTGACAGCTCATCATTGTTTCTCATTTTCGAAATCATGTTCCATTAGGTGTAATAGTAGTTTAGTGTCTGTCTGAGATAAGGTGACTGACTATTCTTGTGTGTACATTTATGAACAATGTTTTTTGGGGAAATGTTTTGATACCTACAATGTAAACAGGGCGATTTAGTACATGTATTGCACAGTACAGTACGTGGATGCTTTCGAGCACTTTAAAATAAAATGTGCCTTAAAAGGCAAGTTTACAGTATTGGTCCAAAGGGATTTAAAGGAGTAATGCAGATGGGAGTGATAAAGAATTGTAATGGAGTTTGTGTTTTGTTTTGATATTGGATATAACTGGGCTGTTGAAGAAAAGTAAATTGAATGTACTGTATATGGAATGTAACATGTCTAGATCGACAGCAGGGGAAATAACAGTATTGTTTATTGCAGAATAAAATACAGCATAAAGTAGTATTAATATTCTGGGTAAATATGAACAAAAACAACATTACAGCAGTCAGGAAATTTATTGTGCACCTTGAATAAAAACATACAGAAGACACAGTGAAGAGGCTACACACACACACACACACACACACACACACACACACACACACACACACACACACACACACACACACACACACACACACACACACACACACACACACACACACACACACACACACACACCATTTGAACTTGAGGCTGGGAATCCATTTTCGGGTTCTGTAGAGTATTTCCATTTCATGCAGCTATATAAATATTTGACTTTTTCCCCCCCAGAAGACTTAGGACAGGCTCAATGGGTTGATAATAATAATAAAAACATTCAAGAAACACAGCATACAGGACCCACTAGAGGAATCACCTTAAAATGTATTTTATTACCACATTGCACTGCCAAGCATTTGATCTGAGGTGTTTAAATTTAGATTTTTGATTGGTGGATTTGAATTGTAAATGGTATTAACAGATTGCACAGTAAAATGAAAGTGTAGGTATAAGTACAAAAACTAAGAGGATGAACCCAAAAAAACATCAGGGTACTCCATTTTTAGTTCTTAGCGGCATACATAGGGAAAAGGGGGAAAACATGTACAGTATAGAACAATAGAGGGGGTGCAGTGTCCTCTGATGATGAACTTCACACATTATGATCAGTCAGACAGAGAGTGACTTTGAGATGTTGCTAAGAATTTTCCAGTCTAAACAACGTGAATGCAAATGATTCCCATACATGTTGCACACGTATCGGCTGTAAGCACTTAACTTAGCATACTGAAAGGACCTCATGCATCCAGCAAAGTTACAGCTGGCCTAACCCATTCTCACCTGCCATTAACAATGGGACAGACATTCCCCAGCAGTTCCCAAAGGTTTCCCACAGGATAACCCTTTCACAGAAACACAGGGTATTTTGCATTGATCCCTACTAAAGGTACATAGTCTGCCCAAAGTTGTGTTTTATTCATTTTCTAAATGGTTTTAATGTCAATACATCTTGGGGTTGCACTTCTTTTAATTTGATAAAAAAGCTATTGGTTCCCTGTATTTATTTTCTACGTGAATATGAATATTTATGTAGCATGAGCATGAATATTTACGTAGTATTTAGTAAACAGCATGTTTCCCCTCACTTCTTGTAAATTACAACACATTGTACGCATTTGCACATATAAAATATATAGAGAATTAGTAGCATAGCACTGGCGAAAGTCATAGGACCAAAATGTTTGCTACTTTAAACAAGGACCTTCATTGTGTTACCTAATAACTTGTTAGTACATGTAAATAAATGTATTATTCAGTCACCACCAAAGATAACACAGATTTTGGCAGACATGGTGTTGCTATTTCATACATCTGAGCATTAGAGTTGTGCTTGAATAGTACTATAAATCTCCTACTATTATTTATTTTGAAAAGATTATAGGAGTCTTTCCGATTTGCAGTCCCTCTGAACAATTGAAATGTTCCTTTTAATATTCTGTAAACATTACATGGTTTTTATCTTCATATCAGAAATTATCTTGCTTTCTTTCAGTAGACACCCCCTATTTTGTCCATTTTTTCGTGCCCCCAGTGGCCTTCAATGAACATGGACTTGACATATGACTATTAAACATCAACAAAAATCCCAAAATTATGACATGAGAATATACAGTATATCTATCTGTACTATTGCTGGGCATGTTTAGCTTTTGAATAAATAGATGATTAATCATTTAAATGGCATTATATAGCTGTGTCCCTCAGTTGCACTAAACTCCATTACACAAGTCATTCTGCCAGTATAACAACAATTAACTGGCCTTTTAGTGACATCACCAATAGGAAGTGGTATTCTACAACTCTTCTGACCAACATGCTACAGAAAGTGGCATTTTAAAACCTTATTTCACACCGTTTCAACTCCGTTATCAACTACCATGTTAAGAGATATATTTAAAAAAAAAATACTAATAATTCCTGAGATGGGAAATTATGTTTTCTTTAATATTGTGGGCTATTCAGAAAAGTAAAACGTCTCGGTCAAAAATTTTGAAAAAAAAAGAAGAAGAAAAAAAAAAAAACAGTCCAAATCGTACCGTTTTTGTGGAATGACTCATAGAACAAAATAATAATAATAATAAAAAATAGTTTTCCTCTCTTGGTGCCACACTGAGTCCTAACAAAATATTTGAAACAATAAAAAACATTATGCATAATGCACATGTGACATTTAAAGACGAAGAAGACCATTTTGCAAATTGCCAATAAAGATGTCTTTGCCTGTGTCAGAGAGGTGAACACCATCTCTTATGAACAAATCAATGTTTTCCAGAGAGCCGGAGATTCCCTTGTGCAAAATCACTGCCCCCTGATTTTTTTCTAAGAATGCCGCCATTTTTGTGTTCAGCCAGATCCGGGTTCTATTCAAGGCCCTCGCATCTTTCACATCCTGCCAATGTCGCCTGGCGACTATCCCAGAGAAAACAACCAGTGTTTGCGGGCATAGTTGTTTAATGGAGGCCACGTCTTTTTTCATTTTATTGAAGAGGGCCAGCTTCGGAACTGCACCCAAATCGTCTCCTCCAGCGTGCAGGACCAGCAGATCAGGAGGAGGCTGCCTTCTCAGTTCTGTCTTCAATGTAGGGACGACGTCTCCCCAACACAGCCCCTCTTTCCCCAGCCATCGGATCTTTGCTGGCAACCCAAGATCTGGGCCAATTGTCTGGCATGCGCGGAGGTGCGCCCGAGCAATCAGAGACGAGCCCACGATCCAGGTGGATTTGCCTATAGAGACAAAGACAACAGAAATTTACAATATAACACGAGTATAAATTAACTATCTCCAAACAGCAATTCAATTGAAAGTCTATATTTTTCTTTCCAATGATATTCCAAGTATGATAACTGCATTATCATACTTGAATAACACTACAATTTTGTGTACGTTTTATTATCCTATATTTGAACATAACATTTACAACAGCCAGAGAGCTAATATCTGATTTTTGAAACTAGTTTTCATAATAATAAACACAATAATGCAGTTTTATGGTATATCATCCCAAATACCGGTACTATAAAAATATAAGATTTCAATTCACGCAAAGATGCTTAAAGGGGAACCAAATGAACCCTAACAGGTTCATTTGGTTCCATTGTACGCTCTCAGAAAAAAGAAAGAAATGGAGGTCTAAAGACATCCATTAACATGGTGAAAATACATGTTGATGATGTCATCAAGATGTTATACCATGTTAGTGGTTTTCTTCAGACCTCCATTTCTTGGAAATACAGAATGGGGGAACTTTTTTATCATGTCCACCCAACACCTCGAAGGCACATCAATGACATAGTATGAACTGTTGAAAATGAGTGGACTTCCCTTTTAAATCAAACCCATGACAAGTGGACATCACACCAGTTGTCCTAGGTACAACCTTTGATGGATTGAAAAAGACTAAAAAAAGACCATGGTACCTTTGACCATGGTACCTTTGACCATCTTCCACGAAGGGCGTTAGATAAGTTTGGATGGAAAATGTCTCAGTGGAAGTTTGTGCAATCGATACATTTACAGTAAATAATGTATACAAAAAACGTATGCAACACTTGCCTTCCTCACCTTCCTTCTTCTTGGGGTCGCTCAAAACACTGTAGGCTTCTGGCGCTCCTGGCGTTTTGATTTTGTCCAGATGAAATCGCAGAGCTTGTCTGTGATACAGGATGGCGTAATCGGTTGGGTCCATCATGTCTGCAATAGAGCAATATTGTGCAAATTATTCTGAGGGCCAGATCTAGGCATGGGCATGTGAGGGGCAATATCCACCCAAATGCCCTGACTGCAAATTAAAGTGCTTATATAGATACGGGCAGTTTTAGTAGTCTGTTTTAACCCGGTTGAGTGTTTTTAACGATCGGAGTTTCAGACTATCTGTCGTAGCTCTCCGTGTTCTCCTACACAACATGCGAGAAACAGCTGCTAGCCAGCTTGACAGCTACTAGCCTGCCTGACAGCTACTAGCCAGAGGACTACCCGGCACCACTACAGGATCCGCAGAAAACATCACTCCATACCAGCGCCGAACAAACTCAACGGGCCCAGTTCTTTGGGCCCGTGCCTGTAAGTGCCGTCCTGACCCAGGACAATCTTATTGTGTCCTCCCCTGTCATCCTCTGCTGTGTCAAGCATTTAAACCGCGGCGGGCTACCTAGTGTAGCCCTCGCCGGTACGTTTTCCTTCCTGTACCGCTACTGTCCTACCACCATCATAAAGAGGCTAGATTTTCTCATCACAACACATTTTACTGGCCACAGCTGTTTTTCTCTCTTCCTAGCGACCATCACCACCACCGCCACCACCACCATGGGTCCACTCACCTCACCATCATGCGAGAGATGTCTTCGTCTGACCCAGACGGTTTCGGAACTTCAGGAGAGAATCTCCGTCCTCTACCAGATCCGCGATGACGAGCTGATCCTGGATGAGTTATTCTCCGTCTGTCCCGAGGCTGTCGCGTCTGTACCCGAGCCCGAATCGCCGGGCCCGGAGCCTGCTGCGTCTGTCCCCGAGCCCGGGTCGCCGGACCGGGAGGCTCCCACGCCGGTCCCCGAGCCCGAGTCCCCGGACCTGGAGGTCTTCATCGGTCCCACCAGTGCCACTGCCCGGACAATGGACTTGGACGACACCGTCCCTGCTGACCCTCTCCATAGACAGGGGGAACGAGCAGCCCGGAGTCGGAATAATCCTCTTGTGGTGTTGGATTCCACAGTCCCGCACCAGGACGGTACCGACAAATGGGATGCACTGGGTGGCCGACCCAAAACACGTCCCTCTGCTAGTTCCACTCCTGCCCCATGGAAGGTGGTAAATCGAAAATCCACTGGAAAAGTCCACACTCAAAAGCGGCATCATTACCAGCCCACGCCCCCTCTTTCCACTAGCAATTCTTTTTCCATCCTTGACATGAACGATTTCCCCCCCCTGGTCAAAAACGGCAAACTCTCTGTACACTCGAAGCCTGTCCTCCCCCCTCCGCCCCCCCGCTCTAGGACAAGCCTGTCCACCCCGGCCCAGTCTGGTTCAAATCCCACCAAATCCACGACTGAATCTGCTGCCCCCCCTCCACCGAGGGCATCACCCGCCACAGCGCGCCGTGAGCTGCTGCGCTTAGCCGTGGCGAGACGGTCCGGGGGTCGTCCTCCTCCTCCCCCACCTCCCACCACTGATCGCAGCCGAACGCCAAAAACGTCTCCAAAGGCTCACTCCCCCCCCTCAACTGTTCTCATCGGTGACTCAATTTTGAGAAATGTTAAATACGTGAATGCATTGACTAGATGTTTTCCCGGAGCAACAGTCCCTGGCATCACGGAAATGCTCCCACAAATATTATCCTCACTTCCAGAATCAATTGACACGATTATATTCCACTTGGGTACGAACGATACGACACGGAATCACTCAGAGCTCCTGAAAGTCCACTTCAAAAACTTGATTGAGATGGCCAGCAGCTGTGGAAAATCCATCCACCTGTCGGGTCCAATTCCCACGCTGGGGCGTGGGATGGGGAGTTTTAGCAAATTACTCAGCTTGAACTCATGGCTCCCTTCCTTTTGCTCTGCCCATAATGTCGCCTTCATCGATAATTTTAATCTTTTTTGGTGCCGCTCAACTTTTTATTCCACCGATGGTCTCCATCCTAGTCCATTAGGCAGCCACATGTTGTCCCAAAACATCCGCTATGCCGTACAGTAGGGGTTTTCAACAGGTGGTCCGGGGACCACCAGTGGTCCTTGAGAGGGTTCCAGGTGGTCCCCTGCTAAGTTGGTTAACCAGATGTAACTCTTGAGAACGTAAAAATGAAACCAAATGGACCCTGGCGGGTCCATTTGGTTTCATTTTCACACTCTCAAGAGTTAAAATATTCATCATGTGAATTAGTCCTAAATCTACAGATTCTACACAACTAGAAGATTAATGGTCATGGACAGAAGCAAAGGAAATCTCTAGTTTGGTGGGTCTGTGGAGCTAAAATGTCCTGAAATGGTGGTCCGTGGCTCAAATCCTGAATAAATGGTGGTCCCTGGGATGAAAAAGGTTGAAAACCCCTGCCGTACAGTATAGCCGAGCGAAATCCACACCCCCACCACCTCCCGAGAGGACATGACGGTCAATGTCCCCCCCTCCCCCCTCACCTCTCGCTCGCCAGACTAGTGAAAGCACCACCTCTAGCATCTCCAGCGCTGATAACGCCCCCTCGCGGCCCGGCGGGCCATTCCCTATTCCTACGATAATAAACTATCGCTGTCCCGTTAGAATTAGTAATATAAAATCACCAGCACGCCCTATTTCCTCCAACCTAATTTCTGTCAACTGTTCTAGCCAGCTTTTCTCCACAAAACAAGAACCAGAGATCTTGCGAATGGCACTTTTAAATATAAGGTCTCTTAATAATGATAAAACGTTTTTAGTAAATGAGTTAATTACAACACATAAACTGGACTGCATGTTTCTTACAGAAACATGGCTCACTACCGATGCTCCAGCTCTTCTTATTGAAGCGTCGCCTCCTAACTACGATTTTTTCTACATTAACAGACAGGTACAGAAAGGTGGAGGAACTGCCTCCATTATTACAAAAAGGCTAAATCCCACAAGTGTCTCTTTTGACAAATTTAAGTCTTTTGAATATCACGCCTGCCTCTTAAACTGTCAAGGTACTGTTGTGATTACTATATATAGACCACCAAAGCTTCCCAACTTTTTGACCGACTTCTCAGAGTTTTTATCCATTTTAAATACCAATTTTGACAAGATAATAATTACCGGCGACGCAAACTTGCATCTTGACAAAGTAAGTGATAAAAAGGCAACAGATTTTATTTCTCTACTAAATGATCTGGGCTTTACGCAGCATGTGAGGGGCCCAACACACAAATGTGGGCGCACTTTAGACATTGTTATCACACGTGGACTCACTGCACATATTTCTTCTGTATCTAGTGTAGTGTTCTCTGACCATTATCTAATTGAATTTAGTGTATGCCTACCAGTACCACAGCACAGCACTGAGCGCATAGTAAAAAAGCGATACCTTACCCCTGAGGTAGCTGAAAAATTCACACACTGTCTAAACAATATACCCACCCCCCCCTTATCCCTGTCTGTTGATGAATCTGCTACTGCTTTTAATAATAAGCTAAGGTCAACACTAGACTCTATAGCACCCATCAAAACTAAAAAACTCTCATCCAAACAAAAGCCCCCATGGAGAAATCAAACTGTTAATGACCAAAAAAGGAACTGTCGCAAAGCTGAACGTACATGGAGGAAAACTAAGCTACAGGTTCATCTTGACATTTTTCGGGAACAGCAGAAGAAATATAACGCAACCCTCAGAGAGGCTAGGCAAGCACATTTTTCACAACTTATACAAAAAAATCAAAGCAACCCCAGAATACTCTTCTCCACCATCGACAGTTTAATAAACCCCCCATTCCAATATCCCAGTGACTTCTTCTCAACCCAAAAATGCAATGAGTTTTCAGCCTACTTTAAAGACAAGGTCACCACAATCAGATCAAACATAGCTCAACCATCAGCAAATACTCCAGTCAATATTCCAGCACCCACTTACCATACTCTAGACCGCTTTATCCCAGTAGATCTCGAAACCATCACTAAGGTTGTGTCAGAGTTAAAGTCCTCCACATGCTCTAGCGATCCCATCCCCACCGCATTTTTTAAAATGGTTTTTAACTCTCTCTCTGGTGAGCTCTTGGTGTTGATCAACCAATCACTACTTACAGGCATCTTCCCCAAATCACTTAAAACTGCAGTTGTTAAACCTATACTTAAAAAAGATAACCTAGACAGTCTACTCCTTTGTAATTATCGGCCTATATCAAACCTTCCCTTCTTAAGTAAAATACTAGAGAAGGTGGTTTTTAATCAACTACATGAGTACTTAAAAAATAATGACATTCTTGAAATATTCCAGTCTGGGTTTAGACCGTATCACAGCACGGAGACCGCTCTAGTTAAGGTCATTAACGACCTCCGAATAAACGCTGACACTAAACACCTGTCTGTTCTTGTTCTCCTGGACCTCAGTGCAGCGTTTGATACGATTGACCATAGGACCCTTCTAGATAGACTCGAGAGCCATGTCGGTCTCACTGGTAACGTCCTCAAATGGTTCAGATCTTACTTATCAGACCGCGATTCATTTGTAACCCTGGGAGATTACACCTCCGATAAAATGGAGATGACATGTGGGGTCCCCCAGGGCTCCATACTAGGCCCCCTACTGTTTAATTTATATATGCTCCCATTAGGCAACGTTATTAGGAAGCATAATATCAATTTTCATAGCTATGCAGATGATACCCAACTTTATATGGCGGTATCCCCTAAGGATCTGAGCCCCATTGACACTTTAATAGACTGTATCTCAGATATCAATGCCTGGATGTCCGAAAATTTTCTTCAACTAAATAAGGATAAAACTGAATTAATTGTTATCGGGAATGACCCACATAGTGAACTTATTTCTTCCAAATTAAGTTCACACGGGTTACACACTAAAGACAAAGTAAAAAATCTTGGTGTCATAATTGACTCTAAATTAAATTTCAGTGCCCACATCAGCAATATCACCAAAGTGTCTTTTTATCATCTGAGGAACATCGTTCGAATCCGTGGCTTTCTCTCACAAGCAGACACAGAGAAACTAATGCACGCCTTTATTACCAGTAGACTTGATTACTGTAATGCCCTTTTAACCGGTGTTCCAAAAACTGAGGTCTCACGGCTACAATTGGTCCAAAATGCGGCAGCCCGTGTACTAACCAAGACCCGACGGAGAGCACATATAACTCCCATCTTGAAATCTCTCCACTGGCTGCCAGTCGCCTTCAGAATTAATTTTAAAGTTCTCTTACTAGTTTTTAAATCTATCCATGGAATTGCACCCACTTACTTATCTGGTAAGCTTCATGGATATGTACCTGGGCGGGCGCTTCGCTCATCAACGGCTGGTCTCCTAGAGGTCCCCAGGACCAGACCCAGAACTAAAAAGTTCGGAGAAGCAGCCTTTAGCTACTATGGTCCGGTATTGTGGAACAGCCTGCCCGTAAACCTTCGGCTCTCCGACTCTATTGATATTTTTAAACAAAACCTTAAGACTTACCTTTTTAGCATTGCCTTTACTTAATTCTTAAATATTTACCTGTTTGGTTACCTATAATGCTGTCCTTTTACTTTTACCTCCTCCCACTGTATTTATGAACTGTATTTTTGTGTTATTCCTATGACCTGTAAAGCACATTGTGTTGCACCTGCATGAAATGTGCTATATAAATAAAGCTTTGATTGATTGATTGATTGATATATATAGGGTTATTTGCAACACTATGGTACTAAGTACAATTGTCGCGCCACTAAACCGACACTATCAAAGGGTGGGAGGACACTAGGATTATGACTACTCTCATCATAGTGAGAAAGATATTAAAAGTAATAGCTATATTGTGAGCCGATATGCATTAAAGTCATATTCAATATGCAGTACATGACATACGTTTAGAAGACTCGTGTTGATGAAAACATTGACACTTTGACAAACAAACAGTAATAGCCTAATAAACGTTTTCATGAAATGTTGCTTTAGCTGCGATGCAAACAAAACCAACACGAAACAGACAATGGCACACTGATAACGTAACAAACAAATGGAAATGTGTTTTACTTAAATGTAGGTCAAATCCCATTGGTTGTAACATTTTTTAACCGATACATGTCACTGCTATTGGACAAATTCAATTGGGTAGGTGTGTATGTTGATTGACAGGTCAGCTCCATTTTTGTTACAAGCTAAACCCCTTATCCAAAATCCCTTATTTCGTTTTTGCTATTTTGAAAAACGTTTTGGAATATTTCAACATGTCGATCTACTAACACGTTGTGAGCTTGTAGGCTGGCCATTTGAACTACTGAAAAATGTTTTTTTAAATAGTTTAAAAAGGCAAAGAAGTTAAGGGATAAGGGGTTTAGCGGTAACGAAAATGGAGCCCATAGCCTACAAAATTATTAGATGTCCTGGGACATCTTGTTGCTCAAAGACAATCTCTGTCGGCTACACTGGGCTGCGACTCATCACTGTCTTCAGTGATGTCAGATTCAGAACAGTGTGAAGAGAGGAGCTGCTCATCACCAGCTGGTTATGATGTTCCACAGTCCTCTACATGACAGTTGTGTTAGTATATGACTGACTACAGGCTCCAGACTGGGTCTGTCATTACCTTCTCCTTTCACTGCAACCTCTTCTGGTCTTTGGAGTAGCTCCTTCTTCTCCTCTTTAATGTGTGGAGGCTCTGGTTTCACTTGGACCAGACTGGAGCTCCTCTCCTCCTGTTTACGCACAGGGAGGTGCAGGATGTCTAGGAAAAAGAGAAACGGTAAAGGTTTGAACTACAGTATATATGTTTTGCAGTGATCCCTCTGTTAAATGACAAATGTCTAATGACTGAAGCAAGTGCAGAGGGAACATATTACTGATGTTTTAAGTGAACCATAGTCCAAGCCATGTTACATTCACATTCCAGACAGGCGCAGAGACTCCAGTTTTTATGAGCCAATGACAATAGAGCTGCGCAGTGACGTCACCGCCCCTTTTCCGGAAGTCCTTTCTCCATTCATTTTTCTCATAGACTTTTCGAAAATAATTTATATCAAGACGATTACGCCGCGGCCAAAGCCAACTCAGGTCGTGACAAATCATGACAACAAACACAATATCGTCATATAATATATTATTGGGAAGAAGTAGAAAACGGCATGATACAAGACTTTTTGTTTCGTTTTTCATCTTAGAAATTATTTTATTGTCCTAAAAGTTTGTGTGTGTCATCATGATTCGTCACGACTCGAGTTGGCTTTGTCCGCGGCGTAATCGTCTTGATATAAATTATTTTCGAAAAGTCTATGAGAAAAATGAATTGGGAAAAGATTTCCGGAACAGGGGTGGTGACGTCACTGCGCAGCTCTATTACTGGTTTGTGAGTTTTTTTTTCTTCTTCCCCCAAGCCACAGATTAGAGTCTGACCGATGTGATAATTTTGGGCCTGATGCCGATTTTTGGAAAAAAGATCACAACATGCAATTGGAGAAGAAGTCAATTAGGGAAACCAATAAGGACTGACATTGATCCGAACTTCCACTGTTTCATAGGGATTGGACACAGATTGTTTTGATTTGGAAAAACTCACTAGATACGAAACTGTTTTAATTGAGCAAAAAGTGCTTCTCGGGTAAAATATTGATATGCAATTAATTGAGATTAATTCATTACAAAGCTTCAAATTAATTACATTTTTTTTTACATACAGTATGATCCTAGATTACTGAGACACTACCCTGTCCTAATATATTTGATGAATTGTTCACTGTAGGTCCCTCTGCATAAAGAGTCTGCTAAATGTCTAAATAGTAAAGTGTAAAGAACTTGACACTTACTGAGATCCAGGTCGTCTTTAGGTTCCTGTTTAATAGAAACAGTGGTGTCTGGAGGACTCATCTTCACTTGCAGACTGGACTCCATGCTCTGGAATGAAGGAATACAATAAGGACTTTAACAATGACAACGTTGATATGACTTTATATGATGGGGCATAAATAATGCCTATAAATAAGGATGTTCGGCTTGTTGTGGACATTTACAGACTGGATTTTACTAATTAGTAGTAGTGGGGTTCCCCTTCAGGCAACCCCACTACTGTTATTGTGATGTCTGTAAACTTTTTCTCTAATGTTTTTTGATTATTATTATTATTATTTTTTTTTTTTACTTCTTCTCTAATGTTTACCTCGTGTTTCACCTCGTGATGACATACAAGGTGGTGGCGTATTAAAAGAATGTTTTACACATCATACATCGAAATGATTCGATTGGTTGAGCAAAGAACGTGATATATGATGTATGTCACCATTCACCATTACAACATCAGTGACCATTAACCCACCACGCCATGTAAACCTTTCTTTTACCACGTGACGTCAGTAGGTCACCATGACAACATCAGTAGGGCTAGCATCTCGGTCACAGACATCCTACCATCTGCATTACTTCCTCCACAGACTTACCTGTGGAGGAACATCGAAATCAGGGGTGTCAAACTCTGGGCCCGCGGGCCAAATTTGGCCCGCCGTGTAATTTCATTTGGCCCTTGACACATTATCAAATTAAAGGGGAACACCACCCATTTTCAACATTTTAATATGTCATTAACATAAAAAAAAGGTTTCCCTAATTCTGTATTTCCTAAAAATGGAGGAAAAAAAATCATTAACATGGTGAAATACATCAACAAGATATATTTTACCATGTTAATGATTTTTCTTTCAGACCCATTTTTCCTGAGAGGGTACAGATGGAACCAAAATTTGTACCCTCTCAGGAAAATTTTGAAAATGGGTGGAATTCCCCTTTAAAAGGTTAGTTCATTCAAACTTGGCCCGTGGCTTTGTACAGTTTTAAATTTTGGCCCACTCTGTATCTGAGTTTGACACCCCTGATCTAAATGTTTCAATTGGCTGAACACGGAAGGTATGTATGATGATGTCAAACTTTCATTTACTACGTCTCACCACGTCACAATTACAATATCATCGGGGCAGCCACACTTTGCAATTGCAAAATTGCATTCATTATAGTTTAATAATATTATTACAATATCTGTTGAAAATAGTTAATTAATGGGATTAAATTAATTTTGTTGATTAATCTGATTAAAAAAATTTAACGCAAATAACTCATGTGCACACTAGGGATGTGAAAAAAAGTCGGAAACCGACACGATTGTCGACACGTGCTGACGTCGACACAAAAAAGTACGAGTCGAAAATCGCCTCTTTTTTCTTTTTTTTATATTAATGATTTTTATTTTGTATTCTTTGCAATTTCTTGTTCAAAAACGTCACAACGTTACTGTTTTCAAGGGAAGAGAATTGCTTATTTCGGGTATTAGGCTACTATCAGTCACTGTAGTGAGACCATGTCTGTGCTGCGCGCGTCTGTGCCGCCACGCCGTCCTCCTCCTCCTCCGTCCGGCTTTCCCCCGAGTAGGAGAAGGAGGCGGCGGCAGCGGCCCTCGTCTGCACTCGCCAAAATGCGTCTTCCTCCTTCCCCCTGCGTTCTGTCCCGGCGAGTCGGGCTCCTGCCTGCACCCGCCGCAATGATTGACTTTTATTTTGCCGAGCAGGCGCCTCTGTCGAGGCCGAAATGGAGCGTTACGTATGGGAGAAAGCTATCTCTCCTGCACAAGACCGAGGTCTCACATGGGGGGGAGAGCGAGAGAGAGAGAGACGGAGAGAGAGAGAGAGAGAGAGAGAGAAAGAGAGAGAGAGACGCGTGCTGCTGGTGGTTAATACAACAAGACTATATTATTTGTACTTATCCAGTGTTCTGTTTCACGTTGTTTGGCCATGTCTAACAGCAGACGCAGGGGAAAGCAAAGATGCAGGGAATCCGTCGCAAGGAAAGAGGAAAACTCCTCTATCAAGTCGATTAGGCTACTAATGAATGTGGAATGCCAGGTGCGGGTGCGTGTCTGTCTGTTGCGTGGTGCGCTCTGCGCACTGGCACTGCTCTGCCATGCGCTTTGCTTTGAGAACATGCCTGATCATTGTGGAGCGCAGTATGGAATGTTCTCCTCAGATATGAATATTCTGTGTCCTCCGTGAGGAGGAAGCCCAACAACCCTTGGTGAGGCCGTTAGGAGGGCCATTGTGATTCACTGCTCCTGAATGAATTGCCGGTGCTGGGAGTCTGGTGCAACGCACAGGTCCTGTGCCAACCTGGTGAGAGCAGGAGCAGACCTGGTGAGACGTAGGAGGGGTCTGGACAGGAGTCAACCCACAGAGCCTAGTCCTTCCATGTACCAGAGTATGGTGTCTCCCAGTACCGGCGGAATAGTTCTGGAGCAGTGGATTGTATGGCCTTGGGTCTTTCCCTAGTGGACTGACCGAGAGTAGCTACTGGGACGTAAGTCGGGACTTGATCAACCCCGGCTGGGTCGCCTGAGTGAGGGGTATGATGTTGCGAGACCCGAAACCCCGATGACCTTGGGATACATCACTGAGGATACGTCCCAGTTGCATCCATGCGATGTATCTTTAAACCTTTAGTTTCTATTTATAGTGGCTCATAGGAATAGACTATGTGACAACCAGGGAAAGACTTGGTGACCACCGGAGAGACGGGTGACAGCCGAATGTAGACGGCACCCGGGTGAGCAGTATGGGTTAGCGCCCCAGCCTGTGTCCTCCGTGAGGAGGAAGCCCAACAACCCTTGGTGAGGCCGTTAGGAGGGCCATTGTGATTCACTGCTCCTGAATGAATTGCCGGTGCTGGGAGTCTGGTGCAACGCACAGGTCCTGTGCCAACCTGGTGAGAGCAGGAGCAGACCTGGTGAGACGTAGGAGGGGTCTGGACAGGAGTCAACCCACAGAGCCTAGTCCTTCCATGTACCAGAGTATGGTGTCTCCCAGTACCGGCGGAATAGTTCTGGAGCAGTGGATTGTATGGCCTTGGTCTTTCCCTAGTGGACTGACCGAGAGTAGCTACTGGGACGTAAGTCGGGACTTGATCAACCCCGGCTGGGTCGCCTGAGTGAGGGGTATGATGTTGCGAGACCCGAAACCCCGATGACCTTGGGATACATCACTGAGGATACGTCCCAGTTGCATCCATGCGATGTATCTTTAAACCTTTAGTTTCTATTTATAGTGGCTCATAGGAATAGACTATGTGACAACCAGGGAAAGACTTGGTGACCACCGGAGAGACGGGTGACAGCCGGAATGTAGACGGCACCCGGGTGAGCAGTATGGGTTAGCGCCCCAGCCTGTGTCCTCCGTGAGGAGGAAGCCCAACAACCCTTGGTGAGGCCGTTAGGAGGGCCATTGTGATTCACTGCTCCTGAATGAATTGCCGGTGCTGGGAGTCTGGTGCAACGCACAGGTCCTGTGCCAACCTGGTGAGAGCAGGAGCAGACCTGGTGAGACGTAGGAGGGGTCTGGACAGGAGTCAACCCACAGAGCCTAGTCCTTCCATGTACCAGAGTATGGTGTCTCCCAGTACCGGCGGAATAGTTCTGGAGCAGTGGATTGTATGGCCTTGGGTCTTTCCCTAGTGGACTGACCGAGAGTAGCTACTGGGACGTAAGTCGGGACTTGATCAACCCCGGCTGGGTCGCCTGAGTGAGGGGTATGATGTTGCGAGACCCGAAACCCCGATGACCTTGGGATACATCACTGAGGATACGTCCCAGTTGCATCCATGCGATGTATCTTTAAACCTGGTATTATATATTGCTCGATTTCGCGGTCCCGCTTATTTTATCTTGCACCTCTCCCTCCTGCTGGCATTTTCATGCCGCCCGTGCTGCAACATTTTGCGTTGGGTCCCGCCGGCGCCGCGGGCTAAAAAAAATAAATAAAAAAATCGATTGATTTTCGACAATGGGCCGCGACACGTCGACATTGCAAATATGTGTCGATTAACATCCCTAGTTCACACTGACTCAACCTACTGAGCATTTTCTCATTGAAAGAAATGGGTAGAGCACGGTTTTACGGAGACATATAGCTGTGTGTCTCCCTGTAACCAAAGCCATAGAGTATAGCTGGAGGATCTACAAGCATTGAGGGCTTGTAGATCACCTATTTTGATAAATATTTTAAAGATAAATGGTTATTTTTTTTTCCACAGATTCTGTTCCTTTTTAAAATGTTGGAATCGTGTACAGGAAAACATGCATATTTTGGACATAGTTCGATTGGTGATTAATCATGATTAAATTAATTTTGAAGCTGTGATTAATTTGATTAAAATTTTTAATCATTCAACTGCCCTAATAATTACATTATCAATTATGAATAGCATAGCGCAAGAGATACCCCATAAAAAACACATCCATTAAGAAGATACCCCATAAAAAGAGCATCCATTAATCAAAAGCGTTCAAATGCACATTAACAACTATTAATATCATCATGAATTACAATAGAGTCACAGCAAATGTACAGTATAGAGGGAAAACCAGGGATAGACAATAAGGGAAATTTGCCACTGGCCCTTCGGGCCAGTGGCTTTTAAGGATCACTGGCCCCACAACTGTAACCACTGGCCCAGGTAATCAATCCCCATAGTTTGCAAAAAAAAAAAGACCACTTTCGATTCAATAGCACTTATTAATGCTGATCATTCAAGTAATAACAGCACTCTTTCACGGGGTCAAAACTGGCAGACCGCTCAGCAAGCTGACCCTACAATGCATAATGCTTAAAATAATTAAAGCAAATGTTGAAAGAATGCCAGCATCCAACATAATATATAAATAATCATAACAAGTAGTTATACATTTCTACAGCCTTAAATGTATTTGATCGAACATAACATTTAATATACATGAAGCATTAATTCTCTCTGCCCCTTCTTGGACAAAAAAAGCAATACTTGTATTTTTTCACTGTTCAAGACAAATATACAGTATATCAAATAAATATAGATAGCATTAGATAGTGATCCAGGGCTAGTAAAGGCTAACAATGGGCTTATGCTGGCATACATGCACCATATTATAAACTGTACTTTACTACTGCAGCTAATAAACAAATAACTGTGATACATTACAAGCAGTGGTTTCCAACCTGACAACAGGGCCCACTATTTATCCAGCATTTGAGCCAAGGACCACCATTTGATGACATTTTAGCCCCACAGATCCCAAAACTAAAGATTTCTTTTGTTTTTGTCCACAATTCCAGGCTGGATTTTTGCAAACAAAACAGGCAAACAGTAAATCAAAGTGACAATTCATCTTCTACATTCTCTAATTGTGTAGGGTTAATTTAGATGAATATTTTAACTCTTGAGAGTGTAAACATGAAACCAAATGGACCCGTAAGGGTACATTTGGTTTCATATATTTTAAAATATTGTAATATATAGCCTCAATCATGTACAGTATATTCGTTCGATTGAGGTTTTGCCTTATAGAATACATGGTGATCAGTTTTTCAAATCAATCAAATACACTGCTGGGAAAACCCCTAACAATTAGAGCCTACGCGCAGCGCACGTGTGTCTCTAAGCTGCGCAGATACAAAGGACAACTTTAGCCTATCTCTCTTCATATAGTTTGAAGTCATATAAAAACGTATACCTATACCCAATGGAATACAAAATATATAAAATATAAACTGTATTGACAAGTCGGAATTAAAGCAATCGCTTGAAAACCGAGTGAGAATGCGACGTTTGTAATCTCAAAACTTTGGATCGGAACGCATGAGTCAATGCGCATGCGCTGTTGACAGACGCTTGGATTCAGTGGTAAGTGCATGCGTGCTTATACAATGCGCAGTGCAACACGTAGGCCTAGATACAGGACAACGTGTGAGAGAATATGCAGTCTGAACAATCGTTGCACATAGGCTGTGTATGGCAGAATTAAACATATTTTGAGGTGGAGGACTGCTGTCGCATTGTGACATGCGAGATGCTGAGCTGAGGGCATGTTGCGCGTCAGGCAGAAATGAGGAGGTCTGCGAACACCATACGCTATAGCAATGATAGTATTAATAAGTGTTTTGTGAGCTATGCTGGTCTATGCTCGGTTGTGAGATGGGGCCGGGGGTTTTAAGAACATTTTAGAACGGGAACAAGTAGCTGCATCTCTTCTCTACAGTAGTGCGCTGGCAAGTGAACGGGGAGCGGGCTTACACGAGAGCAAGCCAAGTAGGCTGTATAGCTCTGCGTAGCCGCTGTTCCATGCAGACGGTGGTGCGCACACAACAGACGACTTGGGTTTGAGATCACATAACGTAAATGCGGTTGTTTTTTGTGCTAATAAACGAAATATAAATGAAGTTGAAAAAAATCTCTCTATATATATATTGTGAAATAAAATTGTATTTATTATTAATTTATTTTTAAGAGGTATTTTTCTACTGGCCCAAGGGGCCAGTGAGTGGCGCCATTTGGTGGTCCGAAGGGGTTTTGAAACCATCGGGGGCCAGCGGGCCAATTATATTGTCGAACCCTGAAAACAATCGAAGATATTTAGAAACAGGAACAAGGTGGTTGAAGATGAGAAAAAATAGATCATTTAAAGAGGAATTACACCCATTTAACATTTTTCCTGAGAGTGTACAAATGTGAACCAAATGGTCCCTAGCGGGTCCATTTGGTTCCATTTGTACCCTCACAGGAAAAAGGGGTCTGAAATAAAAACCATTAACATGGTGAAATACATCTTGATGATGTATTTTACCATTTTCAGACCTCCATTTTTAGGAAATACAGAATTGGGGGAACTTTTTATCATGTCCACACAACATCTCTAAGGTGTATTTACGACGTATTAAAATGTTAAAAATGGGTGGACTTCCCCTTTAAAGATGTAGCAGTAGTAGCCCTGAAACATGACTGCCAGTATCATGATACATTTACATCAATAGCGTGTACATAAATATTCCGTTTTCAACTCACACATGTGAGTGCGGTTGTTAGACACTTATTGCGCCCGAAATTAGGATAGCTGCAGTGCGTTGTTTAATAAAAAGCATTTTTACAAGAGCTTCCCGTGATGCTTTTCTGGGTTGGGGTAAGTTTGTTAAACACACTGACGCACACCGGGAGCACATCCACCCTATTAGTTTGTATTAGCAGTGCGGTCAGCGTGAGTATATGGAACACACCCAGTGTTCAGACTGCCATGCTCATCCCCACCGATAGGGGCGCATACAATCGAAAGCCAATGGCGGAAGAAAAGCTCGGATAGAAATGCATTTTTTAATAAACAACGCGGCACGCTACAATCCCAATTTCGGGCGCAATACGTGTCCAACACCCGTAGAAATATGTGTGGGTACTTTATATTTGACAATGAAATGTCTATGTACACGTTATTCATGTAAATATAGCGACCCGCCTCAAACTGGATTAAGCTGCTGCTGGCTATAGTAGTAGTAGTAGACGAGATAGCCCGCAATGCCAGCATACACACATGTCAATGTTTTTGTCAATAAACGTACCTTCAATGGATGTCTCTCCTCCTCCAAACTACCGGTGTTTCCTTGGCTTCAACGCCGACAAGGTGAAGTGGAAGCAGGGCTGGATGAGTGAGGAAACACCGCTGGAGTTGCCGAGATGATTCCTCGTCGTCACAACATTTCAGTGAATGACATCACATTGCCGTCTCTACAGAACCGAACTGCCTTAAATTCTGCTCTAAAAGCGGAGTATGAATCCACCGCGCTCTGTTCCTACTCTAATATAAACTTAAAGTATGTGTAAAATGTCTGTTTTCTGAGGACGAGGATCAACAACAACAAAGAACTGCTGCTACTCTCCTTCTTCTTCTTCTTCTTATAGGGTTTATTGGCGGCTGGCAGATCGGATGCTGCATTACCGCCACCTACTGGTGTCTCATTTCTGTCTGTACATTTGGCAACTAACAATACTATATATAAATGTCCACCCAAAGTGTTCCCCTGTCCAACAAATGTTCGATCCTACACCCCAGGCACCGAGGCCTGAGATGACGGTGAAAATTCCTCCCTCAGAGTTTCATTCAAGTCTTCTCCAGAAATGTCCTTCACATCCAGGAATCTCCTGGCTGCCTCAAGCACCATCTTTATCCGCTCAGATTTTCTTTCAATTTCCACAGCACAATTAATGACCATAGCTATAAACGCCAGAAACTTCTTTTTGTCAATGAAGACGCTTGGCTCCCGTGTAGACCCACTATCAATGTCGCTTTCTGCTGTACGCGCTACGGTTTCCTTTCCATCTAGCCTCTGCACAGCCTCGGCGTAGGATATTTCCTTTTCCATCCTGATCTTATTCACGCTCGCTTCCCGAACTCTTCTAGGGCATGTTGCTGCTCCCGCAACATGGCTTCCTTTACAGTGCACACACTTGACAGGTACTTGCTCTTCCTCACATTTCATGTCTCTGCATTCTGCGTTTCCACACCTCCCACATTTACTGACTCCCCTGCACACAGCAGCAGCATGCCCATACTCTTGGCAGCTAAAACACCTAAGTGGTGCTTGCTCATATGGCCTGACCCTGTATGAAATATATCCTAAAAAGATTCTCTCTGGCAGCTCTCCTTCCCATTCCATACAGATTGAATTACTTTTCTCCCTCTTCCCATTTCTGACCCGTGGCAGCCACCTCCACGTGACCACTTCTTCCACTTCTTCAAACATTTCTACTAATGCACTGGCACGCAATGTATGTGGCACGCCGCTAATAACCCCTTTCATTAGCCTCGGGCCTCCTAGACGAAAACATGACACACTACTGTCCTTAAACTTAGTTATACCCAGGACTTCTTTCATCTGCGTCTTCGACACGCATTCAATTATAACAATCCCACTCCTTGCTATTCTTATTGACCGCACTTTGCCAACTTCTTTCGTGATTTCCTTCACCACTGAATGCTGATCACTAAAAATCCCATTCGCCTTGGTCATGGCTTTCATACCGACCGAAAAGTTGGCATCCAGACTTCCTTTGTTTCCAGGACTAGACAACTCTCTCCTTTTCCTTTTCTTTTCCTGCACTTGTTTATTGCCTTCATCATATTCACTTCCACGCTCTGAGTCATCTGATTCCGCATCCATCTCACTCCCGGACCGACATCCGACTCCTCGCCGAGCACGTCCACTGCTACTCTCCTTTCCGACCGCGCGTAAACAAAAACACGAATTTACTTCCGGGTCAACGTGTCACACGAGCATGCGCAGCACAGAGCAGCCCTGTAGGAGACAGTGTTGCCAACTTGGTGCATTTGTCACTATATTTAGCCTTTTTCCAGACCCCCCCCCCCCCCTCTAGTGCCAAAATTAGTGAAAAACTCCTGTCGGAAAATCTAGTGCTTTTTAGCTGTTGAGTTGGGGCGAAATTGATTGACAGGCACCAGAGATAAAACCCTCGTTTTTCTTCATTCCTAGAAAGGGACCCTTATAGATCTGTAACTCTTGAGATCGTTTACACTCTCAAGAGTTAAGTTAAATTATATCTAAGCATCTGAATTACCTAATTTTCAAGAATCTACACATTTAGAAAATGTTGAAGAATTGCTAGTTTGACCAACATTTTGCCAGTTAGTTGGTGGTCCGTGGCTAAAATAACTAGTGGGCCCTGGTATGATTTTTTTAATTAATTTATTTTTTCTGAAAAAACAAAACAAAAAACAAAACACTGCTCTAGTGCATTCTAGTGCATTTTTAAGTGCCACTAGTGCATTTTCGATTTGGGCAGTTGGCAACACTGGTAGCAGAGTTGCGACATTGAGGGTCAGACACCGTAGCGGCCGAACTGCTGTTCACCCTGCTTGAATAGGGACAAACTGGAGTTGAAATACGTTGTTTTCAACGAGGGCGGCGCAAATATTATATATTTTAGGGCATGTGTGGCAACATGACCACTATTTTAAAGTATTTTACAATAACAACTAAAGTCTCTGTAATGTTTATTGGAACATTCTCAATAGAAGTCTTATGTAGAAGAGCCTCCATTGGACTGACCCCATGAAGTGAACGGAGATGGCCTAACTCTGTCTATACGCTACTCCATGGCACTGGGGAAAAGATGCAGGCGCTGCTGCCTGTCGCCACCTGGTGGAGGAAGAGTGTAACTGCGACGGAATACAAGGATGGTGATCGGGTGATATTCTTATTATAGCAGTGGTTTTCAACCTTTTTCAAACCAGGGCCCACCATCTATTGAGAATATCTTCCACGGACCAACATTTTAGCCCCACAGACCCCAAAACTAAAGATTTATTTTGCTTTTGTCCACAATTCCAGGCTGGAAACAGTCAAACATACAGATCAAAATGGCCATTAATCTTCTACATTCTCTAGTTGTGAAGACTTGGAGCTAATTCACATGATGAATATTTTACCTCTTGAGAGTGTAAACATATCAAAATGAATCCGCAAGGGTCCATTTGGTTTCATGTTTACACTCTCAAAGAATTATCTGGTTAACCGACTTTCCATCATTTTGCCTGGGGACCACCTGTAACCCCCTCAGGGACCACTGGTGGTCCCCGGACCACCTGTTGAAAACACCTGCTTAAGGAACAATACACACACACACACACACACACACACACACACACACACACACACACACACACACACACATTTAGCCTGGGGACCACCTGTAACCCCCTCAGGGGACCACCTGTTGAAAACCCCTGCTTTTAAGGAACTAGGGCCTTACCCGTTGTGAACATATGAACACCAAATGATGTACTCACTGTGTGGGTAATGTGAATCCTTCATCACATTATGTGATGAAGGATTTGATGAAGGATTGCTTTAATGCACAGGCACAGACACTGCAATGGCCAGTCATAAAGTGTGTGTGTGTGTGTGTGTGTGTGTGTGTGTGTGTGTGTGTGTGTGTGTGTGTGTGTGTGTGTGTGTGTGTGTGTGTGTGTGTGTGTGTGTGTGTGTGTGTGTTGGTGTTTGCATTACCCCCTGTGGCCGAAAAGGGAATTGCCAATGTTAAGCGAATGGGGAAATTTAATTCACCAATAAATTCATTATTAATCAACAATTTGTTAATTTGAAGAAAGGGCTTCCTCAGTCTCTTCCTAATGTTATGGTCAATGACTGTGTGAAAAATCATAGTGATCGGTGCAGCCAGTGATGAGTTATGCTCGTTTCAGACATTCAGACATTCAGACATTCAGACATTCAGACATTCAGACATTCAGACAGACAACTCCTTAATTATAGTATTGATAATACACACGCGTGCACACACACACACACACACACACACACACACACACACACACACACACACACACACACACACACACACACACACACACACACACACACACACACACACACACACACACTTTACACTGTTGCAAGACTGTCACAAACAAGAGGGGAAAAAAGAAATACATAAAATTAAGTAAAATAAGATAAAATAAAATCCCTGATCCCTCCCACCCATCACCCATCCCACCTTTACAATATATGCAATACAATCATCAGTACATCAGTGGAATCATATTTAGTTGGTTCTGCTAAAGTAATGGCAGTCAAATCTTGTTGAATTGTCTCTCCCTGTTTTTCAAGAAATAGCTTATTCTCTCAAGATGTTCAGATTAATGCTCAAATCTAGTTTCAAATGTTTCAAATCCAATCCGCCAAGTGATGCGAAACAAAGAAGCACTCCAGTCGTACACGACGGCGGTGGTGTTGTTGTTGCGTGGATGTTGGGCTTGTTTGCAACATTGTGACGCTTCTCGTGTTACTTTATAACTGCGTGTCGCTTCCTCATCCTCCTCCGGCAGGGATGGAGACAATGTAGCCATGTCATGTGTCGTGTGTGTGTGTGTGTGTGTGTGTGTGTGTGTGTGTGTGTGTGTGTGTGTGTGTGTGTGTGTGTGTGTGTGTGTGTGTGTGTGTGTGTGTGTGTGTGTGTGTGTGTGTGTGTGTGTGTGTGTGTGTGTGCGGCAGGCAGATTCATGAAATTCACCCCATATTCAGCCTGGGAGGCATACTTGTGTCCGAAATCTCAGGGATCCGATGGGGCGGGGTCCGATTGGGCGGGGGTCCGATGGGGCGGGGGTCCGATGGGGCGGGCGTCCGATGGTATGGATGGGGTGGGGGTCCGACGATCGGCCCGCGCTCCTCCAGAACGGGAGGAACTGCCTTGGACACGGCCTGCGCGGGTCCCCCTCTCCCCCTCTCACTATACGGCTTTTAGAGAAAGAAAGGAGGGTGACGAGAGTAGTGTAAAATAAAGCGAATTGCCCCGCACCCCCCCCCCTCTACCTGACAGCTCGTGATCATGCAAATTTCGTATGTATAACTACAGCACTCTACCCGCCTTTGTTTTTAAATGCCCCCCAATTACCATGTCGGCAAAACCATTAACACCTTGGCCAAAGATGCGCTGGACCCCCGCCCGCTCCCACTGCAATCCTTAACTCAAAATAAAATGATGCACTGGGTGCAAAAATCACGACGCAAGCGCGGGGAATTTCATTAATAAGCAGCTTCTAATAAGGCTCCTTAGTAGCCTACAATAGGCTACTACAATACTGGAATGGAAACAAACGGCTTTGAACATTAGGCCTACTTGGATTTTCCGCCACTCTTCCCCCTCCAATCTTTATAGTCACCGTGTGAGATGTGTGTGAGTTTTTTAAATCGTAGCGCACGCACAATGAAGAGGTCCGTTTGGTATGGAAGTACTAATCGTTAGAGTTCTCAACGGGCCTAATTTTTTAAGCCCGACCCTACTGAGCCCTATTTGGCTCAGCCCGAAGCCCGGCCCGGCCCTATTAATTACCGCAATTTTAGGCCCGAAGCCCGACAAAAGGCCCGACTTTTTTCTTTTTTTCTTTTTTTTTTTAATAAGCCTAATGTATCCTACTTGTACAATAGATGGCGCTAGTGGTTAGAAGGAGATGACAGACGAGCGAGTCTGTTTAAAAATCGACTTGGCTTTTGTTTAGCCTATTTATAGGCCTAATCTCCGAAACGGCACCTTTCTGATTTTAAGCTATGGGCTACTCTGCTTGAGGTCCGGGCCTGATTTAGTCAGACTATGGGGGGCTGAAGGAATGGCAGGGGGCGTCTCCGAAGTTTTTCACATTGGATTTACGTTTGGGTGAGCTCTGCCCCCCTCTAGAAGTCTATATACGACCCTGCTTGAGGAGCTGAGTTGCTGCGCTGCGTGCCTCGCCTGCATCTTCACACTAGAACAACGGCACTCGTTTTTGAGATTTTGAAGTGGATTTTCTCTGCCTGTGATGGTCTGAAAAAGTTCCCCTTCCATGACTTTTCCTAAATATGCAATTGAACTCATCTCTGTTTTTCTTTTCGTCTGTAATAATTTCTAAATATGAATTTAGAAGCGAATAATATACCTAGAACAACGCATTCGCGATCCTCTCTCTCTCTCTCTCTCTCTCTCTCTCTCTCTCTCTCTCTCTCTCTCTCTCTCTCTCTCTCTCTGCACTAAACTTTTTTTCTGTTGTTGTGAACCTGCGCATATTTTCCATTTTCATTTTTTGTGACACTTGATTTGGCAATGTAAAATGTCTGTTTTGTCATGCAAATAAATCATCATTTCAGTGGAAATGGAGATCAGAAACGAAACGAAATGATGTGCCGCTGTGCTTGTATTCACAGATTGATTCAGAATATAATGTTGGTGTGGTAATAATAATAATAATAATAATAATAATAATAATAATAATAACAATAATAATAATAATAATAATAATAATAATAACAATAGTTTTTTGCGTTCACGGCAGGCATTTTCAATTCAAATTGACAGGCTTTGTGTACGCAAGTAACTCGGTGCACACAAGTTGTACTTTTGCCATACCAAAATAGGGCTAATGATCACAAATTAGTGCCTTTCGTGAACACGGCTGTGTTGACACTGTTTTATCAATGGGGGGCAGCAGAGATCTATGGTGTACACGGGCCATTATTTGTGTGCACGCCCAATACTTTAGTACAGTCCAGCCATGGTTGGTTCTCAAAGTGTGGTTCGGGGGCCCCTGTGGGTCCAACTACTGTATGTACAGTGGCCATAGTTTGTGTGCATGACCAATAATTTTACACAAACATTTCTAGACTATAGTACAATCCAGCCAAGGCTGGTTCCCAAAGTGTGGTTCGGGACCTCTGGGAGACCAACTATGTACATGGGCCAGAGTTTGTGTGCACAAACAATAGTTTTACAAGAACATTTCAAGGTTATATTGCAGGACAGCCTCGTACAGCCACGGCTGGTTCGGAGACCTCTGGGAGTCCAACTATGTACAAAGGCCATAGTTTGTGTGCACGGCCAATACATTTACACAAACATTTCAATGCTATAGTACAATCCAGCCATGGCTGGTTCATAAAGTGTGGTGTGTTGACCTCTGGGGCTCCAACTATGTACACAGGACAGTGTTTGTGTGCACAACCAATAGTTTTACTTGAACATTTGTTGGTTATATTACAGGACAGCCAAGTACAGTCACGCCTGGTTCCCAAAGTGTGGTTCGGGGATCTCTGGGAATCAAATTATGTACACGGGCCAGAGTTTGTGTGCATGACAAATAGTTTTACAAGAACATTTCAAGGTTATATTGCAGGACAGCCTCGTACAGCCACGGCTGGTTCCCAAAGTTTGGTTCGGAGACCTCTGGGAGTCCAACTATGTACAAAGGCCATAGTTTGTGTGCACGGCCAATACATTTACACAAACATTTCAATGCTATAGTACAATCCAGCCATGGCTGGTTCATAAAGTGTGGTGTGTTGACCTCTGGGGTTCCAACTATGTACACAGGACAGTGTTTGTGTGCACGACCAATAGTTTTACTTGAACATTTGTTGGTTATATTACAGGACAGCCAAGTACAGTCACGCCTGGTTCCCAAAGTGTGGTTCGGGGATCTCTGGGAATCAAACTATGTACACGGGCCAGAGTTTCTGTGCATGACAAATAGTTTTACATGAACATTTTTTGGTTATATTGCAGGGCAGCCTAGTACAGCCACGGCTGGTTCCCAAAGTTTGATTTGGGGACCTCTGAGTTGCCAACTATGTACAAAGGCCATAGTTTGTGTGCACGGCAATGCTTTTACACAAATAGGTCAAGGCTATAGTATAATCCAGCCATGGTTGGTTCCTAAGTGAGGTTCAGGAACCTCTGAGAATCCAACTATGTACATAGGCCATAGTTTGTGTGCACGGCCAATACCTTTACACATACATTTCTAGGCTATAGTAAAATCAAGCCATAGCTGTTTCCCAAAGTATTGTTTGTGGACCTCTGGGGTTCCAACTATGTACATAGTTACATATGAACATTTCTAGGTTATATGACAAGGCAGCCTAGTACAGCCATGGCTGGTGCGTAAAGTGTGGTTCAGGGACCTCTGGGAGTCCAACTATGTACACAGGTCATAGTTTGTGTACACAGCCAATATTTATACACAACATTTCAAGGCTATAATACAATCCAGCCATGGCTGGTTTCCAAAGTGTGGTTCAGGGACCTCCGGGATTCCAACTATATACATAGGCCATAGTTTCCATGCACAACCAATAATTTTACACAGACAAGGCTGTTTCCCCAAAATGTAGTCCGGGGACCTCTGGGAATCCAACCACATGGTTGGATTCCCAGAGGTCCCCGGACTACAGTTTGTGTGCACGAGACACGACCAATACCTTTACATAAACATTTCAAGGGTATAGTACAATCCAGCCATGATTGGACTGGGAGTCCAACTATGTACACAGGCCATAGTCTGTGTGCACGGCCAATAGTTTTACACAGACATTTCAAGGCTTTATAACAATCCAGCCATGGCTGGTTCCCAAAAAGTAGTTTGAAAACCTCTGGCATCCTATGTACACTATATACAAGCAACTATGTACACAACTATAGTTTGTGTCACGAACAATACTTTTACATGAACATGCATAGGCTATAGTTCAGTCCAGCCTAGTGAAGCCATACTAGTCGCTGGACATTGGCATGTCATATGAGTGTAGAATAGCCGAGTGTCCCTGTTGTTTCCTAGGGAACGGATTTCCAACAATTGCTCTTTAACACAATTTGCATGCTGTGTCTTGATTGGCCACTCCAGTTTTCTAAAATGTCCCTACTTTAGAACTGGGGTGGCCAATCTGGATACAGTAAGCATTCAAGCATGTTTTTTTGCCAACAGCTGATTCAGTTTGCATTATTAGCTAGGCTAGCTCCAGGGTCCTGCCAGCATTGTAGATCCTTGCAGATGCTAATAGTTTATACATGACATCTACACGGCCAATAGTTTTACATGAATGTGTCCTTACTATAGTCCCAAACCCCACTTTAGGAGCCTGCCATGGATGTACTGTACCTAGAGATGTTCATGTAAAACTATTGTACAGAGTTGCCCCCACAGATTTCCCCAAACCAAACTTTGGGAAACAGCCATGGCTCTACTAGGCTGGACTGTACTATAGCCTAGAAATGTTCATATACAACTATTGGTCTTGCACAAAAACAATGGATCATGTGCATAGTGGTGCCGCCAGAGGTCCTCAAACCCCACTGTGGGAACCAGCCATGTCCTAGTACTAGTCTGTCCTTTAATATAACCAAGAAATGTTCATGTAAAACTATTGGTCATGCACACAAACTATGGCCCATGTACATAGAGTACCAGAGGTACCAAAACCACACTTTAGGAACCAGCTGTGGCACTACTAAGCTGTCCTGTAATACAATGTAGAAATGTCCATTTAAAACTATAGGTCGTGCATGCAAACTATGACCTGCATACATAATTGGACTCCCAGAGGTCCCTGAACTAAGCTTTGGGAACCAGCTGTGGCCGTAGTAGGCTGTCCTGTAATATAATCTAGAAATGTCCATGTAAAACTATTGTTTTTGCACATAAACTCTGGCCTGTGTACATAGCTGGACTCTCAGAGGTCCCCGGACCATACTTTGTGAACCAGCCATGGCTGTACTAGACTTCCTTTATTATTTAACCTAGAAATGTTCTTGTAAAAGTATTGGTCGTACACACAAACTCTAGTTTGTGTACATAGTTGGATGGCAGAGGTCCTCCAACTACACTTTGGGAACTAGTCATGGCTGGATTGTACTATAGCCTAGAAATATATGTGTAAAAGTATTGATCGTGCACATAAACTCTGGCCTGTGTACATAGCTGGACTCTCAGAGGTCCCCGGACCATACTTTGTGAACCAGCCATGGCTGTACTAGACTTCCTTTATTATTTAACCTAGAAATGTTCTTGTAAAAGTATTGGTCGTACACACAAACTATGGCCTGTGTACATACTTGGTTTCCCAGAGGTCCCTGAATCACACTTTGGGAACTACCCATGGCTGGATTATATTTTAGCCTTGAAATGTTTGTGTAAAAGTATTTGCTGTGTACACAAACTATGGCCTCTGTACATAGTTGGACTCCCAGAGGTCCCCGAACCAAACTTTGGGAACCAGCCGTGGCTGTACTAGGCTGTCCTGTAATATAACCTAGAAATGTTCATGTCTATGTAAAGGTATCGGTTGTCCACACAAACTATGGCCTATGAACATATGGTAGTTGGAAGCCAGATGTCCCCAAACCAAACTAGCCATGGCTGAGCTGTCCTATAGCTTAGAAATGGTCACATGAAACTATTGGTCATGCACACAAACTATGGCCTGTCTACATAGTTGGACCCCCAGAGGACCCCAAACCACACTTTATGAACCTTGTCTCTCTGGTTTTACAATGTGCTATAGGTGAGGATCCTACCAATACAGAGATAATGAAGTAATTAATCTGAAATCAGCAGATCTACAAGATCTGCATGAAGCATGAATAAACAACCATTTCAATACATGTTAATCTAAACACCATTTAGATTAACCGTGGTTTGGATTCACTTACAAATAGAAATGCAACAGAATGCAACAGAACGACCCCCCCCCCTCATCCCACAGCACAATCTGAATTGAACCCTCGTTAAGTGCAATGGACGGCACCTGCTGTTAGTCAGTTCTCAGTCAACTAGTGTGGCAGTTCTGAAAGTGTGAAGCCCCTACATACACAGTTTTAAGATAGCAGTGCAACAGTGTGGACTGTGGAGATACACAGTTAGAAACATTTGTAAACGTTTTCTTCCGTAGTATAATAGAAAGCCAAAATTGAATTAGACATTTTTGAAAATGTTGTAGTGTGATTATATATATATATATATATATATATATATATATATATATATATATATATATATATATATATATATATATATATATATATATATATATATATATATATATATATATACGGGTAATCAGTATTTTCCATGCTACATTATTAATATTTATATTTTGATGATTTACATACTGTATATCTTGAAATGTTTGTGTAAATGTATTGGCCCGGCTCACAAACTATGGGCTGCATACATAGTTGAACTCCCAGAGGTCCCTGAACCACACTTTATGAACCTTGTCTCTCTGGTTTTACAATGTGCTATAGGTGAGGATCCTACCAAT
Source organism: Benthosema pterotum (assembly GCA_039105355.1). NCBI lineage: Eukaryota > Metazoa > Chordata > Actinopteri > Myctophiformes > Myctophidae > Benthosema > Benthosema pterotum. The sequence continues at coordinate 49,183,028 of CM076972.1, read as the reverse complement.
ACAGAGATAATGAAGTAATTAATCTGAAATCAGCAGCTCTACAAGATCTGCATGAAGCATGAATAAACAACCATTTCAATACATGTTCATCTAGATTTAGATTAACCGTTTGGTTTGGACTCACTTACAACCGTTTGGTTTGGACTCACTTACAAATAGAAATGCAACAGAATGCATTTCTATTTGTAATGAATCCCCCCCCCCCCCCCCCCCCCCCCCCCTCTCATCCCACAGCACATTCTGGATTGAACCCTCGTTAAGTGCAATGGACGGCACCTGCTGTTAGTCAGTTCTCAGTCAACTGGTGTGGCAGTTCTGAAAGTGTGAAGCCCCTACATACACAGTTTTAAGATAACAGTGCAACAGTGTGGACTGTGGAGATACACAGTTAGAAACATTTGTAAACGTTTTCTTCCGTAGTATAATAGAAAGCCAAAATTGAATATATTCTCAATCCCTTGTGCATTAAGTGAAATATTTAAAAAATGTATTAATCTTGATTATGGTGTCCAGATCATGGAAAAACCCCACATCTCAATTAATTATAATATTTTGAGACCACTAAGAAAACATGACAAGAAATGTCGATTATGTGAAAAGCATATTAATGTATGCAGTTACTACTACTTACGATGGATCAGACTGGACTAGACTAGACTAGGGTGTACTTGGCTGTATGAAATCAAACAGACTAACCACTCATGGGCAATAGTTTGTATGCACTTACTGTACATGAACATATGTAGTACAGTAGAGCCTTGTATGCCCAGGTCTAACCTAGTCGAGCCCGATGGGAGAACAGAGTAGTGGAGGGGAGTACTACCGTACTGTATTATGGTGGATCAGGCTGGACTAGACAAGACTAGTGTGTACTAAACTCAAATAGGCTCTATCAGCCTGTACTAGGCTCTGTAGATCCTCACACAGTTGGGACTAACCACTGTGTACATGTGCAATAGTTTGTGTGCACAATCAAGAGTTTTACATGAACATGGGTTGACGATAGTACAGTATTGCCTTGTACAGCCTAATGAAGCCTAGTACAGCCTAACAAACCCCCTACAGCCTATTAGATCCCATTTGAGTCTAGTGCAGTACAGCCTAGTATGTCAAAGTCCAGCCTTGTCCAATGGGAGAATAGAGTAGTCGAGGGGAGTACTAGTCTTTATTATGTCACACCATTGGGACTAACCACTGTGTACACGGGCAGTCGTTTGTGTGCACATTCAATACTTTTACTTGGACATGTGTTGACCATAGTGCAGTATCACCTCGTACAGCCTAATGAAGCCTATTACAGCCTAACACACACCCCTACAGCCAATTAGAGCCCATTTGAGTCTTGTGCAGTACAGCCTAGTATGCCAAAGTCTAGCCTAGTCCTCTCCAATGGGAGAATAGAGTAGTAGAGGGAAGTACTAGTCTATATTATGTCACACCATTGTGAATAACCACCGTGTACACGGGCAGTCGTTTGTGTGCACATTCAATACTTTTACTTGGACATGTGTTGACCATTGTGCAGTATCACCTCGTACAGCCTAATGGAGCCTATTACAGCCTAACACACACACCTACAGCCTATTAGAGGCCATTTGAGTACGGCCTAGTATGCCAAAGTCTAGCCTAGTCCTCTCCAATGGGAGAATAGAGTAGTAGAGGGAAGTACTAGTCTATATTATGTCACACCATTGTGAATAACCGCCGTGTACACGGGCAGTCGTTTGTGTGCACATTCAATACTTTTACTTGGACATGTGTTGACCATAGTGGAGTATCACCTCGTACAGCCTAATGAAGCATATTACAGCCTAACACACACACCTACAGCCTATTAGAGCCCATTTGAGTACGGCCTAGTATGCCAAAGTCTAGCCTAGTCCTCTCCAATAGGAGAATAGAGTAGTAGAGGGAAGTACTAGTCTATAGTATGTCACACCATTGTGAATAACCACCGTTTACACGGGCAGTCGTTTGTGTGCACATTCAATACTTTTACTTGGACATGTGTTGACCATAGTGCAGTATCACCTCGTACAGCCTAATGAAGCCTAGTACAGCCTAACAAACCCCCCTACACCCTGTTAGAGCCCATTTGAGTCTAGTGCAGTACATTCTAGTATGCCAAAGTCCAGCCTAGTCCTCTCCAATGGGAGAATAGAGTAGTAGAGGGAAGTACTAGTCTATATTATGTCACACCATTGTGAATAACCGCCGTGTACACGGGCAGTCGTTTGTGTGCACATTCAATACTTTTACTTGGACATGTGTTGACCATAGTGGAGTATCACCTCGTACAGCCTAATGAAGCATATTACAGCCTAACACACACACCTACAGCCTATTAGAGCCCATTTGAGTACGGCCTAGTATGCCAAAGTCTAGCCTAGTCCTCTCCAATAGGAGAATAGAGTAGTAGAGGGAAGTACTAGTCTATAGTATGTCACACCATTGTGAATAACCACCGTTTACACGGGCAGTCGTTTGTGTGCACATTCAATACTTTTACTTGGACATGTGTTGACCATAGTGCAGTATCACCTCGTACAGCCTAATGAAGCCTAGTACAGCCTAACACACACCCCTACAGCCAATTAGAGCCCATTTGAGTCTTGTGCAGTACAGCCTAGTATGCCAAAGTCTAGCCTAGTCCTCTCCAATGTGAGAATAGAGTAGTAGAGGGAAGTACTAGTCTATATTATGTCACACCATTGGGAGTAACCACCATGTACACGGGCAGTCGTTTGTGTGCACTTTCAATACTTTTACTTGGACATGTGTTGACCATAGTGCAGTATCACCTCGTACAGCCTAATGAAGCCTAATACAGCCTAACAAACCCCCCTACACCCTGTTAGAGCCCATTTGACTCTAGTGCAGTACAGCCTAGTATGCCAAAGTCTAGCCTAGTCCTGTCCAATGGGAGAATAGAGTAGTAGAGGGGAGTACTAGTCTATATTATGTCAAACCATTGGGAGTAACCACCGTGTACACGGGCAGTCGTTTGTGTGCATTTTCAATACTTTTACTTGGACATGTGTTGACCATAGTGCAGTATCACCTCGTACAGCCTAATGAAGCCTAATACAGCCTAACAAACCCCCCTACACCCTGTTAAAGCCCATTTGAGTCTACTGCAGTACATCCTAGTATGCCAAAGTCTAGCCTAGTCCTCTCCAATGGGAGAATAGAGTAGTAGAGGGAAGTACTAGTCTATATTATGTCACACCATTGGGAGTAACCACCATGTACACGGGCAGTCGTTTGTGTGCACTTTCAATACTTTTACTTGGACATGTGTTGACCATAGTGCAGTATCACCTCGTACAGCCTAATGAAGCCTAATACAGCCTAACAAACCCCCCTACACCCTGTTAGAGCCCATTTGAGTCTAGTGCAGTACATTCTAGTATGCCAAAGTCCAGCCTAGTCCTCTCCAATGGGAGAATAGAGTAGTAGAGGGAAGTACTAGTCTATATTATGTCACACCATTGTGAATAACCACCGTGTACACGGGCAGTCGTTTGTGTGCACTTTCAATACTTTTACTTGGACATGTGTTGACCATAGTGCAGTATCACCTCGTACAGCCTAATGAAGCCTAGTACAGCCTAACAAACCCCCCTACACCCTGTTAGAGCCCATTTGACTCTAGTGCAGTACAGCCTAGTATGCCAAAGTCTAGCCTAGTCCTGTCCAATGGGAGAATAGAGTAGTAGAGGGGAGTACTAGTCTATATTATGTCACACCATTGGGAGTAACCACCGTGTACACGGGCAGTCGTTTGTGTGCATTTTCAATACTTTTACTTGGACATGTGTTGACCATAGTGCAGTATCACCTCGTACAGCCTAATGAAGCCTAGTACAGCCTAACAAACCCCACTACACCCTGTTAGAGCCCATTTGAGTCTACTGCAGTACATCCTAGTATGCCAAAGTCTAGCCTAGTCCTCTCCAATGGGAGAATAGAGTAGTAGAGGGAAGTACTAGTCTATATTATGTCACACCATTGTGAATAACCACTGTGTACACGGGCAGTCGTTTGTGTGCACTTTCAATACTTTTACTTGGACATGTGTTGACCATAGTGCAGTATCACCTCGTACAGCCTAATGAAGCCTAATACAGCCTAACAAACCCCCCTACACCCTGTTAGAGCCCATTTGAGTCTACTGCAGTACATCCTAGTATGCCAAAGTCTAGCCTAGTCCTCTCCAATAGGAGAATAGAGTAGTAGAGGGAAGTACTAGTCTATATTATGTCACACCATTGGGAGTAACCACCATGTACACGGGCAGTCGTTTGTGTGCACTTTCAATACTTTTACTTGGACATGTGTTGACCATAGTGCAGTATCACCTCGTATAGCCTAATGAAGCATATTACAGCCTAACACACACACCTACAGCCTATTAGAGCCCATTTGAGTACGGCCTAGTATGCCAAAGTCTAGCCTAGTCCTCTCCAATAGGAGAATAGAGTAGTAGAGGGAAGTACTAGTCTATAGTATGTCACACCATTGTGAATAACCACCGTTTACACGGGCAGTCGTTTGTGTGCACATTCAATACTTTTACTTGGACATGTGTTGACCATAGTGCAGTATCACCTCGTACAGCCTAATGAAGCCTAGTACAGCCTAACACACACCCCTACAGCCAATTAGAGCCCATTTGAGTCTTGTGCAGTACAGCCTAGTATGCCAAAGTCTAGCCTAGTCCTCTCCAATGTGAGAATAGAGTAGTAGAGGGAAGTACTAGTCTATATTATGTCACACCATTGGGAGTAACCACCATGTACACGGGCAGTCGTTTGTGTGCACTTTCAATACTTTTACTTGGACATGTGTTGACCATAGTGCAGTATCACCTCGTACAGCCTAATGAAGCCTAATACAGCCTAACAAACCCCCCTACACCCTGTTAGAGCCCATTTGACTCTAGTGCAGTACAGCCTAGTATGCCAAAGTCTAGCCTAGTCCTGTCCAATGGGAGAATAGAGTAGTAGAGGGGAGTACTAGTCTATATTATGTCACACCATTGGGAGTAACCACCGTGTACACGGGCAGTCGTTTGTGTGCATTTTCAATACTTTTACTTGGACATGTGTTGACCATAGTGCAGTATCACCTCGTACAGCCTAATGAAGCCTAGTACAGCCTAACAAACCCCACTACACCCTGTTAGAGCCCATTTGAGTCTACTGCAGTACATCCTAGTATGCCAAAGTCTAGCCTAGTCCTCTCCAATGGGAGAATAGAGTAGTAGAGGGAAGTACTAGTCTATATTATGTCACACCATTGTGAATAACCACTGTGTACACGGGCAGTCGTTTGTGTGCACTTTCAATACTTTTACTTGGACATGTGTTGACCATAGTGCAGTATCACCTCGTACAGCCTAATGAAGCCTAATACAGCCTAACAAACCCCCCTACACCCTGTTAGAGCCCATTTGAGTCTAGTGCAGTACAGCCTAGTATGCCAAAGTCTAGCCTAGTCCTGTCCAATGGGAGAATAGAGTAGTAGAGGGCAGTACTAGTCTATATTATGTCACACCATTGGGAGTAACCACCGTGTACACGGGCAGTCGTTTGTGTGCACTTTCAATACTTTTACTTGGACACGTGTTGACCATAGTGCAGTATCACCTCGTACAGCCTAATGAAGCCTAGTAGAGCCTAACAACCCCCCCTACACCCTGTTAGAGCCCATTTGAGTCTAGTGCAGTACAGCCTAGTATGCCAAAGCCTAGCCTAGTCCTGTCCAATGGGAGAATAGAGTAGTAGAGGGAAATACTAGTCTATATTATGTCACACCATTGTGAATAACCACCGTGTACACGGGCAGTCGTTTGTGTGCACCTTCAATACTTTTACTTGGACATGTGTTGACCATAGTGCAGTATCACCTCGTACAACCTAATGAAGCCTAGTACAGCCTAACCAACCCCCCTACAGCCTATTAGAGCCCATTTGACTCTAGTGCAGTACAGCCTAGTATGCCAAAGTCTAACCTAGTCCTGTCCAATGGGAGAATAGAGTAGTAGAGGGGAGTACTAGTCTATATTATGTCATACATTGGGACTAACCATGGTGTACACAGGCAGTTATTTGTGTGCACATTCAATAGTTTTACATGGCATGTGTTGACCATGGTACAGTATTGCCTTCTACAGCCTAATGAAGCCTAGTACAGCCTGATGGGAGAAGAGAGTAGTAGAGGCCCCTTTATAACACTTGCACGTATGTGATTCCACTCTCTCATCCTCTGGGTCCATATGTGCCAGTCTCCTCGCACACGTTTAGGCTAAGTGGTCTAATAGAAGAATTGTGGTACAAAAATAAGTAAATTGTCCCAGTGACAACGTCAGGGAGGAGTATATTACAATAGTAAGTCAGTCAGTCAGTCAGTCAGCCAGCCAATATGATGTTCCTGAGTCAATTGCAGTTATATCCCTCACACGGTGATGTTGGTTTTAATGCAGAAGACATCTGAGGGATCAAAGGTCAAAAACATTCAATAGGTTTTCAGCCAATCACGTATAGGTTCTTCGGATTGTCTGAATATTTGATTATATTTGAATGTATTTTAAAGGTGTTGCAGCCATCAAAATCAAAATGAGCAAATATTTGCATACAAACAATAAAGTTGAACATTCAGTTTAAGCATTCAGATAAGCGGAAGAAGATGGATGAATGAACATCTTCCCAACTCCAACAGAATTGGGGTTGTACATGGGAACCAGCTGTGGCTGTAGTAGGCTGTCCTGTAATATAACATAGTGTTCATGTAAAACTATAGGTCGTGCACACAAACTCTGGCCTATGTACATAGTTGTACTCCCACAGGTCCCCGAGCCACACTTTGGGAATTGGGATTGTACTATAGCTTATAAATGTTTGTGGAAAAGTATTGGTTGTGCACACAAACTATGGCCTTTGTACATAGTCGGACCCACAGAGGTCCGCAAACCACAATTTTGGAACTAGCCATAGCTGTACTGTAATAAAACTTTTGGTTGTGCACACATACTATTGCATGTGTACATAGTTGGACTCCCAGTGGTCCCTGAACCACACTTTGGGAACCAGACATGGCTGGATTGTACTATAGCCTTGAAATGTTTGTGGGAAAGTACTGGCCGTGCACACAAACTATGGCCTATGTACATAGTTGGACTCCCAGAGGTCCCCAAACCGCACTTTGGGAACCAGCCGTGGCTGAACTAGGCTGTCGTGTAATGTAATCTAGAAACTTTTATGTAAAACTACTGGTCATGCATACAAACTATGGCCCGTGTACATGGTTGGACTCCCAGACGTCCCCGAACCACATTTTGGGAACCAGCCGTGGCTATAGTAAGCCTGTAATATGTCCTGTAATATGACCTAGACATGTTCATGTAAAAGTATGGGACATGTACACCATGTACACATGTAGAGTTTTGGTTAATAGCCTGCCACCCTGTGGAATTATGCTTGAACTGCAATATAAGGCCCTAAAATGGACACAGAGGAAAAAATAGCAGTGTGGGTCATCTGAAGGACTGATCGATGAACATGTGGTGTCCACACGAAGAGGAGGGGGCCCAGAAAATTTAGAGACCATCCGCTGATTTTTGACGCCCCCACAGTCCGCACAGTGTGGACTGGAAATTTCTGGTGTACACCGGCCTATATCGCATTGACCTTTTGAGCACCAAAAGCGATAGGGGTAATAATAATAATAATAATAATAATAATATAATAATAATAACAGCTTCAAAATTAATTTATCATGATTATTCACATTTAAATTATGTCCAAAATTTGCCATGTTTTCCTGAACAGGATTTGAATATTTTGAAAAGAAAAAATAATCTGGGGGAAAAAGATCGGTTTACTTTTCCTCAAAATCTGATCTGTTTATTTATTTATTAAATCAAAATAGGTGATCTACAAGCCCCCCAATGCATGTAAATCCCTTGTAGATTCCGGTTACAGGGAGACACACAGCTATGTATCTATGTAAAACCGCACTCTACCCATTTCTTTTTTCCAATGAGAAAATGCTCAGTGGGCTGAGTCAGTGTGCACATGTGTTAAAATCTTGAATCAGATCAATCAACCAAATTAATTAATGTCATTGACTTGTTATTTTAAACAGCCTATTTTTTTTTTTCATTCGCATTAGAAGCCCCATAGGGGCATTTTAGGTTTCCTAGACCTGTGTTTGAAAAAATAAATTAATCATCCCTGCCATTACACTCTTATGGCTATGATGAATTAACCTCATCACTGAGAGAAAACACTAATTCCACTAGACCTCTACATGCCTGTCGGACAACGGCCTACTTGAGAACGATGCAACCAATACCTTTTGACAACTTGTCATTGCAGCAGGGAGATAGCAGGGAGATATGTATCTGTATCTGTCAAGTGCTGGCTAAATAATACATTGGCAGGTGTGGGATTGGCATGCAACCAATTCATAGCTTTCAGTCATGTGGTTTCTCCGACCCCCTGACGGGCAGGAAGGACGTCGCTGTAAACACAACACACGCAGTTTCCTAGCTGTTTTAAGTAGCAAGGACTATTTAGATCATCTCAGCCATGAAGAACAACGCAGATACTGTATATGGAGAAACTACAAGCGTTGGGCACTTGTGATCCGTATTTAGCTCCCGTGGCAGTTTGTGAGCCTTTAAATACAAGTACGTCGCTACCCGAACTCTAGTTTGGTGATGTTTTCATATACTGTATCTGGTGGAGAATCCGACCCCATACTACACCGCTGCTAAGATGAAGGCGTCGGTATAAAAGTACAGACAGCTACTTGTACTTCCAGTCAGGTTGGGTTAAAATGCTGTCCTGTGGAAAGTGAAGAGCTTCTTCATTGTCAGAGCGAAGGTGAGTAACGTTACGTTAGCCAGAAGTGTAGCTACAGTAGCTAGCATAACACATCAAACTTCTAAATGTAAACCGAAACGGGACTCGAGTTAATGGGGGAGTGGGAGACGTTTTGTCACCGACGCCTTCATCTTGGCAGCGGTGTACTATGGGGAAGGATTCTCCACCAGATATGAAAACATCACGAAACTCGAGTTCGGGCAGTGAACTCGAGTTTGGTATCCTATACAGACACAACCCAGGCTTTTCTCCTCGCCGGTTGGCACAGCCTATGGCACAGCAACTATTTAATTTAAGATTTAGCTAGTTACAACGCAGCCACTCGCTCCCTGCAGTGGAGAAAGTAAACTTCTTGCCCGCCAGTGGGGGTGCGGCTAGGGCCTGTGACGTCACATGATCGATAGCTATGAATTGGCTGAGGCAGAGGCTGGAAGAGGGGACTTTGGCTGATGAGGTCCACAGGGCAGAGCCTGACCAGAGCCTTTTGTGGTGTTTATCTGGACAACGGTGCATCCCCCCCCCCCCATTAGCCATGCTGGGGTTCATGTTAAGGCAGTGCAAATAAGGCTGGGTGTGTGTCATACACAAATCATCACCACAGCGTTGTTGCCCAAGGTCATTCAATAGCCAAACGGCAACGTTTGCATAGTGACTGTTTCGGGTGATTAAATATATATTTCCATGGAATGACCATCAAAAGAAATACTCGGTGCAGCCCTACACCAAGCACTACACTGGAAGGTGTAGCAGGGAAGGGAACGGTTGGAGGAGGCAAAGTGGAGTCAGGACACCATGTGAAGGATTTGCAATCGGTTAAGACAGTGACTGGCTGAAGAAGAGACTTCACTTCACCACAACACCCAACTGAGAGATCTGAGATACTCTGCTGGCATCCAAAACGTGAGATCACACACACACACACGCACACACGTACACGCACACACACACACACACACACACACACACACACACACACACACACACACACACACACACACACACACACACACACACACACACACACGTGCATTTCTTTTTTTTTCATTCATTCATAGAGAAACTGCATTGAAGACTGAAATCCATCCATCGTGTCTCCTCTGAACCAGCTGCAGGACACACACAGAGCCCTAAGATGAACGACACCCTGGGAAATGACACTGACTCCTCCATGTCCAGCCTTACCGTGCCGTTAGCCATCACTGATCTGGCTGTCAGCCTCATCCTGGTTCTCCCCAGCAACATCTACGTTCTGTGGCTGATACTGAGTGGAGCTGGTGGGACGATAGCCTCTGAGTTCTTCTATCTCAACCTGACTGCATCCGTGATCATCTCTATCTTGGACATTGTCCTCTACCTTGCATACTTATTGACAGACAACTCTACATTGGAAATGGTGGCATTTTCTATCTTTGTTGTGTTTTACTGGTTCTCTGTCCCATCGTTCCAGTGCTGTATCTGTGTGGAGCGTTACATAGCGGTGGTTCACCCTGTGGTATTTCTCAGGTACAAAGCTCTCCGCTACAGGGTGGCCTGTTGCTGTGTTGTCTGGCTGATGGTGCTTGCACTCAGTTTGAATTGTTTTTGGCTATCATGGATAGTGGTGTGTTCCAACTTTCTGGGCTTTTGCATTGTGTGCATCTCTGTGCTGTCTTTCTGCTGCCTCTCTGTCCTCAGAGCTCTGAAACAGCCTGGACCAGGAGAAGGACAGAGGGACAGTGGCAATGACATGAAGAGAAGGGCTTTTAGGATTATTCTCATCAGCTTGGTAGTAATGGTAGCGACTATAATGATGTATATGCCCTTGATTATGTCTCATCTGAGCTGGACTCCTGGACTGTCCGTGCCAGTTGCTGTGTTAATCACATATACATTATCCAGGCTGTCAGGGTTTGTTCATCCTTTGCTGTACATCTACAAAGCTGGAAAACTGCCATGCTTCAATTAAGGGGCTCTGAAAGACCTGTGTTTAATATTACACCTATGACCGAGCATTCCCACGCTTATTAGAGGTAAAAATAAAGAAATAAATTAGGAAACACAACTTTGTTTAATAAAAATTCAAAAGATATTGCACTGATATTGGCTTGTTTTTTGTTGGTGAGATTATTTAATACAATTCGATATGAATTGAAGCCGCAGCCGCATACCATTTTCAGTTACAGGACTTATATTAGGCATGTAAAGCATCAATAATAACATCAGTTGGTGTTGAAGTTGCAACAGACACGCAGCATGCATAAAGCTAAAGGTCTGACATAGAGTTTTTGGTTTTAAATGATGAAATGCTGGTTTAGTGGTGACACAGCTGTAGTTAGTTAGTAGCAGCAGTAGTGTTTCAAATCATTTTAAATATACAGTAAGCAGTGCACCATCGTGTTTGGTGGGGCAGTCAGGGCATTTAGGAGGGCAATGCCCCCCCACACCCATGAGCCATGCATAGATCCGCCCCTGATCTGAAAAGGATTCTGTCTTCCCCAAGAAGAGAATATTTTGGGTTAAAAGAAAGTTCATCAAGGATAAATCACAAGAAATTCTAGTCCTTGCAAAAAAAACAAACAAACAAAAAAACAAGACAAAGCACGTTTCTCATATACAGCAGTTGTTTTCCCCTAATAAAGTTGGGACTTGTCCGTTCCTCAAAAAAGTGCTGTATAAATCATATTATATAACAAATGTTTGTTAAATTAACTACTTTTTTTAAAGGACCAAAGTGGTCCTTTAAAGCAGGGTTTTTTTTTTGATGCCAGGGACCACCATTTTTTCAGAATTTGAGCCACGGACCACCAGTTGAGGACATTTTAGCCCCACAGACCCCAAAACTAAAGATTTCTTTTGCTTTTGTCCATCTTCTAGTTGTGTAGACTTGGGGCTAATTCAGATGATGAATATTTTAACTCTTGAGAGTGTAAAAATGAAACCAAATGGACCCGCTAGGGTCCATTTGGTTTCATTTTTACGTTCTCAAGAGTTACATCTGGTTAACCAACTTAGCTGGGGACCACCTGGAACCCTCTCAGGGACCACTGGTGGTCCCCGGACCACCTGTTGTTGTTCATATAATAGGTCCTCACTGATGTACAAGGAAAAATAGTGCCATTTTTTCTACTCAGTCTGTGTTTCACAGGAGGGCTGTGGGCAGTTCAGGAACCCGTCTTCCAGTGACATCATTGTCATATTTTTATTTTTACAATATTATTTAACAAAAAATATGTTTTTTAGACACACACGCGCGCGCACGCACGCACGCACGCACGCACGCACGCACGCACGCACGCACACACACACACACACACACACACACACACACACACACACACACACACACACACACACACACACACACACACAGTGTAGTATAGGACTGGTCAGTTCGCTTGGGATATTTATGGTCTTTTTGACATGCTTAGTTAAAGATGGAGCGCTATTTTTTTATTCCAACTCTGAAATATGACATAAACACATGAAAAAAATGGGAAAAAATACACTCTATCTTTAATGTTTTTTTCAGTCAGAAATTAACTGAAGTGTACGGTATTTTCTGTACTATAAGTCGCAGCTAAAAGCCTTTCATTTTCTCAAGCGCCTTATACAGGTATATGGATCATTTGACTTTCTAAAATAAGCCAATCATTGAAGTTGCACCTTTTAATGTGATGCACCTACGGAAAATACGGTAACCGAATGACAAACGTTGCATTACAATATTTGAACCCCCCAAAATAATCCTATTTAAAACTGCAGGGGACATCTTGCAAGACCATATTTGAGTTGTGCTGAATGACCAGGTGAATGTTAGTGGTTTCCAGCATCATAGAGTATACCACACCGTGTCACACAGAGAAGTCATTTTACTGGAGGATGGCAAAAAAGCAAATTGCGGCAGGTCTATTTGAATAGCAGCACATTTCAATGACAAGGCGATCTAAAGTGCTTTACATGAAACACAACACATCAGTATTGTGTCAGGAGGGCACAGCGTTGTCACGGCACTCTGATCCGATGCACATATAGAACCTGCATGGCACAAATGCTGTTTTGGAGTCCTTGCATGACAAAAAAAGCATACATTTCACTTCTGTTTTTAATCTATGAGCCAGACTTCCAAATTAGAACCTTACACACCTAAACGCCTTATGGGCGAGAAGCGGCCGTAGGCTGGTCATATGTCATTCAACAAAAGTCGGCAACCCTGCTTATAGGGATGCCCTGGGCCTAGAGCAGGGGTGCCCACACTTTTTTGACTTGAGAGCTACTTTCAAAAATCAATTTCAAGGCCCCTTTGAAATAGTGGTGAAGGTGTTACTTGCTATAATAATATTTAAGAATAATACACTTATAATGAAAAATGGAGGGGGGAGAATGTTTTCTTGACAGTTGACTTGACAGTTTGTGATGTTGAATTTAGTCTCTTGCACCCAAAACTAAGAACTTACATGTTTTTGTCCACAATTGGGAGACATAACTGGCAAAAAGTCGGTCGAAATAATAATTATTCTCCATTTTCTAGTTGTGTGGACTCTTGAATTTATTTATTTTCGGACAATAAAAAAGAAAATACAAGAGAACAAAAGATTAACAAATCTCATAACATACTTTTTTTTTTCCCCGAAAAAAGGTATGGGCGGAAGCGTAAAGCTTATCGATGCCCACCTCTTTAACAAAGATAATACATGCATACGAAATAAATAAATAAATTACATAAACATTCTATCAAAGGCACAAATGAAATAATATCTCATGTGTCTACGCTTTGGGAACAAAAGAGTATATATATGTTTTTTTTTTTTTTTTATATTGACTTCATGAGGTCTTTCCTACATATCATTTCCTACATACATAAGCATGGATACATTTGATATTTAATATAATATAATATAATATAATATAATATAATATAATATAATATAATATAATATAATATAATATAATATAATATAATATAACACAATATAATATAATATGGTATGGCATAATATACCATAATTTAATATAATATAATATTAAATATAATATAACACAATATAATATAATATATGCATATACATACACACGTACATATGCATACAGTATACATATACACATATGCATATACATATACACATATACATACATACATATACACACACACATGCATATACACATACATGCATACACTCATACTCCTACACACCACTGTGAGCGATACCAGTTTTATGCAAAATTTTTCCTTGTCATATTCCGTCTGTTGCGATATATGATTTAATTGTGTTTGCTTTAAATAATTTCTTGAATGTTTTTATAGAGTTTGACAGTTTAAGCTCAGTTTCTAATGCATTCCACAATTTTACTCCAGTGACAGTTACACATCTTTGTTTAGTATTTGTCCTTGCCTTCATTGGCTTAAACATGCCAGTTCCCCTGAGGTCATGTTTGCCCTCCCTTGGTTTGAAAAGCTCCTGTAGGCAACTTGGAAGTGTTTTATTATATGCTTTGTATATTATTGCAGTGGAGTTTAGATTAACTAGGTCTTGAAGTTTGAGTGTTTGATTTTCAATGAATAGTTGGTTGGTTGGTGCATAATAATCTGCCATATTAACTATTCTTATCGCTTTTTTCTGCAGTATAAAGATTGGATGTATTATTGATTTATATGTATTACCCCACACCTCTAAACAATATGTTAGATATGGTAATAAAAGGGATCTGTACAACATTTGGAGTGATTTTTTGTTAATGATACTCTTCATTTTATACAATATTGCTATAATTTTGGATAGTTTTCTTTTTAAGTTATCAATATGTGGTTTCCAGCTGAGTCTATCGTCAATAGTGATTCCAAGGAATTTAGTACTACTGGTCTGTTCTAGTGGTATACTGTTGATAGATAACTGAAATGGGGTATTAATCTTCTTGTTGCCAAAAATAATGAAATTAGTTTTGCTGATATTTAATGATAGTTTATTTATTTCAAACCACTTTTTTAAATTATTTAGATCATTTTGTACTATAGTCATAAGCTGTTTGAGATCTGCACCAGATACGTACAGACTTGTGTCATCGGCAAACAGGACACACTGCATATTCTGGAGAGCTTTACCTATGTCGTTAGTATAGAGAATAAATAATTTCGGTCCAAGTACAGAACCCTGTGGTACGCCGAAGCATGTGTGTAATGTTTCTGACTCAACTCCATTTAGGCTAACGAATTGTGTTCTATCTTTGAGATAGCTTTTCAACCAAGAGAGGGCAATACCCCTAATACCATACCTTTGCATTTTTGCAAGTAGTATATCATGGTTTATGGTGTCGAAGGCCTTTTTTAGATCGATGAAGACCCCCACTGTGTATTGTGTGTTATCTATTGCTGTTGAAATATTCTCTACTAGTTCTACAACTGCCATGGATGTTGATCTATTAGTTCTAAAGCCATATTGGTTATTACATAGTAATTGATATTTATCTATAAAGCAGTCCAATCTATCTACAAAAAGTTTTTCCAGGATTTTGGAGAATTGGGATAGTAGTGAAATCGGTCTATAGTTGGTAAATAATTGCTTGTCTCCGCTTTTATATATTGGTATTATTTTGGCTGGTTTCATTTTATTTGGAAAAATAAGTTGTGTGGACTCTTGAAATTATATAATTCAGATGTTTAAATATAATTTAACTCTTGAGGGTGTAAAATGAAACCAAATTGACCCGTAAGGGTCCATTTGGTTTCATTTTAACACTCTCAAGAGTTACAGATCTATACATTTTAGGGGACTGTCATGTGATCTACCTGCATGGCCTGTGTGATCTACTGGTAGATCACAATCTACCTTTTGGACAGCCCTGGCCTAGAGTCTTCCCTGCGCCCCCTACTGGCGTAATGGCACAGACACGGAAAACTCTGGCTTCGCCGAATCAGAGGTGGCACGAACCGTGGCGAACCAATCAGAGCACGTTTCCACATGAAAACAAATCAGCAGAAACCCAGTTAGTAGTTTCTCGAAGCTAGGCTAGCTAACAGGGCACTGGTACTGGGGACTACAGACGCTGCGTATTACCGGTGCCTGTGTTCTATGTGGCAATCAGTGCTGCTCTGATTGGTTAGATTCTAACCAATAGGAGTTGAAATCCCATCCCTGAAAAGTCAAATTCCATCGCTAGCGAATCAGAACCCTGCCCACAACTCCAGACTCATATAATGCTTGTAATGAGCGTGCAGGGAAGCCAGGCTAGCCCCAAAAGGGATTTTTTTTCCCTTACCAAAACCAAATACTAAATGTAGGAAACATTTGACGTGATTATGGTATTGGTTCTGTCTTAGCATTCCTTGTAAGGTCACAGGGGGTCCCCAGCTAAATTTATGAATATCATAAATATTATGTTTAACCACTTTAATCTTACAAATTTGCTTTTTGAAAATATCCGATCTACAAGCTCACACACGAAATCCTTGAAAAAGCAGAGTCATGCAAGGCTGCCTTGTTGTTTTTTTTTTAAAGATGGAGTGCCATGACTTTTTTCTACCCAAAAACATCATCATCAGGTATTAATGTTGTATGAAAAGTAAGATTTTTTCCCCAAAAAGTGTACAGTGTTTGTTAAACCTGTCATTTTTATGATTCCACTCAACCAGTTCATTAAGTATACCTGGTTTGCCTGGTGGGTGGTGATGGGTGGAGATCCACCTGAACTGAAGCCATGCCCACAGCTTTAGTTGCATGATAAAGGGGGAGGAGTTAGGGGAGGGGCTGAGCATGTGATGTCACTATTTTGAGGTTTTCCCATGGGGAATGGCACTGACTCCTCCATGTCCAGCATTAACATACCGTTTGCCATCACTGATCTGGCTATCAGCCTCATCCTGGTTCTCCCCAGCAACATCTACGTTCTGTGGCTGATACTGAGTGGAGCTGGTGGGACGATAGCCTCTGAGTTCTTCTATCTCAACCTGACTGCATCCGGGATCATCTCTATCCTGGACCCTATACTGTACTTTACATGCATCTTCACATACAACACTACATTGGTAGAGGTTGCAGTGTTCATCATTTTTGTGTTTTTCTGGTTCCCTGTCCCATTGTTCCAGTGCTGTATCTGTGTGGAGTGTTGGCCAGGATGGCGACACTGAGCAGTTTGACATCCTGGCTGGGGTAACTCTAGCCCCCTTCCTCTTTGTCATAGTCCTTGACTTTGTGCTCAGAAAGGCCATTAATGGATGAGGCGGGAGGATCTTGGCTTCACTCTTACACCAAGGAGGTCAAGAAGGCAACCTGCAGTAGTCCTGACAGACCTAGATTATGCGGATGACATCAGCCTGCTCTCCAACAACATGGAGCAAGTGCAGGAGCTCAGAGTGGCACTCTGTCAAAAGTACTCATAAAAGAGACAAGGAGACAAAAACAATGAGAAACACACCAGAGCTTCAGAATATGAGTGATATATTGTGGTACCACAATGGTATACAAATTGACTTACACAGCAGTATGGACAAACTGAGGTGGAAATGAGTGAAATTATACAAAACCAAAAGCCAACCCCCGTGGGAAAAGGGAGGTGACACAGATAAAACTCCAAACTTGGACCAGTTGTTGAACCAAACAGGAGAGGAAAAAGAACAAGTGGCATCAGGATTTAACAGGTCTTCTTTGAGATTCAGTCACAAATGTCACCTATGCATTTCTCCTTGACCTGCAGAGACACAGCCTACGGTTGAATGCCGAGAGAAGTGAGGTGATCACCTACAGCAGGGTTCCCCAATTAATTTTTCTTAAGGGACATATTTTGGCGAGGGTACCAGGCCAAGGGCCGAGTCCATGTGCACAGAAATTTGGGGTTTAATTTTTTTCCCCCATTAATTAATTAAAGGGTTATTTCACTTCCAAAAAAGGTTTGGTCATTATAACATCTACTTAGGCTTTTGTGAACACCCCGGACACAGTTTTCATGTTAAGTTGATATTCATTTCAGCTGCCCTGTCCCCTTCATATCAAACAAATAAAAACTGATTGATTCAAGCAACTTAAAAAACAAACAAACAAAAAAAAACATCATAGGTGTTTACATAAATAAATCTTGAAAGTGAAATAGATTAATCTACTGGTAGATGTACTAACAGGTTCCCAACCAATGGTCCTGGACCACCAGTGGTCCTCCAGAGGTTTCCAGGTGATCCCTAGCTAAATTATGGAGAGTTGATAACCAAAGGGACCCTTATAGATCTTTAATTCTTGACTGACAATACATTCATTTTCAGTGCAAAACCCATTTGAAAATGTATTACAGTGTTCTAGCAGTGATTCTTATCATTTTAATTTCAAGGATGTCCTGTTTGACATGCATGCCCCTATTTAATGGCATTTATATCTGGTGAACCAATTTATTATAACATTTATCTATTTTATTTTTATATCATAAAAGCATGTCAACGTAAATGTAATTGAGTAATCTGAGTTACCAGAAGTTTTATTTGTTGCCAGTAGGGGGCTAGGAACTTAAATGGAACAATGATTGTTGTTGGTATTTTTATTTATTTATTATATTTTGTTTATTATTATTATTTTTTATAAATATACCTCGGCGGGCCACTAGGGAGCGTCGCGGGGGCCGCAAATGGCCCACGGGCCGCATATTGGGGAAGCCTGCCTACAGCATACCATCCAAACGGAACATCCACCTCTCACAACAGCAGGTGAGGCTCTGAAGGAAATTCTTACATCAATAGCTACTGCATTGTACCGCCAAAACACTACTTTTAAGCATTCCATGTTTTCTTTTCTGCTTGCTTTAAACACATGATACACACAAGAGTTAATACTTGATTGCATAACCATTTTTTGATGACTGCAGCCATGCGTCTTGGCATGGCTGCAATTGAAGAAAACAAGAGTGGTCTAATATTTTTGTAGCAGCCAGGAGCCAGGAGAATGCGACATCAAGAGCTGTCAGCCAGCAAACTGGCGTTGTGGGAACCAACACATCGGCATCGGTCACAAGGACATCCCATACTATGTGGATGTGCTCAAGAAAGATGCAGGAGTGCTAAACACCAGCGAGTAGATGTATGGAAAACCCGGGATGACTGGAATGGAAGGCTCGTCTGAGGACGACCTAACAGATAAACAAAATATTTTCAAGGTATCACAATTAAAATTCTCATTATGCAGAATGCCCCATTTATTTTTTTTAATCGAAAAAAATCTGATCTACAAGGTCCCAACATGTTGATATTTAATACATTGTTAGCGTGTTTAAATTAGGATATTTCCAAAACAGTACATATAAGGCTGTTGTGGAAAATAGTAGAATTGGGGCAGAGGTTCATCGTCAGCATACAGGTAGCGTGTGTGCAAATTTTGGCAGTTATGGGACTAACAGTGCCAGGAATAAGCTGTGCACAGATGTGACACATGAGACCACACAAAAATAGCATTCTTGGTACTTCAACAGTATACAACTTTATTTCAGTGGAAATATGGCAACCACCAGTCAATGCACAATATTTAGAAATGATCTTTTTTATTATTTTTATTTTTTCCACAGCTCAAAATAAACAAGATGAGCTACAAGTTAATTTATACCAGCCTTTGCAGGTTCAGGAAGGTCTTCAATCTTCGGCATTTGGCTCATCTCCAAAAAGAAGATGAATGAATTCAGCCTTTTTAGGTTCAGGAAGGTCTTCAATCTCTTTTGCATTTGGCTCATCTCCAAAAAGAAGATGAATGAATTCAGCCTTTTTAGGTTCAGGAAGGTCTTCAATCTCTTTTGCATTTGGCTCATCTCCAAAAAGAAGATGAATGAATTCAGCCTTTTTAGGTTCAGGAAGGTCTTCAATCTCTTTTGCATTTGGCTCATCTCCAAAAAGAAGATGAATGAATTCAGCCTTTTTAGGTTCAGGAAGGTCTCCAAAAATATGACTAAGTCCGCGAAAAATATGACCCAAGAAGAGGAATTCAGCCTTTGCAGGTTCAGGAAGGTCTTCAATCTCTTTTGCATTTGCCTCATCTCCAAAAAGAAGATGAATGAATTCAGCCTTTTTAGGTTCAGGAAGGTCTTCAATCTCTTTTGCATTTGGCTCATCTCCAAAAAGAAGATGAATGAATTCAGCCTTTTTAGGTTCAGGAAGGTCTCCAAAAATATGACTAAGTCCGCGAAAAATATGACCCAAGAAGAGGAATTCAGCCTTTGCAGGTTCAGGAAGGTCTTCAATCTCTTTTGCATTTGCCTCATCTCCAAAAAGAAGATGAATGAATTCAGCCTTTTTAGGTTCAGGAAGGTCTTCAATCTCTTTTGCATTTGGCTCATCTCCAAAAAGAAGATGAATGAATTCAGCCTTTTTAGGTTCAGGAAGGTCTTCAA
The DNA here is from genome assembly GCA_039105355.1 of Benthosema pterotum. Lineage (NCBI taxonomy): Eukaryota > Metazoa > Chordata > Actinopteri > Myctophiformes > Myctophidae > Benthosema > Benthosema pterotum. The sequence continues at coordinate 49,162,812 of CM076972.1, read as the reverse complement.
TCTCTTTTGCATTTGGCTCATCTCCAAAAAGAAGATGAATGAATTCAGCCTTTTTAGGTTCAGGAAGGTCTTCAATCTCTTTTGCATTTGGCTCATCTCCAAAAAGAAGATGAATGAATTCAGCCTTTTTAGGTTCAGGGAGGTCTGCCGCCTTTGCAGCAGCTGAAAAAGAATAATAATAAAGGACGTCAGTGCTGTAAATTGGACACCGTTCATTGAATCTGTTTACATGTAAATACAGTATGTCTAGGAAGCGTTCAAATTTCAATGCATTAATACATTGATTTTTACACTTTTTAATCTAGAGCCGGTTATCGTAAGCAGGGACAACACATGGTGATGATACATCAAATACACTACATGAAGTGCATCAAATAAATGGAATGGGGAAAAAATACATCTTGAAATTTAACTGGTTACCTGGCTCATCCTGGGCTTTGACATTCTTCAGTGCTGCTGCATTAACAGTGGCCAACACGGCAAAGAGAAGAATCACAGTCTTCATTTTCTGTGAGGATGTAAAACAAAAACTCACTTTAACCTGTATGACTCTGTAAGCCGTTGGAAATTCAACACGTCACTGTTATAAGATGAATGTAAGCATGAGACAGTATAGTGCTCAACAAAGGCCCACTTGAAAAAAAGAAGAGAGGACAAAAAAACCCATCTGCCTTGGTCAATTAGGTGTGCCAGCTGTGATCATTTTCTTACAATCAACAAGTATTGATCACAAATTCACTCATCAAGGTTTGAAATACAAAATCTAATTTTGGTACATATTTATGTAACATTCAGATCTTAGTGTGTTGCCAATTGCCACACTTTGCAAGGTTGACAATCAACATCATTAACAGTCATTGCAAGTTTAAAGTAAGTATTTGACCTCACCTTCAGTATAGTTTGGGAGGGAAGTCCTCAGAGCTGCGAAGATCAGAACCCCTTCAGTGATGTTGAGCTGTAATAATGTGAAGTTCATCTGTCCTCTCTGCTGGAATATATAGCACACGACACAAACTGCCCTGAGCGTTTACCGTAGAGGAGGGGTGTAAGATAGCATTCTTGGAGGCTATTTGACTGTTGATTGCTGATCTTAGCTAAACACTTTTATAAAAATGTACACCTACAGTATAGAATATAGCGCACTGACATCCTTGAGTGTTTATAGAGGTAAATAGGCTACTACTAAGCACTGCTGGGGGCTATTTGAGTTTTGACTGCTGATGGGACAATGCCAATTTACACAATGTATTAAATATGCCTACAATATAGACTATAGCGCACTGACTTCCTTGAGTGTTTATAGAGGCAAATAGCATTGTTGGGGGCTATTTGACTTTTGACTTTTTGTTTGCATTTTCAAAACAAAAAAAAGAAAGAAAGAAAAAAACAACAAACTGATCTACTGGTGTATCTGCTTTTAAAAATTAGCCAAAATATGACAAATGTAGAGGGAAAAAATAAAAACCTTAAGTGAGATGCTGGAGTCACAGATTGTCACTGACAATGAAAAACATAAAAGTGGCTTACTTGTGCAATGTACCAAAACAGGGCTATATGGTTGTGACCCCTTACAGGTGACAGCTTCAAACAGGCTATTAAATATCTAATACTGTGGGGACGCGGTGTCACGGTACGTGGCAGCAGGGGCATTGCTAGCAATTCTGGGCCCCCTGCACAGCTTTTTGACATGGGCCCCCCTTCCTGGAGGCGCGAGGGTGGGGGGTGGGGGGGGGTGGGGGGGGGGGGGGGGGGGGGGGCTGGGGGGACACGTTATATACAATGTGTGGAGTCCTTGAAATTCAAAACTCATTATTATGTTTTGTTGCGCCAGTCATTCGGTTTATTCAGGTAATATAGTGATTCAAATATATTTTTATAATAATCAACCCAACGACCACCTCTACTCCACCACTCAAGACTAAACAAGACCATCGTCCATACAAACATGTGAGCAGTGAGCATGTCACCTTGACACCACCTTCTTCACACAGGTGTGATTTCCTTTTCCCTTTATTTTATTTTTTTCATAATAATAATGTCAATAATCTATTGATCAACTTGACATGTATTTGCATTACTGAACTCTTCTAAGCAAAGTAGGCTATAAAACACACAGGCAAAAAGTAGCCTTCCATGGGGTGGCATTATTATTATTATTATTATTATTATTATTATTATTATTATTATTATTATTATTATTATTATTATTATTATTATTATTATTATTATTAGTCTTGATTGCATTTGAGTTTATGCTGTATAGCCTATAGTTTCAGTTAATTCAATGAATAAGTAGCTATAATGCAAACTGCATTGGAGGGAGGGGGACCTCAGGGTGAAATGTAGAAAAGGGGGCATCTATGACAATAATCAAGAGCATGTCACAGGAATCAAGGTAAATTGCGCCCAATATGTTTTGGTGTGGAATTCTCCTTTAACCACTGTGGAAAGTCCCCAGTGTAGCGCACCTGCTGCACGAAGACACTGACCGAAAGAATGCGCTCCATATTTCCATAGAGTTCCATATTAAACTTTTGATATTTGAAAAGGCTTCAGTTGACTCTTTTTCCAACCTTTTAAAAAAATCAGGACTTCCCAAGAAACAATGTGAGGTAAGCTTTCATTTACTGTATCATAAATACTGTGTAGAGCATTCACAAGTGAACTGTGGCCGTTTCAAATCTCAAAAGTTGAATATGGAAAGCGCATTCTTTAACATCGAAGTCAAGCGGTCCAGTGGTAACACCGAACCAACTGGACCCCCCCCCTCCCTCTCGCACGCCCAGGACACATACACACACGCGGAATTGCGCGATATTACCATTTTCTGTGCGATAATCTGCGCAAGTGGGCTTGTAGATCCACGCAATGACAATAAAGGACGGAATAGCGGATTTCTTTTCTTTTTTTTTGCTTCGCTATGCCGCCCCCCCCACGATGCCGCCCTGGGCGGCTGCCCATAATGCCCATGCCTAAAACCGCCCCTGCCTATTGCATCCGGTAGACTCAAACATGCAAACACAATGACCGCATCCGTATCCGCTCTAGACCGGAAGTGCAACCGGCAAAGCCATCGGCAACGCAAATTGATCTCATAAAAAAACAAAAACAGGCGAAACCATTCTCTTTTGTAATGGGTGAGACGACCCACAGGATACAGAATAAAACTCATTATTATGTTTTGTTGCGCCACTCATTCGGTTTATTCAGGTAATATAGTGATTCAAATATATTTTTATAATAATCAATACAAATAAAACCTTATTAATCCAAGCTTTTAGTGGGCCCCCCTGGCTTCGGGCCCCCCTACAACTGTCCCCCTCGTCCCCCCGTGTCTGCGCCCGTGCGTGGCAGACCTGCGTTATATTACGTACCCTGTTTTGGCCATTTGTATTTTTAGTGTTTTACGTAATGTTTCCTTGTGTTTTTGTAGTATATTATTCCTTGGTTCCTTTTGTTGTTCATGCTTTTTGTACCTTTATTTTGTAGTAGTATTTTGTGCCTTCTTGGACATGGCTTCCTGTCCTCATGGGAGGAAACAGACATGCGCAGTACAGACCAGGAAGTTTGACACTTGGCAAACCATCCAAGAGACCAATGGCATGCATGGTTTGCAAGAGTCAAACTTCCTGGAATGCACTGCGCATGTCTGTTTCCTCCCATGAACCAATGTGGACTCCCCCGTGGGTGCCTTCGCGACATCTCCTTTTTCAATTCTCCTTGGTTCTGTACCTGCCTTGTCTACTAGTCCTGTGATTGCCTGTGTTTCCACCTTAGTTCCCAAGCCAATCCCTGTGCTGATTTTTGTTAGTTGTTCACCTGTGTCTAGTTATTCCTTGTCTATATATATGCCCTTGTGTTTTCAGTTCCTTGTTCGTTCGCGAAAGTTTCAGTGTTTGTTAGCGTCTTTAGCCTTGGTTAAATAAACCTCCTTGCATTTGACCTGCCCTGTGCCTGCCTCACCATCTGCCGTTTGTCTGCACTTGGGTCCAACACTAGCCTGCCTTGAACTGCGACACACGGTGGCACAGTGTTAGTGCTTTGGCCTCACAGCAGAAAGTCCTGTAAAACAGTTCCATTCCAACTGTTAGCAGGGACGTGCAGAGAGCTTTTAGAGGATATAGAACCTTATCACTTCACCTGGAGCCATGAGCCTTAAAGGGGAACTCCACCCATTTTCAACATTTTAATACGTCATTAATATACCTCATCTCTATATACCCATAGAGATGTTGTGTGGACATGATAAAAAAGTTCCCCCAATTCTGTATTTCCTAAAAATGGAGGTCTGAAAAAAACACTAACATGGTGAAATACATTTGATGACATCATCAAGATGTATTTCACCTTAATGATTTTTCTTTCAAACCCCTTTTTCCTGAGAGGGTACAAATGGAACCAAATGGGTTCATTTGGTTCACATTTGTATCCTCTCAGGAAAATTTTGAAAATGGGTGGAATTCCCCTTTAAGAAGGGCATGGGCTGAAATCCCATATACGGTCAGTAAGAGTGCACTGTTGGACAAAAATGGCATTATTGACCCTATTTTCGGGTAGCGTGCATTAGAGGTAGAGCGGGGCGGGGGGAGGTGGAGTAGCTAGCAAGTAATCGTTGAGGTTGTTATGGTGCTCTTGTATTGTAAAATCAATGCTAGTTTAACTTTGACAGTGTACAATACAGGTATAGGTCCATAATGCTCCCTTTGGCTTATATTTATCATGCAACTTAATTACACATATCAGGAATGGACACACACTGCACAGGTCCAAACTGAACTAAAAATGAGTCTCTGCCACGTGAGCCAGTGTGCAGGCTTCCAATTATCACTGATGTCATCTGAGTCATACATAAACAACATAACAATAATAGTTGCTTCAATTTCTATAGCTGTAGAGACTTGCTTTCGCACACCTAGATGATGATGTCTTCACACTGCGTAGGCCAAAAGACAGTAACAGCAAATAAAAATGTACGCCCCGCACACTGTTTACTGCTCGGTACAAGTAAATATTTATTGTGAAGCGACGTTTCGCTCCCTCCGGACCTTCTTCAGGCATGACAACTCATTTTGAGAGCATTGCTTATACAAACAGTACAATTGAACAACCAATCCAAGAGGCCAATGGCAAGAGGGTCATACTTACGTTGCTTCCTGACTCTAGAAGGAGGGGGTGGGTACAATATTAGGAGACAGGAAGTATGTTGGAGTCTATTCATTTCCAAAGGTAGAATGAACGTGAACACAACTTATGATCCATTCCTTAACTCCATGGACACTGAACTAAATACTGAACCCGATCATCAAAAGGCATATAATATTTACAGCATATTCATAGTAAAATGGCTTCGATTAGCTAAACAGAACAGAAGAAATTTCACTTTGTTATAAATTATTCTTTATCCCACCGCCCAACTCTCGCGAGATTTGTTAGGAGTCAGGAAGAGTCTCTTTGTAATCTGCAGTTTCACATACGACAGATTGGGGGCTCTGATCGAAACCATTACTACTTAGGAGACCATTTGTAGGCTTTGTAGTCCATGTCGCCTATATAGTGGCGCCAATGTGAGTATGGCCGTCTTGATACATAGAGTATCTTTGAACCAATCACAGTAGGGAACATGATTAGAACAGGGGTGCAGCTTGTGGAAATGTTCAATCTAGTGACATATACTCAACAAAAATTTAAACGCAACACTTTTGTTTTTGCTCCCATTTTTCATGGGATGGACTTAAAGACCTAAAATTCATTCCAGATATACAATATAACCATTTCTCTCAAACACTGTTCACAAATCTGCATAAATGTGTCGTATTGAGCACTTCTGCTTTGATGAAATATCCACCCCACCTCACAGGTGTGCCACATCAGGATGCAGGTGTGACATCATGATTAGTGCACAGGTGTACCTTAGACTGTCCACAACAAAAGGCCACTCTGAAATGTGCAGTTTTTTGTTTCTTTATTGGGGTTCTGAGGCATCTGGTGTGACCACCATTTGCCTCATGCAGTGCAACACATCTTCTTCCCATAGCGTTTATCAGATTGTCAATTGTGGCCTGTGAAATGTTGGTCCACTCCTCTTCCATGGCTATGTGAAGTTGCTGGATATTAGTGGGAACTGGTACACGCTGTAAAAATGGTAATAACACAATATTACCACATTATTACCATTTTGACAGTGCATACCAGTTCCCACTAATATCCAGCAACTTCACATAGCCATGGAAGAGGAGTGGACCAACATTTCACAGGCCATAATTGACAATCTGATAAACTCTATGGCAGGGCTCTCAACTTTTGAAGTTTGTTGGGAGTGTGAGATTGGATGGGTCGGGGGCGCCGGGGGGGCCGGGGGGGCACCACCGAACCGGCCCATCGGCTGGTTATCACAACAACAATAACAGAGTAGCACTAATAGGCCTAGTTAAGACATTTGTTCCATCTAGTAAAGAAAACGAAAATATGTTGACTATTTTGTGTGTGTTAGGGGTAATAATAATAATAATAATAATAATTTTATATATTGCCTTTCAAAACAACCAAGTTAGCTTGAGAAACCCAAAGGCCCATGCAAAAGATGGGTGCTGGCACTGACATTTCTTCATTAATTATTATATTTCCAGTGAAATACTGCACGACATACAGATATATGAACACATGGACAAAGAAGTGAATTCTTTCTTTTTTAATAAACTAAATGCACACATTTTGAATGGGTGTAAATTCTATAAATTATTACTGTTTATGGTTTTAAAGTGTGTTTGTGAATGTTTAATAATGTACTGTGGGTGTAAATATACTGGGGATATTATTTTGAACAGTTTATGATTGCGATGTTGGGGTGGATGGGTTTATTTATATTTTAAAGAGTTGTCACCATTGTTATGAAAGGGCGCACAACACCTCTAGGTTAATGCATTCAACTTAGATTTTAAACGTGTCTTGCACGCCAGGGCCTGCAGGGGTCTACCTACACCCTTAGCAAACTCTAGAAAGCTGCCAGGGGCAAAAAATGACTTTTAGTGCAGCGGTTAAGCTCGTTAAATGGAAGGTATTGTGCATTTTATGACTAAAGCATGAAACTTTCTATAGTGTTTCTATACACCATGAAGTTTATTTTCAGGTGTGGAAACACTTCTCAGTTGAAGTGCTTTCATGTGTTAGAGGCTGTACAAATGTAAGGTGGTCAAAAACATGGATTTTTCACTTTTTGCAGGCATACAGACAGTATATCAATAAGAAGAGTCCTGGAACACAGTACCTTTGGTTGGTTGTTCTTGGTATCGGTGTCAGTGTCCAGCTAATCTCATCCTCTGTACTGCTATCTTCTACGTGCAGTAATGCCCCGATGCTGGGTGAGGGTTCCCCAGGGTGTCTTGTATGAAGAGCACCGGTCAATTATGTTTTTTCTATATTGTATTGCTGTTGTGATTCCTTAGAACAAAACCTACATTTAATGGAGACTGGCACATGTCAGAAAGCAATTCTGAAGTCAATGACTCTCGGTGACTCAAGGTCTCCAGATGTCAGTCTGACAGTGTTAACAGTTCCGGGCATGCCGTTCTGAACATGCACAGTGCAGTTCTGCTGTAGGTTATAGCACATACCTATGGTATTTAAAAATTAATAAATACATACTATATTAGTATGTATTTATTCATTTTCAAAAATCATGAAACACTGAGGTATAGGTTTCCAAAATCTCATACCGTGTCATCCCTACTCAGGAGACTGTTAGGCCTCACTAACAGTGTCATTGCATTATAGACACTCTTTATTGCAACTAGGAGACACTTTACTCTAACTAGGAAATGTCTAGAAGAGATGTGAAATGCTCAATCCAATTTAACACAAATTGTTGAAAATCCGTTTTTTGTCTTTGGTCATGTGAGGTAAGTTTGTGTGACCTAATGGACCCTGAAACACAAATGACACATCTTATACTGGTGATATAACCCATTGAAGAAATTTGATGATAATTAGTGGGTTCCAGAACCAGAACTTGATATCTTATCAATGTGTCTGCAGAAAAGTAAAAAATACATGTTTTTGACAACCCGGTATTTGTACAGCCTCTGGCATATAGAAACATTCATGCTCAGAAGTGTTTCCACATCTCAAAACAAACTTCATGGTGTGTAGAAACACTGTGGAAAGTTTCATGCTTTAGTCATAAAGTGCACAATTGGTTTGCTTAACCGCTGCACTATTTGGCGAGTTATTTTGATGTGCGTGTGAAGACGCATGTGTGGCGTGTGTGCGTGTGAATACACTCTGAAGAGTGTGTCACACGCTCAGTGCGTGAGACTTGAGAGCTTTGCTCTATGGGAAGAAGATGTGTTGCACTGCATGAGGCAAATGGTGGTCACACCAGATACTGACTGGTTCTGAGGCCTCAGAACCCCAATAAAGAAACAAAAAACTGCACATTTCAGAGTGGCCTTTTGTTGTGGACAGTCTAAGGTACACCTGTGCACTAATCATGATGTCACACCTGCATCCTGATGTGGCACACCTGTGAGGTGGGGTGGATATTTCATCAAAGCAGAAGTGCTCAATACCACACATTTATGCAGATTTGTGAACAGTGTTTGAGAGAAATGGTTATATTGTATATCTGGAATGAATTTTAGGTCTTTAAGTCCATCCCATGAAAAATGGGAGCAAAAACAAAAGTGTTGCGTTTAAATTTTTGTTGAGTATAATTTAAAAACACAGGCGCCCCATAGAGATCTTTTACACCATTTAAAAACAAATACAATGATGTAAAGTTAATTGGTTGCACGATCTAATATAGTCAGAAATCAAAAACACAATAGGAGACAAAAGTCACTATAGGTTCTAACTCTTGTCGGGCGACATAGAGAAAGAATAAACAAAGAATAAATATACATATATACACACAACCCAATTTCACTCGACAGGCAAGAAGCTCCAAATAGAGTAGAGAAAGTGTCTTTTTAGGTGGAGGACTTAATTTAGGAAACTAAGAAATAAACCAAAGGCTAGAGCATAACATTTAGCAACAGCTCATCATTGAGCCCTTTAGGTTGCAGGGTTTGAAGAGTATGGATCCAATATGCTTCGCGTTGTTTCAGCAAGCGGTCATGGTTACCACCTCTGTTGGGCAGTCGAACTTGCTCTATACCCAAAAAACGAAGAGAAGAAATGTCATGCTTTGAATCATTGAAATGGACGGCAACAGGATAATCTCTGTCATTTCTCCGGATGGAGCTCTTGTGTTCACTAATTCGTTGCTTTAGCTGCCTAGTGGTTTTGCCCACATAGGCCAGTCCACATGGGCACCGAATCACATAAACAACATGTGTAGAGATACAAGTAATTATATTCTTAATTTGGAACTTCTTGCCTGTATGAGGATGAGTGAAAGAAGTAGTCTTAAAAGTATTACTGCACTGAGCACAATGCCCACAGGGATAGTTACCTTTGGGCAAGGGGCTCAGGAGGGTCTATATTTGAGTGACCCTTGGAGAATGAAAGTCAGCATGCACTACAGTAGAGAATCTCTTAGGTTTTTACCTCGTCTGGAAGAGAATAATGGGGGGGGCTTTGAATAAATTTGTCAATTCAGGCTCCGATGTTAAGATGTGCCAATGCTTTTTGAAGGTAGCTTTAATTTTATGAGCATATGGCGAGTGTGTGGTTACACAGCTCACTGAGAATTTCTTCTCCTTTTTTACACTTTTAGACAATAGCTCTGAACGGGGTTTGTTCAAAGCCAGAGTATAAGCTCTGCCTAAACATTCAGACGAGTAGCCCCTTTGTGCAAATTTGACTTTCATCTCAGTAGATTTATTAACAAAATCATCAGTAGAGGAACATAGTGTTTTGAGCCTATAAAATTGGCTGATGGGCAAAGGCCTAATGAGGGGGGAGGGTGATTACTGGTAGCCAACAGTAAAGTATAACAGTCAGTCTCTTTCTGGTACAAGGTGCTGTAACAGTGCAACAGTTCACATCTGAATCTGTGTGTGCGCATGCATGTTTGTTGGGGGGGGGGGGGGGGGGGGGGGTTGCATTCACTGCAGCTGACCCACTCCTCTGTGTCCTTGGACAGACAGACAGACAGACAGACAGACAGACAGACAGACAGACAGACAGACAGACAGACAAATTTGAAAAGTGTAAAATAATTGCATCATGATAAAATAGCCTACAGCATGAGGTAACAGTAAACTAATCATTGTAAAATACCTTTGTATCGTTGGGGTCCCCATAAACTGCCTGGCATCCCCTACAGGTTTCTTCTTTTTGTTTCTCTTGTCTTGTTTCTGCCCTCTCTGCCTTCTCCCGTCTCCTCCCTTCTTGCTTTCACTTTCCTTTTTTTTTTTTTTAAATAAATATATTGAAGATGCTCCTCGCTAGATAAAACGTAGGAGGGGGGCTTTGCCCTCTTTCTCACAGCCCTCTCCCTTTTAAGGGTTGGGCACAGATCCCTGAAGCTGACTGCCTGCCTGCTCAACACAAACAAAAGAAAACAATAATGTTAGGACAATAGGCTACATCTTTTGATTTGTACTTGAGATGTGTGTTAAATATATAGGTATTCAATTACCATGGAGGATGAGGGCTGGTCTTCCTCGCCTGGTCTGCCCTGCTGGGAGGGGCTGGCAACTGCTGGGCTGGCCTGGCAAATAGTCTGTCATCCTGGATGGGCCTGTCAGTGTGTGGGGGCCCTGCTGTGCAGGGCAGGCAGTGGCTGGCCACTGCTGTGCTGGCCTGACAAACAGTTTGGGTGGTGCTGGGAGTGTGGGGGCCCTGCTGGATAGGGCTGGGGGTGTGTGAGCCCTGCTGGATGGGACTGGGAGTGTGTGTGCCCTGCTGGGCGGGGCTGGGAGTGTGTGTGCCCTGCTGGGCGGGGCTGGGAGTGTGTGTGCCCTGCTGGGCGGGGCTGGGAGTGTGTGTGCCCTGCTGGGCGGGGCTGGCGTTTGCTGTGCACTGTTGTGCAGAGCTGGCGGTGGCCGGCCACTGACGCCTGGGACTGGCAGAGGCTGTCCACTGATGTGCGGGACTGGCAGAGGCTGTCCACTGATGTGCGGGACTGGCAGAGGCTGTCCACTGATGGGCGGGACTGGCAGAGGCTGTCCACTGATGTGCGGGACTGGCAGAGGCTGTCCACTGATGTGCGGGACTGGCAGAGGCTGTCCACTGATGTGCGGGACTGGCAGAGGCTGTCCACTGATGGGCGGGACTGGCAGAGGCTGTCCACTGATGTGCGGGACTGGCAGAGGCTGTCCACTGATGTGCGGGACTGGCAGAGGCTGTCCACTGATGTGCAGGGCTGGCAGAGGCTGTCCACTGATGGGCGGGACTGGCAGAGGCTGTTCACTGATGTGCAGGGCTGGCAGAGGCTGTCCACTGATGGGCGGGACTGGCAGAGGCTGTCCACTGATGTGCAGGGCTGGCAGAGGCTGTCCACTGATGACCCAAGACAGTGTCTTGGGTCTGCTGGGTAGGGTCGGGAAATGACAGGGACCCGCTGGGCAGTGACTGTGAAATGATGGGTGGTGGTTCTGGAAAAGTTTCAGTGGTTATGCTGGGAGCAAACACACTGTCAGGCAGGATGTCCTTATTCAGAGGGAACATCCCTGTCCCTCTGAACCCTGCCTGAGCATTTTCGATGGTGGCAGGAAAACCTGGAAGAATTCACTCTTTGGCAGCTTCTGCCCAGCCATCATCCTGGTCCACTTCCTTCCCTCTTGGTCCCAGTGGTGTTTCAAGCTTCTGAAGAATGCCTTGTCTGCGGGCTGAAGTGCATGAGTGGTGTGTGGTGGATAGCACAGGATGTGCACATTCATGCTCTTCATGAGCTTGAGGAACTCCAGGTTGTATACGTGGCTACTATGCCCATCCAGGAGCAAGATGTGGGGCCGATGGTCATCCTTTGGGAGTGACGCGATGAATAGGTGACCCCACTCCAGGAAGAGGTCTGAATTTATCCACCCATTATTGGACACACACACACACACACACACACAGTAGTATTTGGTGGGTAGTATTCAAGCCATGCTGGGCGTAACCGCTTCCCCTTGAAAATTATCATGGTGTGGCTGTAAGTTCCTTCTGCATTTAAGGCTGCTAGGCAGGTTGTGGCTTCGCCTTTCTCCCTGGCGCAGACAAAGGTGGTTGGAGTGGTTGGCCAGCCATGCCTTGGCATGGCTGGCCAACCACTGCACTTCCCCTTTGTCAGGGTCTGCACTTCCCCTGCACTTCCCCTTTGTGAGAGGGAATCCTCTTCCAGACATAGCACTCAATATATTAATATTTTTTAAAAATGATTAACGAACAAAACATCATTTCTTAGCTTAAACATTGACGCACATTGGTATAATTAGTAAGAACATGTGAAGAGCCATCTAGTATACAATAATGTAATATATTAATATTTTTAAATATTACCAACAAAACATCATGCTAAAACTCTTTTCTGAAGGTGGCCCATTTAAGCTAACACAAAACATAATGCTAAAACTCATTTCTGAAGGTGGCCCACCTAAGCTGACTTGAAGGTGTTTTCACCCCAACTATGGTAAAGTGACCCACTGACAAAAACGTCATTATTTATGAAAAATGATTTAGTTAACCAAAATATCAGCATAATGTCTGGTAAAGGACATCATAACACACATGTTGCACGATTTTTATTGATGTGCATTTGTTTTTATTGATGTATCATCCTTAACAATCTCAAGTTAAAACTCTGTGTCTCTGCACTCACCTTGTAACTTCTACATGCAGCTCTTGTTGTGTGGCATTGCTCGTCCCATCAAAACGATCAATGACCATCCGGCATTGATCAGGATCTTGTCAATGTCCTTGCCAAAGGCACCACCCAACTCAGCACACCGTTGGATCTCAGTCTCAATATATCTGCCATGAGATCTATTCATCATGTCTGAGAGTTTTTGTTTAGTACTCAAAATCTAGTTAACCTTTCTTATATTGGCTTAACATCATTGATTTTCTCATGCTATATCTTTAAGTTAGCACCATCAGGCACTCTACAACTATATAATGCATTTTACTAAGAACTAGAGGTTCTGTCTATTCGTCATAACATATGGCGTATTGAGTTTCCTACTCATAGTTAACACGTACAGATATTACAACATTTGCTGCAAAGCCTTATGGGTACAACAGTTCAACTTCACTTTAGAACATTCTCGAACACTCGATGGTAAAGAGAGAAAGACAGAACAGAGAGAGAGAGAAAGAGCAGAGTGTGAAATGGTCTCACACAAGTGAGCAAGGACAAATGCCGAATTATTTGATAAGACAGTCTGGACTAAAATGAAAAGCTTCTTTCCCACAACAACCAGAATTCTTGCAGACACTGAAATAGGGACATGCGACCTTTCACAGACTTCACTCGGTGAGAAGTCTCTAGAGAAGTCGCTAGACGGCTGCTACACCAGAATGCTGCGTGTAGTACTTAACATCAGCAAGAGTGAACATGTTAACATAATACACTGTATGAGGGAATTCCAATGGTGAGCCAGAAAGTAGCAGCCAGGAGGATGAGATTGGCAGGACACTGTCAAAGGCATCAAGAACTGCCGGCCAGCAAACTAGTGCTGTGGGAGCCAACGCATGGGCACCGATCACGTGGACGTCCCACACTAACATATGTGGATGTACTCAAGATGGACGCAGGAGCACAGAGCACCAGTGAGCTGGCTGGATATATGGAGAACCGGGACGACTGGAAGCGACAGTGGAGGGCTCGTCTGAGGACGACCTAGAGAGAGGCCAAAATGGAAAATGCATACTGTAGGCCTAATCAATTGACGTCCTCATATATGTGACCCATTTTTACCCATTTCATATGCATCATTGTTTGCAATAAAGCATTACAGGAAATTATTTAAAACCATCATCCCCCCAGCATAAAAATCCATCACTGTCTTTGTCTGTCATGTCTTTGGGCGCTATGCATGTCGTGGTATACCGTACTTCAATGTTATCACACTGGAGAAAGCCACGGTATTGATTCTGAGAGATTTTCGAGCTGCCGATAAATAATGTGAACATCCATAAAATGTGTTTTTCCGTTCGGTATATGGATGTACTACCGAAGTATAATCACTGTCGCTTCTGTACCTCTAGTGGAGGAACATATCACTCACCAGGGCCGGATTTAGCCAGCTCTCCTAGGGTGGGCTGGAAGGTTGGCAGGGTGGGCACCTCCAAAGTTTTTCATATGAAGCAGTGGTTTTCCACCTTTTTGACACCAGGGCCCACTGTTAATCCGGCATTTAGGCCATATGAGGACATTTCAGCTCCACAGACCCCCAAAACTAATGATTTTATTTTGCTTTTGTCCACAATTCCAGGCTGGATTTGGGAAACAACAGAAAAAAGACCTATGCACACCTACTGCGACAGGTGCGTAGGAGAGGGTAAAAATCCCAACATCAAAAGCAAAAAAACACCCGCACACTGTCCTCAATTGCAGTGGAATTTATTAAGGGAGCAGCAACGTTTCGGCCTATGCGGCCATCATCAGGCTGTATCTTTTTTCAAGGACAAAGGAGAGAGCCTGCTATATAGACTAGCCAGCCTATGGTGAACCTGTCTGAGCGCACCATGTGACTCAGTCCATTTAAGGTGACAGTTACAATAAAGTTTTTTATAAAGGTAAACTGTCACAAAAAAGAGAAAAGCTCCTATTGCAGTGTGATTAAAAGCACCATATAAAACCATAGAAATATGACATCATGACAGCATATAACAAACATTACATTAAAGAAAAGAATACAAAATCATGATGGGAGGAAAAACACATTATGCTGGTAGGGGCTTCAAGAAAAACCTTCCCTGTAAAAGAAAAGGGAATAGTTTATCATGTAGTAAAAACAGTGAAAAAGTTTAAAAACATTCATTGAGCTGAAGTACAATAAACAATAAACACAGATCATAACATGACACTCATAGGCAATTCATCGTTTAGGCCTTTGGGTGCTAGAGTCTGTAGAGTATCCAAAACAATTCTCTTCTTTTTAAAAGAAGGTCATGGTCACCACCTCTGGGTGGTGGATCAACTTTTTCAATGCCACAGAAGCGAAGAGAACTGATGTCATGCTTTTGATCATTGAAATGCACAGCCACAGGATAGTCTCTATCATTTCGACGAATAGAACTTTTATGTTCACTGATCCTGTGTTTTAATTTCCTTGTGGTTTTGCCCACATAGGCTAAACCACAAGGACACCGCAACATGTACACAATATGGGTGGAAGCACACGTTATGACACTTTTAATAGAAAACACTTTACTTGAGTGCGGATGGCAAAAATGATCCGTTTTGTAAGTATTGTTGCATTGTGCACAATTACCACAGCGATAGTTGCCGTTACGTAGAGGGGCTAATAGAGTCTGGCTGGCCTGTGGAGGCGTGCGCTTTTGGTCAGCATGGACAAGCATATCTTTCAAATTACGACCCCGTTTGAAAACGAAAAGGGGTTTGTAATTGAAAATATGCGAGAGGGCAGGATCAGATCTGAGGATATGCCAATATTTATTAAACACAGGTTTTATGATGCTAGAGTGTGGAGAAAAAGTGGTAATGCATGTGACTGAGAACTTTTTATCCTCTCTCACACTTTTTTTGAGAAGATCTGCCCTGGGTTTATTCAGTGCCGTGTCGTATGCTTTTTTGATCCACTCAGCCGGGTATCCCCGTTGGAGGAACCTGGCGGTCATGTCGTCCGCCTTTTTAATGTAATCCTCAGTGGAAGAGCATACTCTCCTGAGGCGAAAAAACTGACTTTTGGGGAGACCTCTTTTAAGAGGTGTAGGATGGAAACTGTTGGCCATTAAAAGGGTGTTTTTGTCAGTTTCCTTTCTGTATAGGGTGGTGATCAGGGACTTGTTTTGCTTTATGACCCACATGTCAAGAAAATGAACTTTTTCAGAGCTATACTCCATAGTAAACTGTAAATTGCTGTTAAAGCTATTCAAAAGAGTATAAAAATCTTGCAACTGATCAGTGGTCCCTTGATACAAACAATAAACGTCATCTATATACCTATACCATTTTAGAATATTGGGCAGGTGTGCATTCTGTTCAGGGTTAAAAATGAATTGTTCTTCAAAGAACCCCACATACAGATTAGCGTAGTTAGGCGCACAAATGGAACCCATACTAGTGCCAGACACCTGCAGATAGAAATCACCATTGAACTTGAAGTAGTTCTTTTTCATAACCCAATTGGTGAGTTCAATAATAAAACGATTAGGCGGATTGGCAGTGGCATCACGACTGTTAAGGTAATGGCCTAAGGCCTCTACACCACCATCATGTGGTATGTTTGTGTACAAGCTGGCAACATCAAATGTAACCAAAAAAACCTTTGTCCTTGAAAAAAGATACAGCCTGATGATGGCCGCATAGGCCGAAACGTTGCTGCTCCCTTAATAAATTCCACTGCAATTGAGGACAGTGTGCGGGTGTTTTTTTGCTTTGGATTTGGGAAACAAAACACAAAACATACAGGTCATAATGACCATTAATCTTCTACATTCTCTAGCTGTGTAGACTTGGGCTAATTCACATGATGAATATTATAACTCTTGAGAGTGTACACATGAAACCAAATGGTTTCATGAGTTATCTGATTAACCAACTTTCCACCAGTTAGCTGGGAACTAGCCTCGACACCCAGGCTTTCATTTTCGTTCGCCTTGCGCGAAAACGGAAAGCCTGGACTAACGCACGTTGGAAAGTGGCCTTGAGGGGGGAGTGAACCTTCCGGGGTGGGCGTCGCTCTAAATAATGTGACGTAGAACAGCAGTGGACGGGCGCGGGAGGGACCAGAGATGACGACACGTTAGTGAGATCAAATCAGAGCGCAGCACTTCCGCCGTGTGGATCCCACGACACCCCCGCCCCCCAAGGCCAAAATCATTGAGGGCTAGACCAGGCTAGCTGGGAACCAACTCTCTCAAGGACCACTGGTTGAAAACCACTGATATTACCTTTCTTTGGGTGGGCAAGATGCACGTTTGGGTGGGCACTGCCCACGCCTGCCCCCCTCTAGATCCGGCCCTGTCACACACAGCTGCTCTATGACAGAGATGAGAGAGAGAGAGAGAGAGAGAGAGAGAGAGAGAGAGAGAGAGAGAGAGAGAGAGAGAGAGAGAGAGAGCAGAGTTACCTTACCTTTGTGTCATCCACTCCCTGCTTGACCGAGCTACTGCAAAAATGTAATACATAAGGGTTCCAAATTTCTTTAGAAATCCTGTGCATTAGCAGGCATGTTGCAGGAGTTAAAAGAAGTCCCTGCATTTCAGTATAAAACAGTATAAATATAAAACTCTATTTCAAACCTATTTCAGTAGAATTATAACAATTAACCCTCAATCCCTGCACACTATTTAGAAATTATCTTTATTTTTTTCCACAACACAGAATAAAGAAGACGAGCTACAGTTGACTTGTATGACTTAAATAATGACGTTTTCATTCAGCGTTTGCAGGTTCCAGAAGGTCTTCAATCTTCTTTGCCTTAGGCTCATCTCCAATATTTATGGGGGGCCCAAAGATGGGGACAATGCGGAATTCAGCCTTTGCAGGTTCAGGAAGGTCTTCAATCTTTTTTGCCTTATGGCTAACAGGTACCGGGATATGGCACCCTGGTTACAGAATTACGGTTCCTGTAAACAGGATAAAGAAGTTAGAAATGATGGAGACAGCAAACAGTAGTAGCGTTCGTTCACCGTTTCCTCAAAGTATGGAGGAAGACGCTCGCGCATGCTTAGTAGACACTACACTGCTGGACAGAAACAGGTATACCTGCGGTCCTACACTGCCACCTATTGGCCTGTTTGTAGTGGTGTTTTGGTCTAGAAGGGTAGTTACAATACAGATGGTTATAAAAAGAAAGACACAGGTAAAATAAATAAATAAATCACAAATCTCTTGTGAGCATCACACACTCCCTGACAAATAAAAATGGCTCCTGACATTTTCAAAAACACTCAAACCTCTTTTTTTTTTCTCTAACAGGCGATCATCGCGGGTGGAATGTGCGTGTTGGGTGTATAAGCATACGGCGTGTATGGCGTGTGAGTGTAGAACATGGGTTGTGCGAACGGCATACCAAAGGGCGAGTATGGCATCAGTGTGTGTGGTATGTCGTAAGGTGCGTGTACAACGGGTGGGTACTGGAACGTTTGTCCTAACACTGAACTGACAGTAACCTGATCCTGCACTGACGGTTCACCTAGTGAATCATAAGTGAGACGCTGTCTAGGCTTTCTATCACGGGTTGACCTCCTGACCTCTGACTGACCCTGCTCTTCAGGTGAGGCTGCAGTTTCGGGTTGGGGACTGCGCTGAGGTATAGGGGATTGGGCTGGGGTGGTATAATCATCTTCCTCTTCTCCCTCAGGTTCAACCAGGACAGGTAAGTCTCCATCAGTGTTTTCTCTCTCGTCGTCCTCACTCTCTTCCGGTGGTGGTGCAGGATGTGGTACGTATTCAGGTACAGTATCATTTTCTCCTCTTGCAGGTTCTACGACAGCATTCAGTGGATTCCTGGTGAGCTGCTCATGGCTTTGCGGTCTTTCCTCTGTTCGTTCAGCAGGTATCCTCAGCCAGTATCCGCCGCTGCTCTCATCACCCGAATCACTGTCAGTGTTGTCACTCACGTCTGCTTGTCTTTGTGTGTCTGGCACGGTGTCTTGTCTTTGTCTGTTACCCGTCTTCTTTTTAGGGACAGGTCTGGTTTCAGGTGGAGTCATTTCAACAGGTAGATCGTTTACCAACAACAGGAGATTGCGGTGCAGTGTTCTGGTTTTCCGCTGGTCACCGCTCTCAGGGCAGACAACATATACCGGGTTCTCAGCAATCTGGCTCTTGACCACGTAGATAGCCTTCTCCCAGTAAGACCTCAACTTCCCTGGTCCTCCACGCTGACTGAGGTTTCTTACCAGAACTCTGTCTCCTGGTTGCAGTACGACTCCTTTTGCTTTCTTGTCATACGTTGCTTTTCCTCTTGCGCTGGATTTCTTACTGTTTTCACAGGCAATCCGGTAAGCTTCCGACATCTTCTCGGCCCATTTCTCCGCATATCCTCTTGGTGAGTACGATTCCTTTTCTTCAGTCAACCCAAACAGAAGGTCAACTGGGAGGTGGGGATGACGACCGTAGAGGAGGAAAAAGGGTGAGTAGCCAGTGGATTCATGTTTGGTGCAGTTGTACGCGTGTACGACGTGCGGGAGGTAGTCCTTCCACCGCAGTTTCTCAGTGTCAGTCAACGTCCTTAACATCTGGAGTATGGTTCTGTTCAGGCGCTCAACTGGGTTGCTCTGTGGGTGGTAGGGTGATGTTCTGGAGTGGCCGACACCAGACAGCTTCTGCAGGGTTTGGAACAGTTTGTTTTCAAATTCCTTCCCTTGATCATGATGAAGACGAGACATATATCCGTATTTGGGTATGAAGTCATTGAAGATCTTCTCTGCAGCTGTCTTTCCACTCTTGTTCTTTGTGGGGTATGCCTGAGCAAATCTAGTGAAATGATCCATCACCACGAGAATATACTCGTAACCACCGCTGCTGGTTTCCAGATGCAGGTAATCGATGCACACAAGCTCTAAGGGGAAGTTGGACGTGATACTGCCCATAGGAGCTCGAACATGTGTGACCGGCTTCTTGGACTTGATGCATGGACATTTTCGGGTTACGTACTCTTCAATTTCTTTGGACATGAACGGCCAGTAGAATCTCTCTCTCGCAAGGTGGAGCACTCTTTCTGTTCCGACATGGCCCATCTCGTTGTGTAGATGTTTCAGAGCGAGCGTTCTGTATTTGACAGGGAGGACTAACTGCTTGTGCTGGTTGGTCTTCCGGTACAGGAGGTCATTGTCAATGTACAGTCTACTCCACTCATGAAGTAGCTTCCGGGTCGCTCCACTTACAGTTCTGCGCACTTCGTCGGTCAGCTTGGTGTTCGTCTCTTTCAACTCCATGATCGTACTGATCGCTTGGTCCTCTCTCTGGGCCTTTACCAGCTCATCGTGACTGATGGTTTGCAGGGGAGGATGAGACTGCTGGTTCGAGTCTGGGGAGGAAAGGTTGAGTGCTGCAACCCATGCCACGTCCTTCCTCTCTGCTGCCTGGCTTCCATCCCACGTCGCCCGCACTGCCTCACTTGAGAACTCCTCTGTACAGGTCCTCTCGTACTTCTCCATATCCAGCGGGAGGCGGGATAGTGTGTCTGCGTCGATGTTTGACTTTCCGGGCCTGTACTTGACATCAAAGCGGAAATCTGCAAGTTCACCCACCCACCGATGACCGACCGCATTGAGCTTGGCTGTACTCATGACGTAGGTCAACGGGTTGTTGTCGGTGTAGACAGTGAAGTGCGGCGCGTAGTACAGGTAGTCGCGAAATTTCTCACACACGGCCCACTTTAATGCGAGGAACTCTAGCTTTCCACTGTGCAGATGGTAGTTGCGTTCGGCTGGCGACAGCGTCCTCGATCCATATCCAACGACTCTTAACTTTCCATCTTGATGCTGATACAGAACAGCTCCTAGGCCCTGGTCTGAAGCGTCAGTGTGGAGCCTAAAGGGCTGGTTGAAATCAGGGTACGCCAAGACAGGAGGACTTGTGAGGAGGTCTACCAGTTGTTCGAGGGCTTTCTGGTGTTCTGCAGTCCATTCTATGGGCTCTCTAGATGACAACTGTGGGCGTTTGGAGTTTTTGCCACGTGCTGGGGTTTGGGCTTGCCCTGGCTTGTGTTGGAGCAACTCATAGATTGGTCTGGCAACCCGGGAGAAATCCTGGATGTACGAACGGAAGTACCCCAGAAATCCAGTGATTTTCCTCACCTCACCGACTGTTCTTGGTGTCTTACTTGTCAGGGTTTTCACAGCTTCGAGGTCCCGTGGGTCTACTCTGACTCCTTCTGCTGACACGAGACGACCCACGTACCTGACTTCTCGTTTGAATAGTTCACATTTTTCAGGTCTCAATTTCACTCCATGACGTTGGAGAGCCTGGAGGACTTTCCGAAGGGTCTCGACATGTTCGTCGAACGTCCTGGCAAAGCAGAGACAATCATCCAAATATGGGAGAACACATTCATCCCTGAGGGGGCCTAACATTTCCTCCATACTCCGCTGGAATGCTGCTGGAGCATTAGAGAGTCCAAATGGGATACGGACCCACTCATAGAGACCCCACGGAGTGATGAAGGCGGTGTACGGGCGGGAACCTTCTGCGACGAAGCCCTGGTGGTAGGCTTTCCCTTGATCTAGAATACTGAACCAGGTGTAGCCTCCGAGGGTGTCAGTCAGGTCTTGTATCCTAGGCAACGGGTGGCGATCAGGGACAGTCTTCTTATTCAGGAGGCGATAATCAATACACAGACGTAGACTGCCGTCCTTCTTCCTGACACAGACAACTGGCGCGGAGTACGGGGACTTGGACTTGACTATCCAGCCTTTCATCAACAGTTCCTGTATGTACTCCTTCACCTCTTTAAACAGGGGCTTGGGGACGGATGAGTACGTTTTCTGGACGGGGATCGCATCCTGGAGGGTGATCGTCATCTGAAGACTAGGTATACATCCAAGGTCATTGCTGTCACGTGCAAAAGCACCAGCTTCTTCACGGAGCATCTTGCTGACAACTTCCTGCTGTTGGTCATCAAGGTGGCTGAGGTCAACAGGGGGTTGGAAGGGGGAGGGCCCCGGTGACGTGGAAGCAGCACTGTTGCCAGGTGTAGTGGACTGGGAGGATTCAGGTAAGTGGATAGGGATGTGGGGTGGACTGGTGACACCGGGTGATGTGACGGCGCTGCTGATGGTCACCGGGAGCTGGGGGGTTTCAGGTGAGTCGGCTGTGATGACCTTTTCAATACAGTGGATGCTGCCGAGAGCCGTCTTCCTTGGGAGAGTGACTGGATGCTTCGTGTTGTTCCCCACAGGCACTGCAATGTACGGTTTGCTGGCGTTCTGTACCTTCAGCAGGCCTTCTCCAACATCCAGCTCTGTCAGTGGTATACTGTTGTCATCAGGCTCGAACAGGAAGGTTGGGTCGGACAGCTCCATGCGGGACGGGACTTGGCACTTAATCCAGGCGACCTGGCCAGCTGGAATGACAGTGTTCTGTGTACCTGTTCGCAGGCGGCCATGTTGCACAGCGGGTCTGTCAGTCTGTATGAAGTTCACCAGAAGCTCAGCTTTCTCGGCTGGGATCGCCATGGCGTTACAGAGCAGGTTGGTGAGAGTAGGAATCAGCTTCTCCGGTTGCTCCTGTATCATCACCTCCAGTACATTGAATCCCAGCAGTGGTCTCTCCAGAACGATACTGCTAACGAGGAAATAGTGGGGTCCCACGACTCACCGTCATTTACAACTCTTGTAAAAGTTTGACTTTCGCTTCTAATTTGTAGATGATGACCTATAGAACAATTTTAGTTCGAGTGGCCCATCTGTAGATGAAAAAAATATGCATTTTTTGCCTAATTTCAAAATTGACCAAAATCGGATTTTTGTTTTTCTTAAAAGTCTTTATTTTCTCACAATTGCTGTTTTTTCTTTGTTTTCTTTTGCTATATCAAGTCAATACTAACCCAGGAATTAACTGGATTTCAAATATTAATGTTTGGAAAAAATGGACGCCCATGTACATCAAATTACTTCAAATGGCAATTTAAATTCTGTTGAACCTAGAAGGATGAGGTTAGTGCCTACCTATCATGAATGAGTAATGGTATAAATTGTAAATAAATAGAAACAATACAGTATTGGGGGATTAAAGTTAGGCATACCCACTTATAGCCCAGTCTCTATGTGTGAAAATTGTGCACTTTTCAATGAAAGCATGACATTTGGCACAAAGTTAAAGCCTGCCATAAGGAATTGTTTTGGCTATGGGTCTGTGATGACAGCTATGGTGGCCATCATCTGCTGTTATTTTACCAATTCAGCTCATACAACATACAATCTTGATTCTGATGACAAAACGTTTTCAAGGATTATGATTTTTTATAAAATGCTAGATAATAGTCAAATCATCAAAATGTGTAATATTGATGTATTGATGTAGGCAGTAAATCCATGTCTTCTACCCTATATGTGAAAATCAAGTGAGCCCATGAAATCAGCTGACATATTCTTAGTACTCACTCCAACTCAAACCAGCTCTACCCGATTGACCAGTACCCAGTGAGGTCAGAACACCAGTCTGTGTACTTCTAACCAGATCCCCATCCAGATCCAACACCAGTCAGTGTACTTCTAGCCAGATCCCCACCCAGATCCAACACCAGTCTGTGTACTTCTAGCCAGATCCCCATCCAGATCCAACACCAGTCTGTGTACTTCTAGCCAGATCCCATCCAGATCCAACACCAGTCTGTGTACTTCTAGCCAGATCCCCACCCAGATCCAACACCAGTCTGTGTACTTCTAGCCAGATCCCATCCAGATCCAACACCAGTCTGTGTACTTCTAGCCAGATCCCCACCCAGATCCAACACCAGTCTGTGTACTTCTAGCCAGATCCCCACCCAGATCCAACACCAGTCTGTGTACTTCTAGCCAGATCCCCACCCAGATCCAACACCAGTCTGTGTACTTCTAGCCAGATCCCATCCAGATCCAACACCAGTCTGTGTACTTCTAGCCAGATCCCCACCCAGATCCAACACCAGTCTGTGTACTTCTAGCCAGATCCCCACCCAGATCCAACACCAGTCTGTGTACTTCTAGCCAGATCCCCACCCAGATCCAACACCAGTCTGTGTACTTCTAGCCAGATCCCCACCCAGATCCAACACCAGTCTGTGTACTTCTAGCCAGATCCCCACCCAGATCCAAAACCAGTCTGTGTACTTCTAGCCAGATCCCCACCCAGATCCAACACCAGTCTGTGTACTTCTAGCCAGATCCCCATCCAGATCCATACAGTAAAAGCTGTCTGGTGAAAACCACTGCTGAAGTGCTGTACCTTCACACACAAGCTAGTTGACAGGAAAATAGTCATACTCAAAGTAGTTATATTGCACCATGGTGACCATTCTTTTCGACTCTCATGTCCTTCTTGAAGATGGTTCGGAATGCATAATGCTTCTCCCCATGAAGACTCAACAACAATGTCAATTGAAGGAGCCTTCACCTCATGATACCTGGTGTTGGTGAGAAACTGTCTCCTGTATATAGCCTCCAAAACAAATGCAGACACTTGGCTAGACTGCCACAGTTTGAAAGGGTCAAGCCCATATTATATATTCTTAGTACTCACTCCAACTCAAACCAGCTCTACCCGATTGACCAGTACCCAGTGAGGTCAGAACACCAGTCTGTGTACTTCTAACCAGATCCCCATCCAGATCCAACACCAGTCTGTGTACTTCTAGCCAGATCCAACACCAGTCTGTGTACTTCTAGCCAGATCCCCACCCAGATCCAACACCAGTCTGTGTACTTCTAGCCAGATCCCCATCCAGATCCATACAGTAAAAGCTGTCTGGTGAAAACCACTGCTGAAGTGCTGTACTTTCACACACAAGCTAGTTGACAGGAAAATAGTCATACTCAAAGTAGTTATATTGCACCATGGTGACCATTCTTTTCGACTCTCATGTCCTTCTTGAAGATGGTTCGGAATGCATAATGCTTCTCCTTATGAAGACTCAATCCATGAAGACTCAACAACGATGTCAATTGAAGGAGCCTTCACCTCATGATACCTGGTGTTGGTGAGAAACTGTCTCCTGTATATAGCCTCCAAAACAAATGCAGACACTTGGCTAGACTGCCACAGTTTGAAAGGGTCAAGCCCCTAATCCTGATTGCGGCAGTCAACCCCACCTAATCATACAAACCTCCTCCAGATGAGCCAGCAGCCATCTGCACAAGTCTGGGTTAGACCTTGCAGGGCTGAGCTAGAGACTTGGAAAGAAACCTTCAGCAAAGACAATGGCATTGACATAGTTGACATAGCCCCAGAACACTGAGGCCATAAGAAGTGAGGAGAAACTCTGACTGGAAGCCTTCACCCCACGTCATCCTTTAGACCTATTTTAGAAAATAGCTGTCAGGATTACCAAGGGACAAATCTGTGATGGTGCCATAGCCAACAATGCTCCTAATGACATGCTCCAACTGTGTTCCAAAATTCATGCTGTTATCATCAAAATACTGCACATAGAGGCTGGACTACGTGCTATTCTTGTGGATACACACCAGGGGGTGGGGGGGGGGGGGGGGGGGGGGGGGGGGGGCTGGGTAATATGGTCTAAATGACTAAATACTACTTCTGAATGTGAATATGTCATATGTTCAGATTGGATAAGTTATGACAGTCATATCATATTTTGGAAGCCCCCCCTAATAATCTTTATCTGCGTGCTGGCCACTCTAACCAAAATGGTTACCTCACCTAGAATTTAGTATTGAAAGTTAAACTTTTAAAGTTGTAAACCACAACTAAATTTAACATGGAGATGGAAACTCACTTCGGTTTTAGCTAATTTTAGCTTGTTTTGCTTGCTATTTTTGTCGATATACACCAATAATGGATGAAAAAATATATTTTATGTGTAATTAGGTTTAGGTAGCAAATGCTACTCCTGATTGTGAATCCATAGATATCCCATATGTACAGATTGGACAATTTGATCAAAAGTTACAACAGTTTACATGTTTTGGTAGGGTTGGCACCTTGTTACGCCCCCTACAGGCCAAATATTTAATTTGTGTGCGGGCCACTCGAACCAAAATGGTTCTATAGACCCTCACCAACAAATTAGAACTGAAAGTGAAACTTTTACAAGAGTTGTAAATGACATCCACATTTAACATGGAGACGAAACCCACTAAAAGGCACAGTAATTGACAGGTTAGGATTTTCATTTCCCTTCAAGTTAACTGAAAGGGCCACCCAGCCATCAAATGGAAGTGCTTCACCATTCACTGCATAGACCTTCAACTCTTCTTCATCATCCATGAGCTCATTAAGGGGTCTAACAGGAATGTTGGGTAGGTATGTGTCCCTCCAGTTTCTATCAATCATGCTTACTTGGGCCCCTGTGTCGAGCAGAGCACTGACTGCTAAACCGTTTAAGTTACAGTGAGTGAGCGCTCTTCTGCCTACCAGCTTGGCGATGCATTCACTTTTGCTGGAAGGAAGGTCAGGGGTGGAAACAGCAGGGGTGTCTGGTTTCATCTGTATCTGGTTTACTGTTTTGTCTTTTGTTTCAATGTCAATACTTTTCTCTTTGTCACCTTTCTCAGCAGTATGGCAGGCGTTGGTTTGGGACAGTACTGGGGGACCGGTCACTGTTTGTCCCGCTGCAGGGACCGGTTCCAGTTTCCCTGCCGTGATGGTCTCTTCAAGCAGCCAACCGCCCTGTGGCCTTCCTCACCACAGTGGAAACAGTGGGGACAATTGGGGAGATTCTGTTCAACACACTTGCTGCAGCCATAGGGTCTCTCTCTTTGCCTGTCTGTCTTGCCTGATCTGGCCTGTACTTGCTGCTCTGTCTTTCGGGGCTGCATAGACTGCTGCATAAACTCAACTAGACTGGTGAGCTTTTCTACTTTCTCAGTTAGCTGCTGGATCATGTCTGGCTTGGCTTTCTTCCCTGAGCTTTCCTCTTTGACAGGTGGACACTGAGCTGCAGTAACCTCAACCTCTGCACTGTGTACGTTAGTGGGTTTCTGACGACTAACTGGACCTAGACGTTGCTGCCTTTCACTTTCATCACTCATTACTTTCTTCATCTGCTTTAGGATAACCTCGTCAGGGACACTGGAGTCTACAAGTAATGGTTTGAGCTCTCTGCGAATGTCATCATGCTTATGACCTAGACCCTGATACACAGTGTGGAGAAAAACATATTGAACAGTGGTTGCATTGTACTGAACGTCAGTGTGAGCATGTTTCGAGGCGAGTAGGATCTTTTGTTTAAGCCCTATTACTCTGTATAAGAACTGCTGTGGTGTTTCACTATCCCTTTGTTTAGTGCACATAAGTTCCTGAAACATCTCTGTGTTGCTCTGTTCACCCAGGTGTGAGTGCAAGAAACCCTTTAGCTCATCAATAGTTAAATCATCTTTAACCATTAACATGTCTTTAAAGTTACCCGGTTTGATAACTCTCAAGACTGCTCTGACGATCTCAGCTTCACTGAAGTGTTCCTTTAAACCCTCCTCAATGTGTCTGCAAACAGTATTGTAACTGAGGTCTGACCCTTGATCTCCAATCTGACCTCCCGGAATTTTAAATTCCTTGCGATGGAGGTAGGGAAGGTCTCGTAAAGAGACAAGCTTGTCTTGTGTGACAGATGTAGGGTGTTCATTTTTACATTTTGTGTCTGGTGTGTTCCTATCTAGTGACGCGGGTCGAACATTAGGCTGCGGAACACTCTGTGAGTGAGAGGGCATGTACTGTGCAATCTGCTTACTCAGCTCCTCGTAAGAAGCAAGCATTTTCTGTAGCTGTTCATCTTGGGTGGTCACATTGTCAACAACATCAACATCATCACTTACAAGTACAACATCATGTTGACCATTAGTGGATAAACCATCTGACTGTGCTACACCCTCTGTTACACTCTCTTTTGACCCAGAACCTTGACCTTGCATTATTGTTTCAATGACGTCTTTCAAATCGTGTAAATGCCTCATTCCTGCATCCTCTGACTCTAATAAGGCCTTACTGTACAGGTAGTCGTTGATGTAGTCAAAGCACGCCTCTTCATCGTCAGCGGTGAGATGAGACAGACGAGACTGGTCCATCCCTGGCAGTTGAACCAACGCCTTTGCCAGTGGAAACAGTTCTTTCGCAGGCACAGTGAGCAGGCTTCTTTTGATGTCCCACACCAAACTTTTCCTCGCACTGTCTGCCATCGCTGCTTCCAGAAGCCTTGCACTTGGTCTCACAGTTCAGGGTCACTTCACAGTCTCTTGTCTACGGCACGTTGTCGACTACACAGCACAGTCCTTACTCTTCATCAGACGTGGCAACTTCATCAGACATGGCAACTTCATCAGACGTGGCAACGCATGCACAACACAGTCTGTAATCTTCACCAGCAATTGACAGTACTGGACTTACTCCTCATTGGACGGGGCATTCAACATCGAACAGTCTCTCTCATCGTCGGATGTCGTTGTCACTGTGCGTTTAGCCTGCATCAGCCGAGGTTTGCTTCGGTTTGGTGTGGGTGAAGGATGCTCCTTCAGGCAGTGGACCATCGGACACCAGGTGTCGCTCTCTGGGCTCCCTGGCTCATCAGGTCACTCTTGGTCCGGATTTCAGGATCACTGGATCGACGCCGAGCCAGCAGGTGGCGCCAATCCCGGACGAGCCCCCAGAAAAACTGTAACAGGTACCGGGATATGGCACCCTGGTTACAGAATTACGGTTCCTGTAAACAGGATAAAGGTGTTAGAAAGGATGGAGACAGCAAACAGTAGTAGCGTTCGTTCACCGTTTCCTCAAAGTATGGAGGAAGACGCTCGCGCATGCTTAGTAGACACTACACTGCTGGACAGAAACAGGTATACCTGCGGTCCTACACTGCCACCTATTGGCCTGTTTGTAGTGGTGTTTTGGTCTAGAAGGGTAGTTACAATACAGATGGTTATAAAAAGAAAGACACAGGTAAAATAAATAAATAAATCACAAATCTCTTGTGAGCATCACATTAGGCTCATCTCCAATGTTTATGGGGGGCCCAAAGATGGGGACAATGCGGAATTCAGCCTTTGCAGGTTCAGGAAGGTCTTCAATCTTCTTTGCCTTAGGCTCATCTCCAATGTTTATGGCGGGTCCAACGATGGGGACAATGCGGAGTTCAGCCTTTGCAGGTTCAGGAAGGTCTGCAGCTGAGAAAGTTAAAGATGCATAAATGATATCATTGTTGTATGCTGTAACGCCTTCATAAAATGCCTAGTGATACAAATACATTTAGCAATTAAGAAATCTTCAAATCAGCCCAATATGTCTGGGAAGCCTTCATATTTTAACACATCAATGCAGTAAAAGGAATGGGGGAAAATTTTTCATTGTATGGAACTGGTTACCTGGTTTATCCTCGGCTTTGGCATTCCGTAGTGCTGCCGCATCAATAGTGGCCAACACGGCAAAGAGAAGGATCACAGTCTTCATTTTCTGTGAAAATGTAAAATAGCTCTCAGTTAAATCTGTATGACCCTTGAAAACGCATCAAGGATTTGAAAAGAAAAGCCATTTGCCATGGTCAGATGGGTTTGCCAGGCATGCCAGCCATGATCATTTTACAATCATGATTGCAAATTCACTGTGAGGTTTGAAAAAAAAAAAAAAAAAAAAAAAAAAAAAAAAAATTTTTTTAACATATTAATACTACCATTCCAAACTTAGGACCTGATTTTTATGTTCACAGTCTTTGACGCTGCCTGCCATCTGTATCAAATCAATCCCTTACTTTCTTCCTCCCTTAGCCACTATTTGTTATGCCGACAATTTTTGCGGCTGGAGGTGTGATCATGGGTGTGTCTGTGTCCCCTAAATTGTTAATTTTGTCAAATAGATTTGGGAATCTCAAAGCACCCGCTAACGTATACAACATATCCAGTTTGAGATAGTTGATATCCAGTTTGAGTTATTTGGCATATGACACATTGATGCAGATGATTTTCACCAGATATGTTTCACTTGATCCCATTTTGTAGCGAAGACCTACGTGGACATTCTACAGAGCAAATGAGAGTGATATTTGACACTCACACAATACATTGAAATGTAAGAAATTGCCAGAATTGATCGAGCTATGAGTCATCAAAAAGACAAGTTCTCGGTGGCACCTATAATAATTTTCCCGATATTTTACAGATTGCTTCATAACGTCTTGTAGACTTGGGCTATAACCATCCATACCATACCATACCATTGATATTTGGTCATCATATATAATTGACCGAACTATGGTCTTTTGAAAAGATGAGTCTTGGGAGCACGGAGACAAAAAAGGAGAGAAAACAAAAACACAGAGAGCCACACATCACAGGTTGTTAAGTGAGGCACTTATAAATTCAGGACTGGGCACAACGTGAAATGATAAGCAATGTTTTAAAGGCAATCGCAAGGCCAACACATTGGATGAAAGCTAAAAAACGCCCAAACCACACCTATGCATAATATCAACCATAGTGTGCGAACACATTGACCCCAATCCTAGATGCCCTAATTGTGTATAACGGGTGATGAGACGAAATTCGTTGGCACACTTTGCAAGTTTGACAATCAACGTAAATTATTGCCGTCAAGTATAAAGTAGGTACAGTATGAGCTCACCTTCAGTATAGTTTGGGAGGGAGGTCCTCTGAGCTCAGAAGATCAAAACCTGAGTGATACTGAGCTGTAATGTGAATTTCATCTGCCCTCTCTGCTGCAGTATATAGCACACAAACTGCCCTCGGTCTTTATTTTATGATGGGTGCAATGAGTCTTGAGCATTGTTGGGGGCTATTTGACATTCGACTGCTGATGTGGCACAGCCTTACACAATGTTTACACAATTTATTATAGTATAGACTATATCGCACTATACTGTAGACTATAGCACACAACTATTACTCAATTTATGAGTTCACTCCATGCCTTCATCCGTAATAACAGGAATTTGCCAGTAGCGGAAATATGATTTAAATGAAACACAATTACGTTCACTTTTATGAACAACATATAGGGGTGAGACGATTCACTGACCTCACAATACGATATGATATTGGTATTTAGTGTGCCAAATCGATTTATATTTCGTAATTATGTTGTGATGCGATTCGATATGTTGCGACATTTTCCCACAAATGACTTTGCTTTTAACATAGAACATTTTAAAACATTCTTAGACAATATGAACATTTTTGAAGCAATTCACGTCAGTCTTTCTGACATGAACAACATAATAAATGCATATATATATATATATATATATATATATATATATATATATATATATATATATATATATATATATATATATATATATATATATATATGGCGCAAAACACTAGGAAAACACACCTCCTCATAAATGCCAGTGCAACTTCCATTGGTTCCCTGTAACATTTAGAATGAATGATTTTATTCATTAATTTTCCTCTTTACATGGGTTAGCTCTCTCTCTCTCTCTCTCTCTCTCTCTCTCTCTCTCTCTCTCTCTCTCTCTCTCTCTCTCTCTCTCCCCCCCCCCCCCCCTCCATAGTGGCCTATACAGTCATTTGTGGACTCTGTGGAGATGTAATTGCCCAAAAGCTATACTTGCATAAGCTAATGTTTGTGTAGCATATTGTACACACTACAGAGTGCACTTTACCTGCAGGGTGGTTTTTGTGTGTGTGTGTGTGTGTGTGTGTGTGTGTGTGTGTGTGTGTGTGTGTGTGTGTGTGTGTGTGCGTGTGCGTGTGCGTGTGTGCGTGTGTGTGTGTGTGTGGTCCCATCCAGATAGAGGTGCATTTGTATTCTGGCAAAGGATCCCGTAAAAATAAAACAATGACGAATCAGGCCTCTTTACTTTCTTGAGGGTTATCACACACAGAGAGAGGCTACTTCCATGCTCGCGGATTTGCGTTAGTCAGCTCATACGTATACGTATAAATGATATTGCCAGCAAAATCACCAGTTAAATTCGAAACAAGTTCACATGATCACTTGTAACATGTTTTTCCACAAAATAACTTCACATTTTTGGATATTAATCAAGTGCAAATAGTGCTCAATATGGCAGTTTGTCAAATTCATTGTGGCCATTTCCTGGTGTTTATTATGACTGTACTAGATAGCAAAAACAGAATTTGCTTTAGAATTTTGTTAACAAATATGTATTTAGGACAAGGTTCAAATGCCCCATCACAAAAAATGTGAAACAATTAACACCCATCTTTTACTTTCTCTAATCACAACCTAAAACATCAACCTTGGTTGAAAAACACCATGGCCCTCCTAGCCTGGTTTCAGACCAAGGGCTCCATTTTTGTTACATGCTAAACCAGTGGCGGAGCCAGCATTTCTTTTTTTCCCTGGGCCAGGGGCTATTTGCCTGGGCAATTGGACCTAACCCTCGACCCCCCCCCCCCCCCCCCCTCCCACGCCTAGCATAGAATTAGAACAGGGTCCTTCTAAACGAGTCTCTGTAGTTCCCTTAGCAAAGAAATAGTCAAAGAAAAAATACAAAGCACCAAACTGTGTGGATGATGATGCACTGGCAGTCTACAACCAGACTGAGATTATTTGAAATTTTGAATAAACCACTAAAACCAACTAAATGATGGATACACCAGCTTCAACTCACTTCCTCTCATTTCACTTTCTATTTTCACATCACAGGGAGGAGTCTCTCTCTCTCTCTCTCTCTCTCTCTCTCTGGAGTGTCCTAGGGGTGGATTAGCTGTGCTGTCCGATATTGTAGGTTACTTCTCTATGTTGCTGTGGTCAGTCGGTGGAGCTGCTGCTGCTGCAGCTCCCCCCTCAAGCGATCGATCCCCGCAACAAACTTTTCCCCTTCTCTACACTCACTCGTGTACTTATGACTGATGCAGCTCAGCACTGCGCACGGCATTGTGATATCATATCAGACAGGCAGTGAATATCAACTATTGGCTGACTGAGTGAGAACCGCATAGTGAAAGACATGATGCAACTCATCACTGCGCAGTGCGTACGCAGCTGCAGAGTTGGATCTGCTCAGCATTGCACAGGGGTTGCGCAGAATCATAAAAAATAAGATTGTATTTGTTCTTTTCGTACCTGCGCAGACTTCATAAATGACTGGACACGTGCCCATGCACCCCACCCATAGATCCGCCCCCTGTGCTAAACCCCTTATCCCAAATCCCTTATTTTGTTTTTACTATTTTGAAGAACCTTTTGGAATATTTCAACACATCAATCTATTAACACGTTGTGAGCTTGTAGACTGGCCATTTGAACTACTGAAATGGCATGAGTGCGGCTTCATCGCCTGTGACGCTTTGTGCCATGGCCGTTGAAGGCGCACTCACACCATTTTCGGTTACAGGACTTAAATTAGGCAAGTAAAGCATCAATAATAACATCAGTTGTTGTTGAAGTTGCAACAGGTTCCATCAGTTCCATCTGGTTCTCCAACTTTCCACCATTTAGCTGGGGACCACCTGGAACTCTCTCAATGACCACTGGTTGACAACCACTGATATTACGTTTCATTGTTTGAGCAGGATGCACGTTTGAGAGCCCCCCGCCCCCCCAAGATCCGGCCGTGCAGACAACAGGAGAAAGAAAACATACGGTACAATAAGAAAACATCAACATTGGAGACTGTGTGGAGAAGGCGCAGCAGTGTTGGATCAACCTATCTTCATATAACTGGTCCTCACTAATAAATGAATAGGCCTATATGATAAAATACTGCTCTTTTTTCTATGTTGAAAAGTGGTGAAGTGGTCCTTTAAGTAGAAAGAGCCAATAGCCTGTTTTGCTATTTATTGGTGATTTTCCTGGCAATATCATTTGCATTTGATGCATGAGGTGTCTGCCTCAAATAGGGAAGCACATCGTAGTAAGGAAGCGGCCCGATTCCAATATGCTATTTCTTTTATGTTTTTGTTTTTACAGAAATTCACCTCTGGATGGGACACACACAAAGCACCCTGCAGGTAAAGTGCACTGTGTGTACAATATGCTATACAGAATTAGCTTCTGCAAACTTATAGTTCTTGCAATTACGCTCTCCACAAACGACTGTAGGCCACGAAAGATAAATCGCTCATCAACACCTTGTAAAATGATCCTAATCCTTAAATGTTAAACAAAACATGATTTGCAAGTTAACATTAGCACCTATAGTGACTGACTGACACGCGTAGGAAGACTATCAATAAGCAGCTCAACAAACATTCTGGCAAACCACATTTCACAGAGTTTTCAAATGTCCACTGTTTTTCCTATTATTGCAGAGCCTTGCAAGTTCTGATACTCTATTTTCAAATTAATTTGACCAGCCCATGGTGTCCAATTAACACAATAGTATACTCTTTACTATGATTAAATATGATGATAGTGCGACATGGCATCTCTTCTGCTCATGTACAACTAGTTCCTGAACTGGGATCAAAAAGGTTGAAAACCAGTGCTTTTAATCATACCGTAACGTGATACCAGCGGACCCCTACGGGTCGTCAGGGGAGGATTTAACATATTCCATTTGGGGGGGCAAGAGAACATGTTGGAGGGGCAAAAGAAAATGGTATGGGGGCGGCTTCATCGCCCGTGTTTCATATTGAAACAATTACATAGGCTACAATTTATCTCAATTATAGTCAAGTTCCAATTTCAGTATTATTCTAATTACTCAATTTCTGACAAAATTGTGGACTTGTATCACTCGGAATATGGCAGAAATGGATTCAGCACAATTTTTCGCAATCCTGATTGACCCGAAGTGAAAAGCCTACAGATCCAGTGGCAGCAGCGGCACTTTACAGATCCATTTGTGTGTGTGTGTGTGTGTGTGTGTGTGTGTGGGGGGGGGGTGTCTGTGTGTGTGTGTGTGTGTGTGTGTGTGTGTAACAACAGGCTGTTGCCCTCCTAGTCTGGTAGGAAGGTAGGGGTCCCATGCACCCGAAAGATATATTTTTCTAACCTACTTTTTTAGAATCCCTAAAGTGTCTAGTTAATGAATTTTGATGTTAACAATTCCAATTTTTGTCCCACATATGTTTTTTTTAATCATATGTTGCATCCGTCCTGGATTTTCGGCTGTGAAAAAAGAAAACTTTAAAGCAGGATATCTCCAGAACTGTACATCTGACAGAAACCATTCACCCCATGTCATGTTCGTCTTTGGATGATGAATTGATTGATAT
This sequence comes from Benthosema pterotum, assembly GCA_039105355.1. Lineage (NCBI taxonomy): Eukaryota > Metazoa > Chordata > Actinopteri > Myctophiformes > Myctophidae > Benthosema > Benthosema pterotum. The sequence continues at coordinate 49,127,940 of CM076972.1, read as the reverse complement.
GAAGTTTGCCATGGTTCCATCATGCATAGTGCATACAAACCCAAATTAACACAGAATTTGTTATAATTCGTCTATACTGCAATGACAACAACTCCTCCCCCCTGCACCCGATTGATATATTTTTTCAAACCTTTGCATTTTTACAATCTTCAAGATATATAGCAAACAACTGTTGATGTTACCCATTCACATTTCTGCCCCATATGTGTTTTTTCAAACCATATGTGTATCCATTGCAGATCTTCAGCTGTGAAATATGAAAACCTTAAATCAGTATATCTCCAGAACTCTACATCTAACAGAAACCATTCACCCCATGCCATGTCCGTCTTTGGATGATGCATTGATTGATATGATGTTTGCCATGGTTCCATCATGCATAGTGCATACAAACCCAAATTAATTAATTTGTTATAATTCGTCTATACTACAATGACAACAACTCCTCCCCCTGCACCCGATTGATATTTTTTTTTTTTCTAGCATTTGCATTTTTACAATCTTCAAGATGTATAGTAAACAGCTGCTGATGTTACCCACTTCAAATATGGGCACATGTGTGTTTATTCTGTGATATTGTTTGCTATAGGGCCTAATGAATTTTCACAAAAGCAAAAAAGACAATGGCCAGCTCAATTACCATCATGAGGACAAGCTGATATAGAACAGCAGTTTGTAGGGGGTGGAGACTCTAGCCAATTACATACTGTGTACAGTATCCTATATTCAAACTGAATCATCAGCACCTGTATCATGCTCCAGCAACAAAGAAATCCAAGAGAGACGACGGTAGAAAATTCCAACAACACGCTCCTGAAATATGCGTTTTACATGTGCCTGGCTTTGAGCATCGAAACTTTACAGCATTCTGTCAGGGTTCTGCAACTGACAAGCTTGCCCAGCTACACAGTATCTGTGATATATGTCTCCACAAAGCTGCTGATTCCCTTTTTTTGCATGGAGCATTTATGTAATCTTATTCCAGAGAGTCGTGCTGGTGTCAATTTAGCAACAACTGGTGATCATCAAGCCTGCTACCAAAAGTTTACAATGAACCAGAAACGCTTACAGAAGAGGTCTAGAGTGGTACATCCTCTAGTAGTGTCACAATCACCTCATAAACAAGCCCCTACCAAACAGTTGTTTCCTCCAGAGTGCATCTTTTGTGGAAAGCTTGACGTGAAAGTGTTGCGAAACACTAAAAATGCATTAAGTTCCAGTATAAATATAGTGGACAAGGATTGAACAAGCCTACACGGAAACTGATTGAGCCTCGAGCCTTGGACTTCACCGTCTCCATCGCAGCACACTTCTCCACGTCAGCATCACCAGTAATGATGAGGGTCAGGAACTTTAGGAGATCAGTTGGGATGAGGTTATCCATATCAGATCAGCCTATCAGCTGTAGGAGGCCAAGGAAGTGATGGAACCATGGTCAAACTTCATAACAATCAATTCATACTGATTTAAAGTTTTCATATTTCACAGCTGAAGATCCGCAATGGATACACATATGGTTTGAAAACACACATGGGGCAGAAATGTGAATGGGTAACATCAACAGTTGTTTACTATACATCTTGAAGATTGTAAAAATGCAAAGGTTTGAAAAAATATATCAATCGGGTGCGGGGGGGAGGAGTTGTTGTCATTGCAGTATAGACGAAATATAACAATTTTTTGTGTTAATTTGGGTTTGTATGTACTATGCATGATGGAACCATGGTCAAACTTCATATCAATCAATTCATTATGCAAAGACGAACATGGCATGGGGTGAATGGTTTCTGTCAGATGTACAGTTCTGGAGATATACTGATTTAAGGTTTTCATATTTCACAGCTGAAGATCCGCAATGGATACACATATGGTTTGAAAAAACACATATGGGGCAGAAATGTGAATGGGTAACATCAACAGTTGATTACTATACATCTTGAAGATTGTAAAAATGCAAAGGTTTGAAAAAATATATCAATCAGGTGTATTGGGGGAGGAGTTGTTGTCATTGCAGTATAGACGAATTCTAACAAATTCTGTGTTAATTTGGGTTTGTATGCACTATGCATGATGGAACCATGGTCAAACTTCATATCAATCAATTCATTATGCAAAGACGAACATGGCATGGGGTGAATGGTTTCTGTCAGATGTACAGTTCTGGAGATATACTGATTTAAGGTTTTCATATTTCACAGCTGAAGATCCGCAATGGATACACATATGGTTTGAAAAAACACATATGGGGCAGAAATGTGAATGGGTAACATCAACAGTTGATTACTATACATCTTGAAGATTGTAAAAACGCAAAGGTTTGAAAAAATATATCAATCAGGTGTATTGGGGGAGGAGTTGTTGTCATTGCAGTATAGACGAATTATAACAAATTCTGTGTTAATTTGGGTTTGTATGCACTATGCATGATGGAACCATGGCAAACTTCATATCAATCAATTCATTATGCAAAGACGAACATACTATGGGGTGAATGGTTTCTGTCAGATGTACAGTTCTGGAGATATACTGATTTAAATTTTTCATATTTCACAGCTAAAGATCCGGAATGGATACACATATGGTTTTAAAAAAGCACATATGGGGCAGAAATGTGAATGGGTAACATCAACAGTTGTTTACTATACATCTTGAAGATTGTAAAAATGCAAATGTTGGAAAAAAAATATATCAATTGGGTGTAGGGGGGAGGAGTTGTTGTCATTGCTGTATAGACGAATTATAACAAATTCTGTGTTAATTTGGCTTTGTATGCACTATGCATGATGGAACCATGGCAAACTTCATATCAATCAATTCATCATGCAAAAACGAACATGACATGGGGTGAATGGTTTCTGTCAGATGTACAGTTCTGGAGATATCCTGCTTTATAGTTTTCTTTTTTCACAGCCGAAAATCCAGGACGGATGCAACATATGATTAAAAAAACATATGTGGGACAAAAATTGGAATTGTTAACATCAAAATTCATTAACTAGACACTTTAGGGATTCTAAAAAAGTAGGTTAGAAAAATATATCTTTCGGGTGCATGGGACCCCTACCTTCCTACCAGACTAAATGGCTTAGCAGAGAAGCCTTTTATAACGTTTGGGGCGGACACTGGCCAGGCGTCTGCCCCTCTGCTAATCACCAGCTCCTCCCTCCAATCAGCACTGCAAATAGACCGATTAAGCAGAGCCACACACAGAGGGGGAGAGAGAGAGGAGAGAGGAGAGACACACCTAGCCTTAAGCCTGTATTTAAGCCCACATCAATAGTTGTTTAATTAGAAAGAGGATACATTTTGTGTCAGATAGTGACCATTCCTTTAAAGCTCCTATATGTAATTTTATGGTCAAAATAATAGGAATAAATATGTTTTTAATTAAGGGACCAAGCAGTCCACAAAGTGGAATTGGTCCCTTCTTGTTTTTGTCTTTTTAAGGGACCAAGCAGTCCACGAAGTGGACTTGGTCCCCTCTTGTTTTTGTCTTTTTTCCCCCCTTCTCTTCCTTCTCCTTCTTAATTAAGAAGTCTTCACTGTTTTGTTTGCTAAATCCAGCCTGGAATTGTGAACAAAACCAAAAAGAATTATTTAGTTTTAGGTGTCTTTGGGGCTAAAATGTCATCAAATGGTGGGCCGTGGCTCAAATGCTGGATAAATGGTGGTCCCTGGTGTCAAAAAGGTTGAAAACCCCTGTCATAGATAGATGAACCTTCTTAGTTCAGTACTACAAAGGCACACACACTTTCCAAAAATAGCAGGCTACACCAAAATCTATATTACAACAATAAAAATATACATATCCCGTCTGTCATGACTCATGACTAGCAAACGAAACATGTAGTCAAAAGAAGAGACGTTCCAAAGTGAATACATCTGTCATGTAAAAGTGATACCATACAAGAAAACACAAGACTGGCCATGCAAGTAAAGTCAAGGAACTATTAACCACAACCGCTTCAGTTCAAAATGGGAACAGCCGTTCCAGAGATCTGCCACCAGATGTCGCATTAGCCTGTCAATGGGTCGAGTCTTCATAGATAGATGAACAGCCCTTCATCTGTTTAGCTCAGTAATACAAAGGCATACTCTCTCCAAAAATAGTACACCCAAATAAAAAATACTACACGAGACATGCAGTCGAAAGGAAGAGACATTTCTAAAGTGAAGACATCTGTTATACTGTCAAGCGTCTGATATAGCCCATTGATAGAATGAGTGATATACAGTAATCAGTGTTGGTCAATATTACTTAGGAAAGTAACTTCTTTACTTTACTCGTTACCCCTTAGATAAAGTAATATCATTACTTTACTTATTACTGGAATTGAAGAGTAATACATTACATTATTACCTTCCCAAATTCTCAACTCCCACCTTTGAAAAATAGAGATGTACAACATAATCTGTTTAGCGAGCTCTTTTTAGAACTGAATCCAATTTATTGGAATAATAATCGTCTCCAATCCCACAAACTGCACCTGAAAACAAAGCCAACAAAATCCCACATTGTAAATGTCTTTCTTAGATGAAAAAATAAAAATAACGCTTGTACTCTGCTACAAATTTCTCAATGTCTTTTTGATGTCTTTTCTGGAACAAGGCAGAGGAACCGTGTTGCGGTGCAACCTGTCCAAGTCCAGACGTTCTGAAGAGGTCATCTAGTTCCTTTCCAAAATGAACCACTCATTTGAGCACAGCGGCTGACTGTCTTGCACTGTCGGTGTACCATCATACAGGTGAGCCACAGCACTACAACAAAATATGTTTAATTTCCTTAATATACTGTATTATGTGAACTATCTTTTAATGACATGCTACTTTCCATACCTTTGAATTCATTGTTTTGATTCTCATTCACAAGGTCTAAGGGAATGTTACATCCAGCCCGGCCAGAAGGGTTTGCCACATGATTCCAGGTTAGATCTTCCCTTACTCTTTGTGGGTGGAACCCTGCAATGCCTAATGTACAAAATATCCAGTCACAACATAATCTCATAATAAGGGAATATACAGCACCTTTAAAAAAAATAGAATATTGTGTAAAAGATAATGGGTGCAATTCTCCATCGCTGTGGTGTAGCAGGTATGGTGTAAGTCTTCTCATTGGCTGCATGGCAGCAAATCAGGTCTGGGGCCTTGGGGTAGGCCGAAAGCCTATACCACCAGCCCTGGGCCTGAGCTTACCAAATAAATACCCAGAATAATTAAAACCTGCAAGTGAAAAGGTCCAGAAATCACCTGACCCCCCCAATTAAAAATGTTACTGTACTCCCTGGCTTTGTTCATCATGAGTTGAAGCTCTTGATGACTGGTTTTAATTATTATGGAAAATTATTTGGTAGGCCCAGACCCAGGCCTGGTGGTAAAGGCTTTTGGGCCTACCTCAAAGCCCCAGACCTAATTCGCTGCAATGCAGCCAATGAGCACGGCCCCAAACCTGATTTGCTGCCATGCAGCCAATGAAAAGACTTACACCATACCTGGCTACACCACAGCGATGGAGAATTGCACCCAATGACTGCAATTCTCAATTGCTGTGGTGTAGCCAGCTATGGCTTAAGTCTTGTCATTGGCTACATGGCAGCAAATCAGGTCTGGGGCCTTTGTGGTAGGCTGGAAGCCTATACCACTAGCCCTAGGCCTGGGCTTACCAAATAATTACCCAGAATAATTAAAACCCGCAATTCAAAAAGTTCAGAAATCACCTGACCCCCAATTAAAAATGTTACTGTACTCCTCTACTTTGTTGATCATGAGTTGAAGCTCTTGATGAATGGTTTTAATTATTATGGATAATTATTTGGTAGGCCCAGGTTCAGGCCTGCTGGTATAGGCTTTTGGCCTAGCACAAGGCCGCAGACCTGATTTGCTGCCATGCAGCCAATGAGAAGACTTAAGCCATAGCTGGCTACATCACAGCGATTTAGAACTTGCACCCAATTTCCTTCCATAATACAATACAAAAAGTGAAACTCTCATATATTCCCAATCCATTGTGCATTAATGTATGCAGTTAATACTTTGTCTATTACTACCCATGGTATTACTGCTAGCTGGTCAGTTATATTGTACCCCACAGATAATCTATTCTAGGATGTATTGTCAAGAGACAGGTGTGAGACATAAGACTGAACACCACAAATTAATATTAGCGTATATTCACCTGCCAGAAAATGATGCACAATCTGGAAATAGCCATGATGCTTGTTCTCCAGGAACCGAACCATGTCCGTTTTCCAAAAGTTGGCCATAGCCACGCCATCTCCTTCTCTCACGGCATCGTGTCTCGAGTCGTGATGTTATAGAGACCTTAATCAAAACAAACAAACAAGGCATGGTCATTGTGAAGACTCCAGGAGGAGGAGGAGTCTCTGTCAGCCTGTGTGTGACATCACCTGTCAATCAGGTAATCAGAGCTGAGGGGCTGGCAGCTTGCACGCTCACCCTGTGGCTTGAGAGGCTACATCTAGAACTGGCTGAGAGTTCATTCCACCTCTATGCCAGTTGAGACACACAGCTCCTGTTCTCCATTTCCATGCGCGTGCGTCCATGACCCTAACCCTAGCCACCATGTTCTGGATGTTGTGGATGTTACTGCCTACCGTTTGGCCATTCATTAGTATATATAATAATGAGATTAAATATATGTACTTATCCCACTTATGTTATATTATCCATATGTGTACCTGTGATGGGACTATGCTTAATATATATATATATATCCAAAAAACAAAAAAAATACTCTAGATGGCTCTAAAAGGAAAACGGCCTTGGGAGACATGAGGACCAAAGTACCAGATTCTGTCACATATGTTTATATATCTGTATGTTTGATATCTCGATAGGTTTATATGTCCAAATATGGTTCTGATTATAAGTATACATATCCTTAACCTTATTATATATCCTTATTGATTATTTATTGATTTAGTTATTTGATTATATGAATATACTTTATTGAATCAATTCTCATTTCCTAGTTATTGTTAATATTGCACATGATGCTCATTAGGGATGCGACAGTTATGTTTATTTCGTTGTTATTCATATCAATTATTGTCTTTCATTTTGTACAGACCACGCATCCGAATAAAATAGCCTGTCCAGCATTACGTCAGTCACCTTACCTGAGCCAAAACATACCGAGAGACAGACTCTTTTTCACACATGAAAAACAAACAGAATGCCGTTTCCATAAGAGCGATGCCACAATACGTGACGTTTCGAGCCTCACGGTGATGAAGAGCCATGAGGCTCGAAACGTCACGTCCTTGTGGTGAAATAAAACTGAGCCAGGAGCAGTAGTCCAGTGTGCGGACCCTATTCATTTCTCTAAGCTATACAGACCTTTCCCCACATCACAGCTTTGCTGTATTCCTGCACGTGGTCAGTTGGATTGGCTGCGGTGGAGTTCTGGCATTTCTCTGAGCAGTACAATCATGAGGTGAAACACACACAAACTATAAAAGACAGTTCAATATTCATCAAACTGTGTTGCTTTCCATTTTGATTGATTGACACATACATTGCTTTGCCTTGGCCACATCAGAAGGACTGAGTACCACTCGTACTTTGTACACTCCTGTGCAAGCGCACACTGGTACATTGTACCACCTCTGCGTTCTTTGCAATAGCAATGAACCTATGAGCAGTTTTGTTGACACTCCTTTGAACAAAACCAGTTCTCGTCGGCTGTGGGTTCGACTGGCATGTCCACGCAGCTCTTATGGAACCGTGTTCCTTCGCAGAACCACTTCACCAGGGAACACAGGCAATTGGATTACTACCAAATGTGGCAATTTGCTTTAACAAACATGAATGGCTGTTTGGAAAGGGCATGGTAGTCACCTAAAAACTAAAACCTAAACTAATTGGGATTATAGGAATTCACATACCTTCTTTACAGAAACAGTAGGGGTAGATGTCCCTTGCTGAAGCCAACGCTTTCGTTGGAGTGCTGGCCCAGTGTGCCACAACCTTGATGTCCTCAGGGGCTGTAGGCAGCCAGCAAAAGTCCACCACTCTTTTGGCCACATAATGGAGCCACTGTATCCGGGCATCTGCATCCTGGGGGAAATCCTCTGGCGTGTTGTTCACGCTTTCCAGGCCTCAAAGGTCGGTGACAAAGAGCGTCACAAATGCCCCAACAACAAACTAGGAATAAACACATGGGCTGTTGTAGTATACAAAATACAAGGAATAAACAGTTCCATCTTTTGAGGTTGAAGACGGTAAAATATTACCACAAGGAAATCCCAAACATGTTGGAAGTTGTCCTTGACTTCCTTCCTCAGAGAGGTGTGAGAGAAGACGTCTGTTATTTGAGCCAAAGGCCCACGTGCCTCGCGCCCCTCACTTTCAGGGGCCATTAAGAGATTCATCATATCCTACAATATAGAGTAATGTCACACACAATATATGCAGTGTTGGGCATATTACCTTTTTAATATATTACTTATTACCTCCATTTTAAAGTAATAAATTCATATTACACATTACTCTCTGAGCAAGTGTAATATATTAATAATACTATTACATATTACTTTAACAAAAACTCTTTTAAAGATATTATTAAATATTTTGGATGAATATCATAATGAATTAAATAGTCCGTACTTAGTCCAGTAGTGTACCTACAATAAAGCAAGCCCACTAGCTGTTCTAGTCGAGACTAAAACTAAAAATGTATTACATTTTTTCCACTGAGTAAAAAAAAAGAAATGTAATTAACTATGATGACTAAAACTATAGTGACAATTTTGTGAAAACAAATACAGTAACAACACTAAAATGCCAGGGAGGGACTAGTGGACAAGAGATCCTGTAGAGTCTACAGGGCCACAGTCCACAGTGTAGACTATGGTTCCAAATACATTTGCAGATTCAAACAAAACATGTTTGATTCCTGAATGTATTGTCAAAAAGAGAGAAAAATGCCAGCACTCAATAAATGTCCTTTCTGTGTTTCTTTTATTACCTCATCCACAGTGCAGCAACAAACGTGTTTCGACAACAAAGGTCTTCCTCAGCGTTATGTGTTGCTGACACTACGCTGAGGAAGACCTTTGTTGTCGAATCGCGTTCGTTGTTGCACTGTGGCTATAATTGTCAGACTAAAAAACTAAATCGTCAGACTGAAACTAGATAAATTGTCAGACTAAAACTAGCCTAAAATGACAATAATTTAGTCAACTAAAACTAGACTAAATAAAGAAAGGATGAGTTAGACAGACTAGTCTTCATTCCAGTTTCAAGTGGTCTTTATCATATGATGTCTTTGACATATGCTGATAAACTAAAATTAAAAATCACAGACTAGAACTACACTGGCCACTTGGTTATCTGGCCAAATACATTTGAAATTATGACTGAGGCAAAAAAGAGGGCAAACATCTGGGAACTAGTGGACAGTGAATTTACCCTCAATCACTTGCTGGAAAGCAAATCTATGCCTTTCTGCCTTTGTATCTACTCATCTGGCAGGAAGACACATCTGGTCTGACCAAAACGTCACTCTGGAAAACACTACTGGCGTAGACCTACTGTACCTCATCCTACTCAGCTATGGACGTGAGTTAATGAATTTCTTGATTTCATGGAAGCCAATAAATAATTTGATGACAAATCATAGAAAATGAGTAATTAGTTAACGTGTGCAGTTGTCAGATAATGTCATAAGAACACGTGCAATGAGAGATATTGACAGAAAGCAATGCAGAAAGAAAGTATAATATACTGTATGTTTTTTTTGTTAATATATTCAAGTTACTGCATATTGGTAATATATTACGTAATATATTAAGTTATGTAGTGCGCAATTGTGCATTGCCCCAACACTGTATTATGTAACATACCTGAAAGCATTTCATCTCCTTATGAAACTCATGTGAAGCTTCAACCAGACCCTCAAATCTGGCAGTGGGAGTGGAACCATTGGCTCTGTGGTGTTTGCAGTTTGTAATCCTCTCCAGGGTGAGTGCATCTCCAGCACATAAAATTGAATATGGCTGGTTCTGCACAGTTGGGACATATGCATGCAAATTCTCCATGACGGCCATCACGCCGTCATGGGAAGCTGGCTTTTCTGCCACCACACCTAGGCTAACCTATTGATGAAAAATTACAGAAAATTACCTTAAAGCAGACTTGTAAAGTGGAACACCTCTTAATGTTTCATTAGGCTACTTTACTTGACTACCTGATCATGATTATAGGGCCACTTACAATTGTGCTTTTCTGCTGCATTTACTTTGTGTATGTGTTGTGGGCTGTGTCTAATGACCCTCTTCCTGACCCTCGTTAAAAATCCAAAATTGTCTGTGATTACTCGCATGGTGATTGAAAAATATTGTAACGTGAAGTTTGCTGGTTGCTTTTACTGTCCAAGTTGCTGCTCCGGAACCAGCACACTGATCAAAGTGTGGTCAGATGGAATACTAGGCAAATGGTATATGGTTGAGGTGTTTAATGGCATTTGGTGAACCGATGGAGATGAACAGATTGTGATATGACATTAGCTTGACAGATGATTTTGTAACTGATGAAAAGTTAATACAAATGCAAAAATTGAAATCAGAATACAAATAAAATAACTAAATAACCAAATGAAATTAACTACATCAAAACACAACACAACAACAAATGAGGTATTCAGAAAAAAACAAACATGACAAACTTACAATAATGCATCTGTGGCTGCATGGTGTGGTGCTACCAGCACCTCCTGGGAGACAAATGTTTGTCTGTGTTCTGCTTGAGCCTATACAGGTAGCTGCCAGGTGCAGCTAATTTGTGGCCCCGCCCACCACTTAATTGTCCACCTCAGGAGTGGGCGGGGTTTTTAACAGTGATAATGACCATCCATTGGCGAATGGATTCATATATGTTTAAATTGAAAACAGAAAGAAGACTTAAACATCAGAGTATTCAATATTTCATGTAGGCTCTCTAATACAGTGACTGCTTGGTGCTTGTAGGCAGATTATGATGCATGATGAAGACAAATCAACAGTAATTATTCATTGCTTTTTCATCACCGTTTGGGTGGGTAGAATCTTTTCCACAGGAATGTCAAAAGCAGACATGGGTGGTCCCATTAGGTGGTCAAAATTGACCCGGTAGCGGCAGGCAAATTGGTAGGCCCAGATCAGGATTGTATTTCCGTGCTCGCTGCTCTGATGTTTGTATGTTTGAGTAGGTGCTGCCCCCCTCCGATGCTTCCGCCTAAACTCACCTGGACTTGGTCTCTGTAATTATGAAAATCATGTATTAGTCATAAACAATAAAACATTCACATCTATTGAACTCTTTCAATATCTGAAAGGCAACTGTCTCAGTTTTTGTTGCTGACTGTCTATCATTAGTATCTCACATGGACTCACCTGGACTTCTTCTTTCCAAAGTTTGACACGTTGATCATGCTTCTCACGCAGTCTGTCGACGTGTCACATCGACGTGATGTAGGTTTGGGCTGTGCACCCTTGTCTCCACATGTCCAAAGACTTGGCAGCTTGGACAAAATGAAGACGTATTGAGCGGGTAAACATAAGGACGCTGAAGATGTATCCCATCCTCTTTTGTATGAAAGCTGTACGAGCCAATTGAATACCTCTAATAGCCCCCTTTTTTGGAGGGGATTTCTTGATAGCAATTTTTACATATAGGTTTAGGCATTTTGAAAAAAAAAGGTATAGGCGAAGGTCTAAACCAGCAGTTTAACGATAGTCTGATGTGTGTTGTGTACTGATGTAGAAACACACAGGTAGATTTTATACAACATTCAGATATAGGCTCATACATACTATGGCGACAAATCCAGCGGAGCGTCAGTTCATTGAGGCACGGAGGGCAGAAGGTTTATTTAATTCCCCTTATATTCAATCAGTAATTCATTCTGTTCCTTTAAATCTGCAGTCTCTCCATGTCAACTCCCCTCACTCTCATTGGCTGTCCCCATGTCAACTCCCCTCACCGTCATTGGCTGTCAGCTAGTCAGTCACACCCACATTCAATCATGTGCTCTATATAAGCAGTCTCTCTCTCCTCTCTCTCTCTCTCTCTCTCTCTCTCCCTGTTAAGCTGACTCTGTCCTGTTGATCAGATGTGTTCAAATTTCCTCCCCCTCCCCGGCCTCCTCCCTGTGGCACCAGTTCAGAGTACATGAGTCTCTGATTAATCATGATTTAAGGGTTGTAACTATTGTGGTATCTAATTCTGTTATGGTATCCATGTTTACTGTGGACTATGGTATTTTCTGTATCCATGTAGTTCATGCATTTTTGGATAAATGTTGTAATGTCTCATGTCAGTCTGCACTGGATACAATGCTCATGTGTTAATGTCTTGTATTTTACTGTACCTTGGCTCTGCTCAGGGGGGTTGTTGATATCTCAAGCTGTGTCTTGATGCACAGATAATCGGAGATATCAAATGTGATATCAGACCTATGACTCAGTTCATAGATCGTCTGATATCACATGAGCAAGAGCCATGCCGCCATACAAACATGCAAAAGCTTTGCAATAAATGGTCAATCTTATTCTGAGCCGAAGTGTGTCAATGAACATGTTTTCGTAAACACATTCACATCAGACAATGTGCCAGACACCTCATTGATATTCTGTAGTATTGATGGAGGTCCTAGTTTGCTCCCACGAGTGGGGGAGCTGTGGTTTTGGGACTTAGTAGAACTCAAGACATAAGCCATTCATTCAATTGTCCAGCTATTTCTATAGAGGACTTCACATTGACGTATAGGTTTGGCGTGCACGCACCCGTGCACGCACATGCAGCACATACACACATATTGCCGCACATACTGACACGCACGTCAAACACACACAGTGGTTTAAAATGCTATAAATAGGAGACTCAAATATTGTACTTGGTCCTATGCTGCGGGTCTGCTGAGGGATGGCTGCCCGGATTCAGAGTGGAACCTGTCTCTGTCATGTAAGTTTGAGCTGTTCATTACCTCTCTTTGATAAATAAATATACTCTGATAATTGACAACATTGTCCTCCTGGTTTTGTTATTATTATGTTTAGATGCCACATGTGAAGACAATATTCATGCGTCTGATCCATCAGCCATAGAGGAGCTCACAGGTGATTCAATGTCCAATTTATAGGTTTCCTAATTACTCAGACACTGAATCACCTGTGAGGTCCTCAACACACACTCACACACACACACACACACACACACACACACACACACACACACACACACACACACGCACGCATGCACACGCATCATGAATATGCACCTCTGAGCATCGCAGTTCACCATGCCATGGATTAGGAGGACGCTGCCGAATGCAAAACCTGCCAATATCCTCCAGCTGCGGAACAAAAATGGGCGTTACTGCAGATGCAGTAATGCCCCCAACCTCTGATGCAGTAACGCCCCTGTGTTGTGGCACGGTGTTTCGTCCAAGAGTTGCGACATTGAGGGGTCAGAAACTGAGCGCTCCGAACATGCGCTGGAAATCCACTATCAGCTGCGACGTGCTTGCGGTTAGGGTTAGGGGTAGGTTTAGAGAAGGGTGTAGCAATGTTTGTAGCAAAACCCTAGCCCCCTCCAACCGTAACCCTAATCCTAAACATCCGACCCTCAACCTAACCTCACAGACCTAAAGGTCTGTGAGGTTAGGTTGAGGGTCGGATGTTTAGGATTAGGGTTACGGTTGGAGGGGGCTAGGGTTTTGCGTCTCGTAATTTCGGAACAATGGGAGGTCCGGGCCGGTGCAGAAACGCCCATTGGGGGAGTTCTTGTCACGCCACCGGAACGCCCAGCGCGCAGCCCGAGCCTTCTCAAACCTGCTGGCATCGCTTCCATGAATGGCAATCCCTAGTGGACACAGTGGGAATGAAACATATTGTTATTGCCCTTATTATTAGTGTTACTGTATTAATATTATTATTTTTGTGTTTGTGTGAAATTAACAGATACAAGGATATGGGTCATTTGAAGCAGCTACATCTGGTGTGGGGAACAACGACCCAGGCAAACCCTGGGGAGCAATCTTGGGCTCAATGCCCAGGTGTACTTGGTTTGGCTGGGGTGGCCTGAGATGGCAGAAGCTGCTCCCCTTCTTCTACAAGTCCCTGGAAGGAAGAAGGGCCCCGGACATCATCCTGATCCACTGTGGTGGAAACAACCTGGGGAGGGAGAGAAGTGTCGACCTTGTCAATTCGATGAAGAAGGACCTCCAGCACCTCCACACCAACTTCCCAAAGATGCACGTCATCTTAAGTGAAATCAACCAGAGATGCCAGTGGCGGGGTGCTGCAAGGCCTGGGGGGATTGACAAGGTGAGGAAATGGGTGAACAGTGTGATGAGAACCTTTATTAGGGGATTGGGTGGGTGCTTTGTGCCTCATCCTCAAATTTGATTATCCTGGCCAGTTTCTGAGTGATGGATTTCATTTGCCACTTTAAGAAATGATAAACTGGCCAGGACAATTCATTTTCAGCACAGTGTTCACTCATTTTCCATCCATCCATCCATCCATCCATCCATCCATCCATCCATCCATCCTTCCTTCCTTCCTTCCATCCTTCCATCCATCCTTCCTTCCTTCCTTCCTTCCTTCCTTCCTTCCTTCCTTCCTTCCTTCCTTCCTTCCTTCCTTCCTTCCTTCCTTCCTTCCTTCCTTCCTTCCTTCCTTCCTTCCTTCCCAACTCTTCTCTCTCTCTTGTGCCCCAGCCAAACCAATCCTGCACTTTCTTTCTCATGCCGGATGTAGCTGCTTAGAAGGCCTGACATAGGACAGTAGTTGCTACCTGTTCATGTCAAGGACCTCCAAACTGACACTATTGCCAACGGATCCCCATTTGAGGGACCCTCATTTGCATTAGATTAGTTGTTCTATTCTAATGGAAGCATATATTCTCAAGAACAGAAGATATTTGAGAATCACAGTTCTCGAGTTCCTAGACAGCAGCTGAAAAACCCACTTGGTAGAATGTTTTCTAAATTCTAAACATGTTATATTGATGATCTATAGCACAGCCTATGCTCCAACTATTTCAATTAAGGATCCCACAAAACTATTTATTTGGTTGCGGATTCCCATCTATGTGTCATATAGAACCCCATCTATTGACTGATTTTATACTTCATTAAACAAGGTAAATAAACCCTCACCACAGGGTACAGTCAAACATGTAATCGGTAAAAATAACAATTCAAATCAAAACCAAAGTATGTACAGGTTGAGA
This sequence comes from Benthosema pterotum, assembly GCA_039105355.1. Taxonomy (NCBI): domain Eukaryota; kingdom Metazoa; phylum Chordata; class Actinopteri; order Myctophiformes; family Myctophidae; genus Benthosema; species Benthosema pterotum. The sequence continues at coordinate 49,112,706 of CM076972.1, read as the reverse complement.
ACAAGGAATGTATTCTAAGGAGGTAGGGGTAGCCAATGGAGTGGGAGGGTAATCATAATCATTTCCTCTCCCTTTGGCATGCTAAAAGGTGAATTTTCAGGCTTGTTTTAAAGGACACAATGGGACGTTGTGTAGGACACAATGGGACTGTAAGAGCCATACTGTGTGAGACTGTATTGAACCCTGTTATGTGCCCCTAGCCTCCAGCAGGGGGAGTGTGTACCTATGTTTTTATATGGATTAACATGTTCTGTAGACCTAATTGTATACTTTAGTGTTAGCCAATAGGATGTCACATGATGCTTAACCAATTTGTTTCTTGACCAATGGGATGCTTTGGGCTGTTTTGCACTTGATTGTTGTGTTTGGTGAGATGCTCAGTCTGAAGTGAAGCAGCCAAGAGGCAACACAGTTTTTGACCACAACCACGCACACACCCTGTGAAACAGAAATAGAAATAAGAAGTAAGTTGTATTGTGATTTCGTTTTTGATTAAAGAAAAGGACGTTTTGGACACAATACTGTGGAACTTATTTTGTGCGTCGAACTATTTGTTTTTTGCTGCTGCACTAGGTGTGCAAACTGGAATAAGAGGGAGTTTGCCACCACAGGGACGTTGTGTATCTACTGTATATAGATACATATGGACTTCCATTTATGTGACAGATAGGCATGTTTATTGCACTCTGTGTTAAACGGGACCAGTATGCCCACATAACATAGGGGGACTCTAGAAAGGCGACAATAGAGTTGACCATGGCAGTGTTTGGGCGCCAAATGCTGTCGACTCAGTGTGACAGGGAAGCATTCTAATGCTTTCCTTTACAAGCAGGCCAAGCCAGAACTGGACCCAGCTAAGCTGGTAAGAAACATATAAACGGTATAAACTGTCCCACATAAGTTCGGAAACCTAATTTTGGGAATTACTTTCTCCACCTTAATAATACCAATTGGTATTGTATCTTCTACTATATATATATATATATATATATATATATATATATATATATATATATATTGTAGCATCCGGACCAAACCATGACACAATAGGCAGCATTCAGATGAGGCTAGACCGCCAAGTAAATATTTCAGTTAAAACGTAAACTCTCAAATGTGTATGTATACAAAGATTTTTTTTTATGCAAAAAGAGAAGCTCAAAGCCGCACTATGTGCTTGCTAGAGTCTAACATGAAACCAAAAGGGTTTCCTGTCCTGATTGGAATAGTAATTCACTGTTCACTTATTACTCATTCTTGTTTCTGATTTTTTTTTTCTTTTATAGGTAGATTGTCAGCAGTCTTCAAGCCCAGATGATGTGGAGGAGGACGGAAACCCATGGAACAAGAAAGAAATGGCCAGGAGATGGATAAGAACTCTGACGATTTTGAACCTCTCAATGCATACTTGCCCCCTGAAACGCCTCCAAGAGAGGTCCAGCAGTCCAATGAAACGGGTGCTATGGGTGCAAGAGTACCAGAACAGGGCAACACAAATACAGGGCTGTTTGTGGCTTCACTCCACGTGCTGGCACACTTGCAAAGCGTGTTATTGTTACTGTGGACCCAGAGACAGAATGCGACGAGCTGGTACGAGGCACCAACATGGTGTGTTCTGGCGCGCGCTTCATGAACACGCTCCACACCGGACTGCTGGAGCTTGAGGTATAGAGACACACAGGGGCTACAAATTTCATGAAACAGCGGCCACCCCAAAGGGTTCGTTAGAAACAGGCAGCCCATAAGTCCACTGAAATTCCACTGTAGTTAGCCTACTCTTAAGACAATATGACATGAACAGAATACTATATTGACTTGAATAAAAATGATTCCAAATGTATGAAGTGTCTTTGTCAACACATGTTGTTTTCTCAACAGAGGACGTGTTTCACATTTAATTTATCACTTGAAAGGCTAATAAACTTTAATGGCAATTCCGAAGTGAAAACTCAAGCAATTGACTTGCAACCAAACGACTGAGAGTAGAAGTCTGCTCCCACTCCTGCACATGCACAATATGTTATAAGAAAAAAATAAAGAGGTAGCTCTGGATGACCATAACATGTGTGTTACCACAAATGGAACCAGGCAGTTAGTGAAAGGTTTTGTAACTTTCTGCACCCCAAAATCTGAACTTTGAGCCTTCAGTGGATTTTCTCTTGTCCCCCCCCAATAGGTCACAAACTGTGATCCTTTTAATTAATTCAACATTTGTGTTATCTGTGTACTATGTTAGTTTAGAACAAAAGAAAAAAAAATGTGATTTGTATTATTCATACTGGATGTGACAAATGCTATTTCAAGTTGATTTTAATAGGCACTAGCTGCCAATCTGCATGTGCAGCTGTTTCGTCAGAACAGGAGCAGGTCAAATGAACACGGATTTACTCTCCATAACACACAGGAAAAGGAATGGAAGACAGTCTGTAAAGTAGCAGGAACAAGGAGCTACTGAAAGGCTCACAGGGTTTAAATACACACAGGGAACCCAAACACAGGTGAACACAACCACCAATCAACACATGGATTGGCTGTGCCTGGCACCACAACACACATCTGATTGGCTGGGGCACAACAGTACACGGCTGGAGACTAATGTAATCTAATCTAACTAAACTAATGGAGTAGGTGAGACAGGCAACAGAAAACACTAGGACAATTCTACAAAATAAAGCTCAAGGAAACACATCATGGCATATGTAGAGTGGTGATTAAACTGTCAATTTAATAGCTCTATTAATAAAGATATAATTGAATTTGCATGTTTCAAATCTAGTATTACATGCTGAAATAAATATCTGAAATGTACAAGAATTATACCATTGCAATGACCAATTGATTGTCAATGAAGTATGACATCAATGAATAAGAGTATAAAAGTCAATTTTTGGTTAAACAATGCTGTATTATGTAGATGCTAAGATGTCTTTGTTTTTGCTATGTGAAATGTATGTTTTAATTTGGCGTATAAGTCACTTGTCTTTATCAAACGATATGGACTTAAATAATGTTGCCCTTTTATATAGCCATTCTATGTGGTGCGCTTCTTTCCATTGGGGACCTTCCCTGCAGTCATTCAGTCAGAAAGTAGCATGTGTTTTTGATAAGGCCAAACCAAAGGCCAAATATATTAATATGATAGCATTTAAAATGTTCATAATGTGAAATGTTACTCAGGTTCTACCAATGAACTGTGATGCCACGTTGTGATGCCAGTCTGTTTGAAGGGGTCAATTCAATGAACTATCAGGAGCCTCCTTAGTGTCATATCATGGAGTTGGAACAACAGATGTTCAGGAGGAGGAGGAACTCACCATACGCCTTTCACGCCACCTCCAACCTCCGCCCCCACACGCCACTCCACCCCCTTCACCAACCCACCCGAGTCTATATACATCCGTCCTAAACGTCCCGGCATCCTCCATGCTTTTCGTATGACAGTACTCGCTCCACAAGCACGTACACACACGTACCAAAGCACGACTTACCAGTCTAATGGATTCCCCCACCTTCGACTTTTTCTCCCTCGGCCCGGACGATGATTCAGCCCAGCCGCCTGCCGGCTCCGGGCTCTCCACCTCCGTCGTCCCCGATTACGACAGCTCCTCCGGCGCTCAGTCCGACGACCCCGCCACCGGACCCACGGCGTTCCCCGCGCCGATCGGGGGACGCGCCGCCGTCGGATCCACGGGCGCCCAGCTGCCCCTCTCTGCATCCGTTCCCGTCTCGGCCGCGTCCTCGGGCCGGCCGCGTTCTGGCGGTTCTCGAAGTTCCCGGTCCGGTTCGCGATCCTCTGCTCGTTCGCGCGCCAGTGATTGTGATCATTCTCCCCGACCTGCCCGGCGCTCCGACCGGCTCTCTGCGCGCGGCTCCCCAGAGCCCCGCGGCGACGCTGCTTTCCTGGGCTCCGTGAGCGACTGGACCGTCGTCGGTCTCCCGCCATGGCTGCGGCCAGGCTCCAGCAGCTTAACGTGGCCACGTACTGGGGCCAGCTAGACTGGAGCTGTACTGCCGCATATTTGCCGGGCGTGTTGCCGTCTCATGCGGCCTGTGCGGTATCCAGCACCCCCAAATTACCCTCCAACTCAAGGGTCTGCAACGCAACGAACCACGCCTCCCCCCTCGTCGCCTACCCCTCACCATAGAAATCCTGACTTCCTGCATCCACACCATCCGTTCCGGCTACGCCACCCAAGCACTCAACATCACCCTGGAATCCATGTTCCTCCTGGCCTTCTTCGGGTTCCTACGATGTTCAGAATTCACAGCCGCCAACTCCAACTTCGACCCCTCCATCCATCCTTGCCTTTCTGACCTCGCCATCCATGACCACGATACCCTCATCTTCACACTCAAGCAAAGCAAATCCTCCCAGCACCGCCTAACCTCCATTTACCTCTTCCGCATCAACTCCCCCGTCAGCCCGTTCGAACCACTGGTCAACCACCTCCATACCAGACAATCCCAGCATGCTCTTCCTTCCGATCCCCTCTTCCTAGACGAGACCGGAACCATTGCCACCCGCAGCTGGTTCCTCCTCCACCTCCGCCAAATCCTCACCATCTCCGGCTTCCCAGCAGAATTTTTCTCAGGCCACTCTTTCCGCATCGGCGCCGCCTCCACTGCTGCCAGTCGAGGTCTCCAGGATCACACCGTCAAGGTCCTAGGCAGGTGGTCCTCCCACGCCTACCAAACCTACATCCGCACGTCTCTCCACGACCTAAGATCCGCCCATAATTCCCTAGCGTAGTAGATGCCCCTGTTCACATCTTTGGGGATCGTGGCTGCAGATCCGTGAGCCATTCGCGTCACGACCCCTTCCCCAAAGTCTCCAGGGTCAGCGACCCCCCCGGAACCTCCGCCCTCCTTACGTCACCGGAGCCAACGACTCATCGGAACCACCATCCATCCATCATCCATCTCTCAAACCAACGCCCAGCAAACCTTCCAAAACTCCAACAATGGTGAGTTCATACTACTAGTGAAATGGAGTTGGAACAACAGATGTTCAGGAGGAGGAGGAACTCACCATACCCCCGCCTTTCACGCCACCTCCAACCTCCGCCCCCACACGCCACTCCACCCCCTTCACCAACCCACCCGAGTCTATATACATCCGTCCTAAACGTCCCGGCATCCTCCATGCTTTTCGTATCCCTCCACCACCCCAATCGCCACCTCAAACCAGGCGCCTCCAACACGGCTCTGCCCAATCTATTCCACCTTCGCCCTGGCCTCCCCCTCCTACCTCAGGTTCCTACGGGGGATCGTGGCTGCAGATCCGTGAGCCATTCGCGTCACGACCCCTTCCCCAAAGTCTCCAGGGTCAGCGACCCCCCCGGAACCTCCGCCCTCCTTACGTCACCGGAGCCAACGACTCATCGGAACCACCATCCATCCATCATCCATCTCTCAAACCAACGCCCAGCAAACCTTCCAAAACTCCAACAATGGTGAGTTCATACTACTAGTGAAATTAATAATAATAATAATCTTTATTGTCCCGAAGGATATTTGTCTTCAGTCTGTTCAAACACCAACATTGAACAACACAAAGCGCAAAACACCAAGACAATACAGAAAACATGAGGTCCCCACAGTAGACAGAACCGTCCCATCATACATGAGCACTGTATACCTGTACAGACCATCAGCGGGGCAGTTTGTTTAATGCTGGAATGGCTGAGGGAACAAAACTCCTGCTAAAACTGACTTTTCCAGGGCAAGGTTCTGTATCTTTGTCCAGATGGCATAAGGTTACAGAGGATACAGAGGATGATCAGTATCATTTGATATTGACAGAGCTAGCCGTGTAGGCCTAATGGCATTATTGTTCAGATCAAAAAGTGAGGGTGTGGAGAGTCTGATGATCTTGGAAGCAGTTTGAGTGATACTGAATAGTTTGTTTCTGTTAAGCATGGGCAGGATGGTATAAAAACATGCAGAACAGTACAACAGAATAGGTTGGATAATGGTTTTGTACAATAACAACAGGAAATGAGGGGCAACAGATAGTGATCTTAGCTTGCGAATAATGTCTTTGCTGAAAACGTCTTTGCTGAAATGTGTTGATCAAACCTTAGTTTATTCTCAAGGGTGAGTCCAAGATATGATGAAGCTGTCGACCTGTTCTGTTTTACCGTTGATGATTAGTGGGTGAAGTCCAGAGTGTGTTGTTTCAATGACCAGTTCCTTTGTTTTGTCCACATTCAATTCCAGGTAATTGTCTGTGCACCACTGTGTGAAGTGTGACATGGTGTTCTGATGGACTGCAATCGAGTTATTGTCATGGAGTAGACCGAGAATGGAAGTGTGTGATGTTATCTAGCAAACTCCAACGGAGAATTGAAGTGTGTGATGTCGGTAGGTGAGGAGATAGTACAGTCGTTGATATCATTTCCCTAATTTATTTCCTGGTGATTTTCCCCCATTTTTATAGATATACATGGACAGCACCTTTAAAACGGTCCCAAGGCCGTTTTACTAATTCACCAGTATACATGGCCTCTACTTACGGGAGGGTAGTGCCGTTTGTGATGCCGTTTGTGTTGTGATAATGTCAGGCAAAACATGTGACATGTACCGGGCTGTCCTCCGCCACGTGAAGCGCAACGATTTTTGACGCCTCAAGGAGATAATACTCATGACATTACTTAATTACGCCACCATTACAGACACCTCAAGGAGCAATACTTTTAATCACGCCACCATTACATCATCAACTAAACTGAAAAAGAAAGCGCCTAGATAACCACTCTGGTGGCCAGTCTGGTTGCCCCCCCCTGACAAAAATATGGACCACTTAATAGAAGGCTAGGGAGTTTGTCTTTTCCCTTAAATAGAACCCGACAAATAGGTGAGGATGGTGAAGACTCTCTTGTTCTTTTCCCACAGCCTAAAACGCTTAAGGACTGAAGCCCTGGTCAAACGCTGGGCATCAATAAGCAGCAAAAGAGCATTTCCCTTACTGGAGTATTTGCATCAAAGTGCTGTTCCCACTATGCACTACCAGAAGAGCTTGCCGAGACTACCTATTCCTAAACTGGAAGACACAATAAGGAGATATTTGGCTGCACAGAGGCCACTGTTGGACGATGACAAATTCAGGGAGACGGAGAAACTGGCACGTGATTTCATGACCAACGTGGGGAAACGGTTGCACGAAGAGCTGGTAGCTCAGGACAACAACAACAAGCACACAAGCTACATTTCGATGCCGTGGTTTGATATGTACCTGTCCGCGCGGGAACCCGTCGTGTTGAACCACAACCCCTTCATGTCCTTCCTTCCCGACCCAAAGACGGAGTACAACGACCAGCTGGTAAGAGGCACCAACATGGTGTGTTCCGCCGTGCGCTTCATGAAGACGCTACGTGCCGGGCTGCTGGAGCCCGAGGTCTTCCACCTCAACCCGGCGAGGAGCGACACAGACGCCTTCAAGAGGTTTGTCCGCCACGTGCCCGAGTCCCTGTCCTGGTACTTTGCCTACTTGGTTGGCAACGCGTACCCGCTGGACATGTCCCACTACTGTCGCCTCTTCAATTCCACCCGCATTCCCAAGCGGGGCCGGGACGAGCTCTTCACCGACGAGAAAGCGCGTCATCTCCTGGTGATGAGGAAGGGCAACATGTATGTGTTTGATGCAGTGAACGTGGATGGAAACCTGGTGAGTCCGGCGGAGATCCAGTCCCACTTGAAGTACATTTTGGCTGACGCTACCCCCGCACCGGCCTTTCCTCTCGGAGTCCTGACCAGTGAGAACAGGGACGTGTGGGCCACACTGAGGGGCAAGCTACTCGCGTCTGGAAATGGTGAGACGTTGCAGATTGTGGACAGCGCCCTCTTCTGCCTCTGTCTGGATGATGAGAAAATGCGGGACAATGTCCACATGTCCCACAACATGCTACATGGGGACAGCCACAACCGTTGGTATGACAAATCCTTCAGCCTCATTCTGGCCAAAGACGGACAGGCGGCCGTCAATTTTGAACATTCCTGGGGCGACGGCATGGCTGTGCTCCGATTCCTGAATGAGATCTACAAGGACACCACGGAAAAGCCACTGGTAAACCCTGACTCTGCCCCAGCTGCCGTGGACTCGGCTACCGCTGTGCGCAGGCTCCGGTTCAACCTGGGCAGCGACCTGGAAAGCGCCATCGCGGAAGCTAAGGCGAAGTTTGACACGGCCACGTCGAATCTCACCATTGATGTCATGGAATACAGAAAGGGTGGAAAACAACAAGTGAAGGAGAAGAACTTGAGTCCAGACGCCATGGCCCAGTTAGCCTTTCAGATGGGCTTCCTGAGGCAGTACGGGAAGACCGTGGCCACGTACGAGTCGTGCAGCACGGCAGCATATAAACACGGCCGCACCGAGACCGTCCGTCCGGCTACCACGCATACGCAGGCCTGTTCACAGGCCTTTGTCTGTGAGCGGGGACAACACAGCAGCGAGAAGCTGCTGGAAATGCTCACCGAATGCTCCAAACACCACGTGCGGCTTACAAGGGAAGCCGCCATGGGCCAGGGGTTTGACCGTCACCTATTTGCTCTGCGTTATCTAGCAAACTCCAACGGCCAGCCTTTACATGACCTATACAAAGACCCGGCCTACGCCACCATCAACCACAACATCCTCTCCACGAGCACACTCACAAGCCCCGCCCTCGGCATAGGAGGCTTTGCCCCCGTGGTCCCCGATGGCTTTGGTGTGGGCTACGTTGTGCACGACGAGTGGATCGGCTGCAACGTCTCCAGCTACCCGGCCCGCAATGTGCATGAGTTCCTACAGTGTGTCTACAAATCCTTAGATGACATCTTTGCTGTCTTGGAAGGAAAGCCTATCATTAAATAATATACTGATACTAGTACTTCATTACTTTCCCAAGCTCACCTTCTGTTCACTGACAAATTGTAGTGTAGTTCATGTGTGGAGAATGCGGCAGTAGATTAGGATCTATAAAGTACTACGCATCTCAATTGTTACCGGTATCTGTTTTGAATCTGTTCTATTTTCGCATCAACAAGCTATTTTCGCATCAACAAGCTCACTTATGATAAGCAATGTGCTGTTTTTTAACAGATTAACATATTACATATTAATCATTTTGGAATAATATTGTTACACTACTTTTGCTGGAAAAGGTAATAATACAACAGTATTATGTAACATATTATTTGTTATTGCCCAACACTGATCACACTGTATTTGTATCATTTCCACCAATGAGGTTTCAGCTTATTTGAAAGTATCTGCACTTTAGCGACTCTAGCAACATGGACAATGATGATGAGCTGTTCCAAGTGCATGCAGTGCACTGCATGCTCCGACTATCTCCTCAACAGATTCCAGCACCTCTTTCAATCATCAGAAAACATGTATTGAGGAGGGGATGCTTGATTGTCTCCACTGTAAGGTGATGACTATAATTCGTACCCTGTCCGTCAGCCCATATGTCCGTCCGTGCACATCTCCATATGTGGAGCTCTCAGTAGTCAGTATATCTCTGTATATGGGGCTGTCAGTAGTCAATATATCTCTGTCAGACTCAGGTTTGCACAGTTCAGGCCTGAGCCCGGACGGTGGAGACCCACAGGGCTTGCTGGAGGGTAGGTTGGCCTTCGCAGTTTACTGTCCCTGAAACCGTGTCTTAACATCCCCTGTGCTGGCAAACACAAAAGTCTTGCCTAAAAGACGTGGTCAATCTGCATGTTGACCTTGAAGGTTTAGGTTATAAATTATACAAGAACAACTGGCAAAACTCTACAGAAATAGCTGAAATTGATAAAGATATACTGTATATCTTTGAGACCTTACTGCAAGGTAGCTACCGCTACCCTCCATCCCCCTCGCCAATGTTCCGTCCCTGTCGAACAAAATTGACGAGCTCCGAAACACCTCACAGAAAAAGATTATGGACTGCAATATTTAGATTTTCACAGAGACATGGCTGAATGATAGTATTCCCGGCAACAGCTGACTACGGCAAAACCAAGGGGGGCGGACTTTGCATTTATGTAAATAAAACATGGTGTATATATGCTACTATGGTTCGGAGTTACTGCTCTGCTGATCTGAAATATTTCTTGATCAAGCTAAGGATGTTCTACCTATAGGAATCTACTGTTATTCCCACTATGTATATTCCCCCAGCTGCCAACAGTAAAGTAGCGCTGAAAGAGATTCAAGCATCCATTAATAGACTGCAAACAGCTCATCCAGACGAGGCTTTTGTCGTGGCTGGAGATTTTCAACCGCTCCAACTTTAAATCAGCGTTACCTAAATTTCACCAAAATGTCTCCTGTGCCAAGCGAAGAGATACATCCAAAATATGTATAATGTATAAATATAATTTATTAACAACTGAACAAGGGCACCAGTGTTGCCAACTTGGCACATTTGTTGCTATATTTAGTGCTTTTCCAGACCCCCCTAGCGCCAAATGGACCCTTACGGGTCCATTTGGTTTCATTTTTACACTCTCAAGAGTTAAAATATTCATCATGTGAATTAGCCCAATTCTGCACAACTAGAGAATGTAGAATATTAATGGTCATTTAATGGTCATATTCCCTTCCAGGCAAGCATCTAGCGCATTTTAGTGCATTTTGGAAGTGCCACTAGTGCATTTTGGATTTTGGCAGTTGGCAACACTGATGAGCACTTGAACATCAGTTCTTCTACACACGTCTGAACATCCTCCTTGGCCATCAGCAAACATGCAGTGCCAACATATTGTGCTTGGGGTATGTCATGGCCCCTTTAAGTGTATAGCGTGTTTTTAGACGTTAGATAATTTAGAAATATTTGATTGCACACTACTACTTGTTGTAAGTGGTGATTGACGTGTACTCCAATTCTGACAATCAATTAATCCACATGACTTGTATGCTACCTCGATGTTGTAACACAATGGCACAGTTATACTAAATATAAATAGTACCATGTGCCAGTTCCAGAATGGTTAACATTGAAGGAAGCTAAAGCCCTGTTCATACACTCTCCGACGTCTGAACTTTTGTTCGGAGAGATCACACTTTTAATTATTATTATTTTTTACTTTTTGGGGAAATATATATATATATATATATATATATATATATATATATATATATATATATATATATATATATATATATATATATATATATATATATATATATATATATACCTATATATATATATATATATATATATATATATATACCTATATATATATATATATATATATATATATATATATATATATATATATATATATATATATATATATATATATATATATATATATATATATATATATAATCCCATCATTGGGACGCGACATGAATGAAAGCCAACGGGAGTGTGCAGGAGGCAAGCCTGCCTTCCCAGCACCAGTTCAATGTTCCCCCGCGCCCCTGCCTCTAGTCCCCTTCCTCTGAGCTGAGAAAAAATATTCGAAATGGACCATTGGTTTCATTTCATGCTCTCAATAACAGTAATCCCCAGTGATTACTAGGAATTACAAACTAGTGTTATAATTAATTACTGTATTATTTATTTACAAGAAGTTGCACCAATAGAAAATGTAGTATAAATGTTTGGTTGATTCATGTGTGCCTGTTATGTCTAAATACAGTATAGTATTGTGAACATGAAAAAAATAGTTTTGCGTCTGAAACGTAAAATGTTGGCCCGTGGCTCAAATGCTGATTAAATAGTAGGACCTGGTGTAAAAATGATTGAAAAACACTTATGTGGGCTAATGTACTGGTAACCCGCATGAGAAACATTTGTGAAATAGCAGTCAATATAGTGGAATATTTTCTATCTATGAATTGATTCTCCTCTCTTGGGTTTGGTAGTAAGATGATGGCGGTTAAACTGTTATTTTGCTAGGTCTGTGGAGAGGCCCAGTACTTCTTGTGGTGACTCAAAACCCAGTACTTCATCTGCTGACAAGCCCCTGGCCAAAAGGAGTAGGTTGGAGGTATGGTTAAAAGCATGACAAGCAGGTGTGTGTTTGTGTGTGTTGGGGGTGCGCGTGTGTGAGTAAAATATACTGTAATATACTGTACAAGCATAGCCGCTTGACTGAGAACTGATTGTGCTGTCAACCTATTATCTGTAGGGTCGCCCACCTACGGAGCCTTCAAATGAAGAGGTCCCCTTTACAGAGGTAGGGAAGTCACTGTATAGTGCATACCTGGGCATCATGTGGCCCTTTGGCTGACTCTGACCGGCCCGTGAAAGGGTACTGTGGTTTTCAACCAGTGGTCATTGAGAGAGTTCCAGTTAAATATGGAAAGTTGGTTAACCAGATGTAACTCTTTGAGAGCGTAAAAATGAAACCAAATGGACCCTTGCGGGCAGATTAACATATTACTTTTGATTACACATTTTGACAGTAATAGTAATATCTGCACTTTACTGTTGCTGGAAAATGCAATAATATTACAGTAATATGCACTATTTAATTAGTACACAACACTGGTACTTAGGGTTTAAGAGGGTAACTGCCTGAAAATGTGTGCACTCCATAGACATGTGGGTACATAAGTTTGAGAGTCATTAGACATTATAAGATTTCTTGTGCATCCCAATTGATGTCAATGTCATATACTCATGGAGTACATCAAATTGTAATGTTTTGTTAGATTATGGATCGCCATTTTGCACAAACCATGCAATTTTCGTCCCAGCACCCTGGGCTAAACAAATTCAACAAGAAAAATCTGTCGATAATCAATGAAGACTGATACTAATACTGTGATTTTGTCTCTGCTTTATTGTACACCAGATTTCCTGAGAGACATCCACAGGCCCCCCAAAATATAGCAGGAGTCCAGGTGCCCCTTCGCATTGCTGGGGACCCTGCCTACCCACTGTTACCCTGGCTGATGAAGGGGTTCTCTGGGTCTAACCTCACAGAAGAAGAGCTTCTATTCAACGAGCACCTGAGCAAAATACGTGTTAAAGTAGAACATACGTTCAGTTGGCTGAAATCAAAATGGAGAATACTTGGTAAACGCTCAGACATCCATTATACCTTCATGCCAACAGTAGTGGCAGCATGGTGTGTCCTACATAACCTGTGTATGAAGCAGAAAGAAATGCAGGTACCTCTCGCTACTGCCAACATGCCCGATGATCAACTCGAGCAGCCAGCTCACCAAGCTTGTCGCGAACAACCAACTCCGTTAGCAGAAGGTGTCAGAAGTGTACTTGTGCAACATTACAACAACAACCGGGTCCATCAAAGTTAAGGGGATGGTTATGATTCTTGGAACTTAATTTGTATGAAATCTGTAATTCATTTATGTCCAGAGTCTGCTCTGGTTTTCCCCCATTCAGGCAGTTAACTAATTCCTGTAAGTTTGTGGGGGTGACGGTCCACAAAACGAGTTGATAAGAATTATGTTATTCTGTTCTGTTATGTATTAGACAATTAACTTTTTTGTTACATAAAGGAAATATGCCATTAAAGCCCATTACTGTGATGTTTTGAACCACATTCTGCAGTTATTCAACACTCAACATAAACACTTATCCTATTTGTATTCATTTCAGATCCTATTTTCATTGATTCATTTTGAAGGCAAGCAAAGTATACTGTGAATCCCCAGTCATGGTGGTATTGAAAAGTAATAGTGTACATACAAATGATGAAGTCCATGTTTATTTAGCATATTCAAAATAAATGAAAAGTTAAATCATGCAGCATCATGGATCAAGTTAAATAATACAGCATCATGGACAACAACTCAAAGCAATTGAGCTCAAGTAGAGTGGTTCCAGCACTCTGTAAAACAAAAAAATAATGAGCAAACTAGCAAATCCATGAGAAAAAAACGTACGAGTTCAGGCAGGGTGCCGTTCTCTTTTCTTAATTCAAAAGGACATCACTGCAGGTTTTAATAGCTAGTAAACGGACCATCGGCAGATGTTTTATCGAATGAACGCTGCGTGGAATTGGGTTGTTGATGGAATGGATGCTGTGTATGCAGTGTAAGTGGCAGGTATCTGGGATGAGGAGGATGGGATGTACTTTCAGAACCGCCCTGCTGGTTCATTCCTGACATAAACTCAACAGCTCAAGTACATCTCTCAAATTAATTCATAGATTGTTGTAAAACTTGAGAAATTGACTGCAAGATCTCTGCTTCCTTCTCTGCTAGGTCCTACTCTTTTTTTTTTTTTTTTTTTTTTAAAGGTTTCCCACATCAGAAGACCTCCTCGCAGAAGACCGTCTCCAGTAGCTCCGGGCTGAGCTGGTCCTCGGCTGCTGGTTCTGGGACGTGGCAGGACTCTCCCTGGCTCCACTCTTAGGGGTGTCTGGTCGATCCCGTGGCTCTACAGTTTGTAAAATAAAAGGAGAAGAACATATGTGTATGAGTAGATGAGGTATAAGGTTAAGGTTAGGGTTAATATATATATATATATATATATATATATATATATATATATATATATATATATATATATATATATATATATATATATATATATATATATATATATATATATATATATATATATATATATGTATCAAAATAGGTGATCTACAAGCCCTCAATGCTTGTACATCCTCCAGCAATACTCTCTGGCTCTGGTTACAGGGAGACACACAGATATATGTGTCCGTAAAACCATGCTTTACCCATTTCTTTCAATGAGAAAATGCTCAGTGGGTTGAGTCAGTGTGCACATGAGTTAATTGCGTTAAAAATTTTAATCAGATTAATCAACAAAATTAATTTAATCCCATTAATCAACTATTTTCAACAGCCTTAATATATACACAGGTAGCTTCTCGTGCACATCTAGGTGGGGGAGGTGCTGGTAGGCAAGGTATGAATGCAACCAAGGACAACTTCCACAGTAGGAGGAAGGAACCGCACACTCCAAAGATGCTCAGGACAATTACATATGTTGCTTCATTGTGTGTGCAATAAAACAATGAAGCAAATATGTAATTGTCCTGAGCATTTACCGTTTATACATCCCATCCTCCTCATCCCAGAAACCTGCCACCTACACTGCATACATGCATACACAGCATTCATTCCACCACCATCAAGAATCTGATTCCACGCAGCATTCGTTTGAGCAAAACACAATACAGGCATCTACAGCTACACAGCAGTCTATTCACAAACATCCACAGCCGCACCATTCCCTTCTGCAGCTCCTACAACACACATCTACACGCCATACACATACTACCACACAGCCACCCTTTAGTGAGGAAAAACATCCCTTTACCGGTACTACCTATTATAACCTGCAGTGATATAATTTGAATCAAAAAAGGAAAACGGCACCCCTGTGTTAATGCCTGAACTTGTACCTTTTGTTTTTTGTTTTTTTTCATGGATTTTCCTTTTAAGTTGCCTTGCTAGGTTGCTCATTATTTTTCTTTTACAGAGTGTTGGAACTACTTTGCTGAATTCTGGAAAGTAACGTTATTCTATTCTATTGTCTATTAGTGATTTTCACTTTCTGTCTAATCCTGACTATAAGACCTGTCTAAGGTCTGTCTAAGACCTGTCTTATCACATGACTTGGGTGGATGGGCATATGATAGGCATATGTCTGATAATTATGTACCATACATGTCCATGTGTACTTTACACCTTAGCTCCAAAACACGACTGTAATTTTCATGACATGTTTAATGTGCTTGTGAAGTACAGATATCATCACTTACAGTAGATTGGAAAGCATCTATACACACGTTATTATGCTGTCATGCTTGATATTCAATTAAATACATGATTACCATCAACCTCACCTTCGACCTCCTCTTCCTCTCCATCCACGGACAACACACCACCAGGACTCCCAGCATCTGTTAGAAAGATATTATACAATTACGCAATTATTAATAAACCTGTATCTATTAGAACACAACAGGCATAATTCAAAAGTGATGCAATTTGTTGTGTATTTTAGACCAACCAACCTGAGCTGTTAATGGACGTGTTGATTGATCTTACTACGGGCCTCTGTCCCAGGATCTCGTCCATCTGGCGAAAGTATTTCATCTTGATTCCCCCCCCCCCCGCACCACTTGTGCATAGCCGGCGTTTCTCGGCCATGTATTGCTGTTTCAGGCTCTTCCATTTGGTTCTTAATATTTCCCATGGCTTGCTGAAGCCTTTTGCCAGCATGGCTTTCTCCAGCTGCTGATACATGGAGGCATTCCTCGTTTGTTTTCCATCTATTATAGCTGTTATATAGAGCTGCGCAGTGACGTCACCGCCCCTGTTCCGGAAGTCTTTTCCCAATTCATTTTTCTCATAGACTTTTCGAAAATAATTTATATCAAGACGATTACGCCGCGGACAAAGCCAACTCAGGTCGTGACAAATCATGACAACAAACACAATATCGTCATATAATATATAATTGGGAAGAAGTAGAAAACGGCATGATACAAGACTTTTTGTTTCGTTTTTCATCTTAGAAATTATTTTATTGTCCCAAAAGTTTGTGTGTGTCATCATGATTCGTCACGACTCGAGTTGGCTTTGTCCGCGGCGTAATCGTCTTGATATAATTTTTTTTCGAAAAGTCTATGAGAAAAATGAATGGGGAAAAGACTTCCGGAACAGGGGCGGTGACGTCACTGCGCAGCTCTATTTGCCTCTCCCACTAAGTTCAAGAAGCACTCTGTCTCGCTCTCCTCCCACGTGTGTCTGTTGTTGTTTACGTTTTTCCCGGCCGGCGCCGCCATGTTCAAACCTCCCTGCTCCTCCGTCTTCGTCAACCGTGGCTTTAATGTGCGCCCCTGATTGGCTGAGGCCAGAGACTGGTTGACGCAGTTTCCTTGTATTGAATGACAGACGTTTTAACCTGTCAGAAGGCGTTGTCATGCGAGTTCATTTTACGCTTGTGTTTCCACACTTCTGATGCGCATTAGGCTCTTTCGATACGCTCCAAAATACGTCACCTTTCAGCGAAAAAGTATTCTTGCGCAAAATGGAAACTTATTCGCATTTTGAAGTGTTTCCATTCAACATTCTCTTCGCAAGAGCCGTTTTTGCGCAAAAACAGGGCTTATGGAAACGTGGCTTCTGTCTCGATTAGAGTGAGGCATTGGGAATTCCCCCTCCTTCCTGTGCTTTACCCAGGTGCTTGTGGTTTTGCATGACTCCAGTCACACCTGATTGCAGGGGACAATTGCTAGTGGGGGTGTATGGGGATAAGGGGGGGGGGTGCTATGGTGGGGGGTTATGAGGTGGGTATGGCGGGGGTTATGGGGGCATGGTGGGGGGTTATGAGGTGGGTATGGTGGGGGGGTTATGGGGGCATGGTGGGAGGGAGGGCGTTATGAGGTGGGTATGGTAGGGGGAGTTATGGGGGTCATGGTGGGGGGTCATGGTGGGGGAGTTATGGGGGGCATGGTGGGGGGTTATGAGTTGGGTATGGTAGGGGGGGTTATGGAGGGGCATGGTGGGGAACAAAATATTTTTTGTTTTGAAGATTTGTCAAATATCCAATCTACAAGAGTAATGGAATGTGCTGTGAGCTTTTTTCAAAGTATAAAATGGGATTAGAAGAGTGGTCCTCATGGACCCTTGAGGTCCCTAGACCAGACTTTACACATCTTGTAGAGGGCGCTGTTTTCCCTTTTCTTTTCTGATTGCATTTAAGAACAAAAAAGCCACCCTAAGAGTCCTCCTCAGTGTGCGTAGATTTTGTTCTTCCCACAAACAAATCACAGAAAACATTGAGGTATCACAAAATGTTCTTGAATACTTCTTAAGTGTACCTCCTCTACAAGGAGAATTTTTTTATCTTTATTTGCAGTTATTAAAAAAAAAAAAACGTGGTCCAGGTGTTATTTTGTGAAAATACTCCTTTATGGCTGTTTCCCCTACCCCAAAATAAGCTTATAATGGGGCCAATGGGCGTTGTGCAAGTTCACCTATATACATCATAGAGTAATAATATAGAGATATATAAATATAAATAATATAGAGTAAAATATAGAGAACGGACTCGAGCGACAGCCCCGCCCCCTTGTTATTCAATTCAATACAAGTTGCTCATTGGCGTTTTGAAGCACCCGGAAGACCGCCGGAAGTGCGCCTATTTCCGCATTTGACCGCTATGAGAGATCAACTTCTCTCGGCAGCCAAACTTGGCAAGGATTTGCCATAGGCCCTCACGGTTGACTGTGCCAAAGGCCTTGGTGAGGTCGACAAACACCCTTGTTCTTGAGACCCTTGGTCTGCTCTCTACATTATTCCCTGCAGCTGTCTGATAGCAAAGATCATGTCGCAGGTACCTCTGCCTGCACAGAAACCACATTGGGATTCAGGGACACGTTCTCAGCTACATGGCTGATGATCCGGTTGAGGATGATTCTCGCCAATATCTTTCCAGTGATGCTCAAGAGGGCAATACCACGATGGTTGTCACAGGATGCCCTGTCTCCTTTCCTCTTGTGCATTTTGCTTCTTATGCTATCTTTTAAGTTGAATTCACAGCGTTGGTCATACCTGCAGTTTCAGCTGCACAACAATAGACAATATATACAGTAAATGAATGTCACGTGTCATACAAGGTTCAACGTTACTTTATTTTGTCTCCATGGAGAAACTTGTCTTGGACATACAGACTTGCAGCAATACATGCAGTACATCAATAAAACAATATAGTACAGTACATTGGCTCCTACAACTTAGTCCTACACATCATCACCCTCTATAGTAACTTATTATACAGTTATACAGTAGTACAGTAGTTAAATTAACTTAGTTAACCCTGTTTTCGTCAGGGACACGTTCTAATTATGCATTGTGTGATACCTCAGCTATTGAAAAACAGCAGATCACAGGGCGCCACCAAGTGGTGCACTGTGAGCTTGTGGATCTGTGTTTTTTTTTTGAACCATTGTGAAAATGGGACGGTCTTACTGGTCAAAGTGACAGATGTGTTCCCCATAAATAAAAGGCACTTGGGTTAAATTTTAATAGTAATAAGGAATAAATAATAAACAGCCAGGCCCATCACTGAGACGGGGATGGCAGAAAGGGCATGGGGATCGCGGAGCTCACACAGATCTAGAACAGCGTGGACTTGTTCTTGAAGGTCTGTTTCTTGACCTTGGCCTTGGCGGCCGCCTCCCGCTCCTTCTTCTCCCTGGCCAGCCGGGCCTCCTCTCCCTGCCGCCGCTGCTCCTGGGTGACTGGCGGACACTTGTAGAGCCTGTTGACCCGCAGGACGTCCATGTTGGACATGCCCTTCCTCTGGCCGATCTGGACGCTGGCGTCGGGGATGGGAGTGATGGTGTCCAGGCTCGGGCTCTTGGAGAAGGCATTCCTGTACCGGGAGAGAGAGAGAGGGGAAGAGGATTAGTGTTACTGTATGAATATTAACAAAAGGAGGAAGAAAATACGTCTGTAGCAGATTTAGTGACGGGGTGGTGGGGTAATTGGTGGCTTAAGCCTTAATCATACTCCACAGTGAAGTGACTCGCGGTGAAAGAGTTTCACCGTGGTGTAGTGCTTTAAGGCTTCACCCTGGAGCATACATACTTCAGGGTGAAGCCTTATAAAACCTTGACCTAAACTCACTTCACCCTGGAGTATATGATTGAGCCTTTAGAAGCAGTAGTTATAGTTAGTGTGGCGATAGCCTCGGAAACCACAGGAGTTTATGCATTGGCTTGTGCACTGGATCTTATTTTGGATCATCTGTAGTTGTTTGATTATGTGTAGTACTTTTCAAAGAGACACACATTGCTCACAATGCAAAGCATGCACAGCGCAGTACATTTCTACAGTTGCAATGTATGAGCAGAATATGGACACTATACTGTAGGGTCAGGGGTTTTAAACCTTTTTCATACCAGGGCCCACTATTTATTCTTCATTTTAGCCATGGGCCACCATTTGATGTTGACTTTAGTCTCTTGGAGCCAAAACTAACTATTTTAAAGTTTTGTCCACAAACTGAGCCAAACGTAGGTCATAACTGAGCCAAACGTAGGTCATAACTGAGCCAAACGTATGTCAAAATAAAATCTGCATTTTCTAAAGGTGTAGATTCTTGAAAAATAAGTAATACAGGTGTTTAAATATAATGTAACTCTTGAGAGTGTAAAATGAGTGTGAATGAGTGTGAATGAAATGATTTCATTTTACAGTAGTTACAGGTCTGTCCAAGTGTCCATTTGGTTAACAAGTGTCCATCATTTAGCCGGGGACCACCTGGGATCCTCTCAGGTACCAGTGGTTGTTCCTGTACCACTGGTTGAAAACCACTGCTGTAGGTTAATGTGCCTTTACCTTCCGTAGTGCATCACAGAGCCATAGTCGTACGGAGTGTTCAGGTTGTTGGTGTCACGCTTCTTGAAGTTGGCATCTTGATCTGAGGAGGCAAAGGAGACAGGGTGTCAGGGTGGGCCGACGTTCACTTTAACACCATTTAAAATGTTAACCGTCCGTAGGCTACATCTCTCTGTCTATAATATGATCTTTAGCTAATATCTTAAATGGGAATTCCCCCAATTTTCAAAATTTTCCTGAGAGTGTAGAAATGTGAACGAAACGAATCCTAGCGGGTCCATTTGGTTCCTTTTGTACAAAATTAAATTGAGTTGACATACAGTATATTTTTAGGGTAACAGTTGTATAAACGCAACATTGCACTCAAGTGTTGTGCTTTAGCGTCATCAATGGAACTTCTGCACTCATGCACTGGCGCAGGCAGCAATGCAGCCAGGCAGCAGCGCAGGCAGTGGCGCAGGCAGCAGTGCAGGCAGCAGTGCATGCAGCAGCGCAGGCAAGCAGCACAGGAATGCCATCACTGACAACCCTAGTGTCACATAGTGTTGCGTAGCAATCCTCTTACATCCCCAGATGTTCTCGTAGTTGATCTGGACGTGCTGGTCGCGGTCGCTGCGGCTCTGCTCGTGGTGGAAGCCCAGCGCGTGCAGCAGCTCGTGCTGCACCACGCCGTGCTGCACGCAGCCCACCTTCTGCAGCGACAAGACCTGCCTGTACCCCGTGCGCCCCAGAGACGAGTAGCACCTAGAGAGAGAGAGAGTGTGAGAGAGAGAGATAGAGAGAGAGAGAGGGAGAGAGGGAGAGAGAGAGACTAGTAAGTATTGTAACCAGTGGTGGGACGTTACTCACGTTTTTGAGCGGTGCAGGCTCCAAGACTTGAGAGAGACCAAGCACATTTTGCAAATAATTGCGTGGTGTTTGATGCAGACTGCCGGGTAGTTTAGTGCGTTAAGGCGTTCAGATTAAAATCAAAATCAACTTTCAAATACACTCCTGGCTCTCGGTATTGGCGTTTCATTACATTTCAGGAAGTTATATTTTAATGGGCAACGGTTGCCTTCAGTGTCTCACCCGCGTTTGGGTTCGATGCTGAGATACATCGTCTCCTTGGCGCGTGGGACGAAGCGGACGCACGTCCTGTAGTGGAACTCGTCCATGGCGGTCAGGATCACATCCCTCTCGGCTTCGGCTGCAAAAAAAGCACACGAGGTCAGCCATGAGAAAACATTCCACACAATGTGTGGAATGACTATAGTCTGCGAAGAAACAGTTTTACAAACTAATGAGTTTAATTGCAAAAAAAGAAAAGCATAAGATTAAGTATTCCAGGAAATAATGTGTGTTTTTTTTAATGAAAGCACACAATGTTAACAGATCCACATGCGCGAAACACATATCTTAACCTTGACTCTATCTATTGCAGTGGTTTTCGATCAGTGATCTGGGGACCACCAGTGGATAAGTGATGGAAAATTTGTTAACCAGATGTAACTCTTGAGAGCGTAAAAATGAAACCAAATGAAAACGCAAGAGTTAAAATGTTTATAAACTGAATTAGCCCAAGTCTAGACAATTAGAGAATGTATAAGAATGGTCATCTTTGATCTGTTTGCCTGTTTTGTTTCCAAAATCGAGCCTGGTATTGTGGACAAAAACCAAAAAAAATCTTTAGTTTTGGATCTGTCCTCAAACGGTGGTCTTTGGATTAAATGCTGAATAAATAGTGGGCCCTGGTATCAAACTGGTTGAAAACCACTGATCTATCGTATTCCATTGTAGGACGTCTTACTGTATTTGGAGCTGAAGGTGAATGGAATCTCCACGTTGCCGTTGTCTGACTTTGGCCAGGTGCAGTCGAACGTTGCGCTCAAGCACTTCATGGCATTCCTTTTTCTGGGAACCAATATGTCTCCCTCCAGCAGAAAGTCCCTGGTCCCTGCAGTCAGAGAGAGAACGCAACACAACATAGACAGATCAGAATGCAAGTCGGCCATCACATAACTCAAGGTTAACTGTTCAATGTGTGTCGGTAAACAGAGATTTATAGATTTTGGTGCATACATATTATTAGAGACTTTTAATCCCATACATAGCATAAAGCAAAACTAAAATGAGCAAAACTATCTATGCACGTCCCTGACTATGTAACAGCCTATCTAACTAACCGTTGTTCATGGACAAGATGATGTCGCTGATGTCCACGTCGTCCTGTCCCCACAGGTCCTCTGTAGACAGCATAGGAGACAAATACAGAAAACAGGTCATGTCAAGTTATGATGCAGTCGGACTGTTTTGACTTATCATGCTGCACACATACTGGTACAGTGGTGAGCATTTGAGATTGTCCGTGGTGCCAGCTCATTGCTTATGTGGTACTGCAGTGGTACCACACCCCCCTCATGTTAACAGAATAGCATTACATTGCATCTCGTTTGACTCTTAGTAGTAATAGTAGTAGTAGTAATAAAAAAATAAATAAATAAATGTGTAGATTTATTCGCAAGCTGAGAACCACAGGCATATATCATGACAGAAGTGAACTGGCATAGATTAGAAGACTCACCGTGTCCGTGGACGTTCGTACCATGGTGCTGAAAAGAAACAGAAAAAAGAGGCGGTCAGTGTTTCATATATCACCCACACCACAGTGGACAGTAGTAGGGCGGAAACGGAACTAATCAATCTGTTTGTTTGTATTGTTTGTTTTTGGGGGTGGGGAAGAAAGATGATCACTTTTTCAGCCTGGCATCAACATTTTGGCCGTGTCATTTTAGACAAAATCGTTATAGGCTTAAGCGTTTCCCCCGAAATAGTGAAAAAAGCAGATATGACGTACTTGATGAGCTACTGTAACAATGTATAATAGACAAACTATTAGCAGTGGAGTGTGTTGTGTTCTTACCTGGTGGCTGTGAGAGTGTCCCAGGAACAGCATGAGGAGAAGGGGCAGTATGGTGGCTTTGAGCTCCATCATGCTTCTCTTGGATGGTTGTCTTGGTTGTCAGGAGCTTCTTCCAGATGCAAGCTGTTGGAGGACTGATGCTGAGGGTCTTTTATACTAGAGGACCTGGTGGTCCACAGTGGTCCCTGTAAGGTGTGGCTGAGGGGAGGGATTATAGAGCCAGAGGGATCAGTGGGGGTCCGTCTTCAGCACACACAGTGTAGTCGGAAACTGTTTAACTTAAGTAAACGTTACTTCACCCATTTCACCACTATACAATAACACTCAGATTCAAGACTGTGTGTGTGGGTGTGGGTGTGTGTGTGGGTGGGTGTGGGTGTGCATGTATGTGTATTAACATACTTGAAGTAAGGTCAGAACTATTAAACGGTTTGACCATTAACTGTCATTTTAAAACATGGACACAGTTCATTCACTGTAGAGAGGATCAGTGAAAAAAAAAAGTGAAAGAAGTGAAAATCATTTTTTATTTTGTTACAGTTGAACTGTCTTGAAGGCAGAGGCAGGCCCCACACAGATGTTTAAATATGTACTTTTTAAATGTATTATTCATCCTTTTTGTATGTATTATTTAGCTACTGCATTGTTTGGCTGCTGCATTGTTTGTGTTTTGCTTGGTGATTGTACACAGTATACAGCATGTTGTGGAATAAATGCATGCATTATAGTCGAGATGACCGTGAAAACACAGTTATTTCTCTCACTATAATCGTCCTATCACTAACTTGAAGTAGAGCAAAAGTGAAAGTGCTTTCAATATTCTTCAAAATAAGCACAAGATGGATGGATGGATGGATGGATGGAGGATGGATGGATGGATGGATGGATGGATGGATGGATGGATGGATGGATGGATGGATGGATGGATGGATGGATGGATGGATGGATGGATGGATGGATGGATGGATGGATGGATGGATGGATGGATGGATGGATGGATGGATGGATGGATGGATGGGTGGATGGATGGCATATGAAAACAAATGTGTAAATGCCAATAGTTTTTCTCCACTGGCTTACAGATTGCTCTTAGTTCAAATAGTGGAAAATAAATCACAATAAAATACAGTAATACTAATATCACCACTTATACAATAATATCATCTATAGACATTGCTCTTCATGTCCATGATGCTGAAGACCCTCCACTTCAAATTATTTTCAGAGACCTCCAGAAGCAAAGATTTGTGTAGAATAAATCTTCATGATTTGTTTATATACTGAAAAGTGTGAAATTTGGTTTAAATGACACTATGTGATGTTGAACACATTTTGCTGAGGGAACCACTGGGGTCCCCCTAGGGTTCCCCAGACCCCACTTTGACAACCAAATCTTCACCACTGTTCAACCTACCGTATGTTTGTGTAATTACTCCTAATGAGGAAGATTATAACATTTCTACTATCAGTCCGTGTTGCAGGTTTTGCAGTGACAATCAAAATGTACAAAGTAAAACTGCCAAATTATTGTTGTGGAGTAAAATGTTCAATATTTGGCCTCAGAGATTATGGGCCTAGTGATGGAGTAGATATATTAAAGGGGGACTCCACCCATTTTCAATATTTTACTATGTCATTGATGTACCTTTGAGGTGCTCGATGGACATGATAATAAAGTTCCCCCATTCTGTGTTCCCAAGAAATGGAGGTCTGAAGAAAAAAAAAAACACTAACATGGTGAAACATCTTGGTGACATCATCAAGATGTATTTTATCCATGTTAATGGATTTCTTTAGACAAATGCAACCAAATGAACCCTAACGGGTTCATTTGGTTCCATTTGTACGCTCTCAGAAAAAAAAAAGAAAATGGGTGGAATTCCCCTTTAAGTGCAGAATACCTCAAGATTGTTAAAGATTGTTAAAAAATCTTAGAAATTCACTGTCCACTACTTATTAGAGGTATAGGGTAGGGGAATCAACACTCTTTCTGTGTGTGTGGATGGGGGGGTATGCATGTATGTGTGTGTGTGTGTGTGTGTGTGTGTGTGTGTGTGTGTGTGTGTGTGTGTGTGTGTGTGTGTGTTCAAGTTCAAGTTCACGTTTATTTGTCTCCCTCAGGAGAAATTCATCTTGGAGACGGAGACCAGTTCTGCATACACATAACATAACACAGTACAAAAAAACAACCACATTGCACAGAAAAAACAAAAGAAACAGAACAATATTGCACATGCCCCTTAAAATGCCTAAGTTGGTAAAGTGCCTCTAGTCATTTGCCAACCACTGATTAAGCATTTTGATTGACAAAGGTACAAATGATAATTTGAACCTGTTGTACACATGCCTTGGAGTTCTGTATCTCCCAGTGTTTCCATGTGCGTGTGCCAGTTCAAATCCTTATCAATCTGTACTCCCAGGTATTTATACGAGGAGACCTGATGTTATGACCATGGATATTGACCATGCTATGGTCTCCAATAGACCAGGGGTCCACTATAACCTCCTCTGTTTTGTTTACGTTTATTTTCAGATGATGTAGATCACACCATTCAGTGAACTTTTCTACTCCAGCTGTATGGCTGATGATGTCACCACTGCTCTTGAGTAGACTAAGTATCACAGTATCATCTGAAAATTTAATAATAAACTGGTTCGGATCTGAGCTGACACAACTGTCTGTGTACAAGGTGAACAGTAGAGAGGAACTAACTGTTCCTTGTGGCACTCCTGTGCTACAGAGTGTCTCTTCTGATAGTACAGTGTGTGTGTGTGTGTGTGTGTGTGTGTGTGTGTGTGTGTGTGTGTGTGTGTGTGTGTGTGTGTGTGTGTGTGTGTGTGTGTGTGTGTGTGTGTGTGTGTGTGTGTGTGTGTGCCTTAGTCAAACGTGTGATGGGAGGTACGTCACTGCCCACTACTCCAACATAGGGACAATAACAGTAATCTCATTGTGAGGGGATTACAGTGACCACAGGCTTTAGCATCAGATATCACACACCCTCCAGGGTCACGCCTTACACACACACAAAAAACAACCATTTCAATGGTATCTCAGAATACACATTTTATTTAAAATAAATGTCTTATACTGTATGTATTCTATTAAGGCTAGAGTAAAAACAGTCCTAAACATTTCAGATGACTAAAATACAACAAAAGATTTACATAATTTTATCACATAAAGTTATTCAAAAGAATGACTAAACTAAATCAAACTTTCCTGTCCAAATCAACACTAGTTTAAAAGCCTATCACTGAGGAAAACCTGTCTGGTTTCTCCCCACAATGAATGAATTTGGTCTGACATTTATCAGTCAGTTCAAACTAAACATCTAGACTCTCCTCTTCAGCCAGACATTCATCCCAATTTGGGGGGCAGGGGAATATGGGGGGCGAGGACTTTTATTAGGCAAGTAGAGCATCAATAATGACATCAGTTGTTGAAGTTGCTGCGTCACCTAGCATGCATAAAGCTAAAGGTCTGACTCAGAGAGTTCTCTGTTTTCAATGATGAAATGCTGTTGGTTTAGTGGTGACACAGCTGTAGTTAGTTAGTAGCAGTAGTAAAGTCATTTTAAAGTCATTTTAAATATAAGCACAAGATATTTCACAATAATTTGAAATATCTTGTTGTTTTGCATGCCATCATGTTTGGTGGCCCAAGCCTAGATCCGCCCCTCCTCCACATTGATGTTATTTCCATGATCAAAAGTGGACCAATTTTAGAATCTTGTGCCTTTTGGTGTCAAAATGGACAGTGAAGTTAAATAGGATGGACAGATACATGCTGACCATTTAAAAAAAATGTCTTGGTCTGACATTTTCAGCTTTTTTCCTTTTTTGCGATTCTCCCATTTATTGACTGTACAGTCATTTTGCCAACTCTGCTGCTTTTTTAAACATGCTTTATAAATAGAGTTGGATTAGATTGGACTGAACGCACCAATGCACTCCGAGGATTTATGCTGTGTAGAGCAGTGGTTGTCAACGTGGAGTCCAGGGACCGCCCTACGGTCACTGAGCGGTTTCCAAGATGGTCCACGGGGAAAAAAAAAAACATTAGGAACCAAACCAAATAGACCTCACGGGTCTGTAAGTCCCGTGTAGAAACGAAAACAAAGATACCCTTACTGGTCCATGTGGTTATGTGAGTACACTCTTGTGGGTGTAATGTGCATTCAAAACTGGGGTGGCGGTCTTTGAATTAAATTAAATTTATAATCACTTGTATAGTTCTTACTAGGACAAAAAGACCCCATGCTGACAATGGTGTGAACATATAGCCATAATAATAGTCAGGCAGCCTTTATTCTGCGTACCTGTACTAAATAAAACATGAAAAATGGACAAACAAAACAATAAACAACAACAACTGAGTTACACTGTTCTGTGTGATGTTGACCAACTGGCGCGCAACACAGCATGAATTACACAATTCTGAGCTCTAAACTCTAGACCATTTTTCTAAAATAAAACGCGACCATAGCAACAAACATTTCTCTGATTTTCACTGATTTTCACTGATTTTCAATGTGCACTGCTGCCACAATTGACAATCTGATAAACGCTATGCGAAGAAGATGTGGCGGCCGGTGAATAGGGCGCATGTGCGCTGCACCACCATGCAATAGCCAACCTCATGAATGACGGAGAAATGAAATCTGCAGCTTGTCATTTTCTTTAAATAAGCAGTCCATCATGGCAAATTGTATATAATATAAGTAACTAAAGCCCACTCTAACCACAAAGTGATTAAAAGTTGTAATATACTGCCATGAAATGTCAAAAGTTGTTTACGTTGTACAACGTTGCTGATAGGTTACTGAGTCTCACGTGTTGGTTCGCATTCGTCTTTAGGCATTGAGCTCTGCACTGAAGGGCAATGCATTGCGGTCCTATTGACTTCAATGAAAGCGGTAGGAGCGATCCCGGTCGCAAAATGTGCGCGACCAAACCACTTGAGAGCAGCACACAACACAGTTTTACATAGAGTTGAACACAACTCCACCACAGACATGAATGAAGAGACACAGAGCCAGGTAAAGGGAGGAATATACAGTAGTTGAATTAATTTTGATAATGGAATAACAAGACAAAGATATTATAAGATAACTATATGTAAAGCAATGCAGAAAACACCAATTGAAAGCAAAACACTGCAGGGTTTTTTTTTAAAACTAAAGAGCTGGAACCAGATAAATGTAATCATCACACAAAAATCCAAGGACAGAGGAAGAGAGTATCCTACACCAGTAGCCTACCCAGGAGGCCCAGGACCTTTTCAAAGAGCTGGTAAAGATTGTCTGACAGCATCCATTCACACCAACTCATTATTTTGCTTCCATTGAATGTGATGATATTATTATATTATCATCATTATTATCATCATTATTATTATTATTATTATGATTTTTTTAATAGCGCCCCCCCTAAAGAAAAAGTCACCAGCCGCCACTGGTTGCACTGCAGGAGGCAAATGGTGGTCACACCAGATACTGACTGGTTCGGAGTCCTATACCCCCAATAAGGCAAAACAAAATTGCACATTTCAAGGTGGCCTTTTGTTGTGGACAGTCTAAGGTACACCTGTGCACTAACCATGATGTCACATCTGCATGATGTGGCACACCTGTGAGGTGGGATGGATTATCTTAACAAAGCAGAAGTGCTCAATATCACACATTTAGGCAGATTTGTGAACAGTGTTTGAGAAAAATGGTAATATTGTATATCTGGAATGAATTTTAGGTCTTTCAGTCCATCCCCTGAAAAATGGGAGCAAAAACAAAAGTGTTTATATATTTTTTTAGCGTTTATATTTTTGTTGAGTGTATCTATCTATCTCTGGCCCAGCAAAAATGAGAAATGTTATGTTCACACTTGGACCAGAGGTGAAATGGCTTGCTAATGGCTGGTATGCATGTCTATTGAACATGCATATGGCTTATTAATGGTTGCTATGCACGTCTATTGTCACAACAGCAAGCAATATCAAGCATAAATGGCTTGATGATGGTTGGTATATGGCCTGGGCCGACCTTTCCATGGCCATGGGCCGACCTTTCCACAGCCCTGGGCCGACCTTTCCACGGCCCTGGGCCAAGATTTCCGCACTTTTGCTCGGTCCGACTTTGCGGCGGCCCGACTTTTCCGGTCCCCCTTGGAAGATGGAATGTCTAGTATACATTAGTGTACATGAAGACGCGCGCACACACACAGTCACACACCGCTTGCACGCGGGTAATAATATTATGCATGCAATTAAAAAAACAACAACAATGTAAATGTTAATATACGCGGGCAGCATGTACATGCATCCAACAACACACGTACATCCAACACTAAGAGCAGTGGCCGTGAGATGCATTCGCTTGGTTTTGCGGCTCCCAGAAAGGGTAAGTAATGTCCGTCTTCTGCATGGCGTGTTGTTGATTACAGAGAGAAATGTCAAGGACTTCCATCGCATAGAGCAGCACTACATAAGAGTTATATGGACTGCCCAGCAAAGCCAGAAGGGGTTTGGGTCAGTGTGCAGAGGCTGGAATCAGTGTGGACTGTGTGCTCCAGAGCCATCTATTAGAAGAGTTGCGACACTGAGGGGTCAGAAACTGAGCCCCCGAGCTGTTGTGTGTGCAGCTTGAATAGGGACACACTGGAGTTGGAAAAACATTGGGCCTCATGCGCCAACCGTTCTTAAGAGGAAATTTGTTCTTAGGCACACTTAAGAAGTTTTTAAGAACATTTTGGGATGCCTCAATGTTTTCTTAGCTGTGATTTGTTCGTAGTTAAGGACAAAATCTACGCACACTGAGGAGGACCCTTAGGGTGCCTTTTTGTTCTTAAATGCAATCTGAAAAGAAAAGGGAAAACAGCGCCCTCTACAAGATGTGTAAAGTCTGGTGTGGGGACCTCAAGGGCTCCATGAGGACATTCCAGGCGGTCCACAGCAAACATTTTACCACTCCTCTAATCCCATTTTATACTTTGAAAATAGCTCATCTACAAGGTCACAGGACTTTCATTACTCCTGTAGATCGGATATTTGATAAATCTTCAAAACAAAAAATATTTTGTTCCCCACCATGCCCCCCATAACCCCCCCAC
The DNA here is from genome assembly GCA_039105355.1 of Benthosema pterotum. Lineage (NCBI taxonomy): Eukaryota > Metazoa > Chordata > Actinopteri > Myctophiformes > Myctophidae > Benthosema > Benthosema pterotum. Next base: position 49,082,419 of record CM076972.1, on the reverse strand, counting down.
CATACCCACCTCACAACCCCCCACCATATCCACCTCACAACCCCCCCACCATGCCCCCCATAACCCCCCCACCATATCCACCTCATAACCCCCCCACCATGCCCCCCATAACCCCCCACCATACCCACCTCATAACCCCCCCACCATACCCCCCCATGCCCCCCCCACCATACCAACCTCATAACCCCCCCCACCATGCCCCCCATAACCCCCCACCATACCCACCTCATAACCCCCCCACCATACCCCCCCATGCCCCCCCCACCATACCAACCTCATAACCCCCCCACCATGCCCCCCATAACCCCCACCATACCCACCTCATAACCCCCCCACCATGCCCCCCCATGCCCCCCCCCACCATACCCACCTCATAACCCCCCCACCATGCCCCCCCCCACCATACCCACCTCATAACCCCCCACCATACCCACCTCATAAGCCCCCCACCACACCCACCTCATAACCCCCCTCACCATGCCCCCCCATAACCCCCAACCATACCCAACTCATAACCCCCCCACCATACCCACCTCATAACCCCCCCACCATGCCCCCCCATCATACCCACCTCATAACCCCCCCACCATAACCACCTCATAAGCCCCCAACCATACCCACTTCATAACCCCCCCACCATGCTCCCCCATAACCCCCCCCCACCATACCCACCTCATAGCCCCCCCACGCCCCCCCCCCCATCATACCCACCTCATGACCCCCCCCCCCCCCCCACCTGACCATACCCACCTCATAACCCCCTACCATACTCTCCACCCTTCCTTATCCCCATACACCCCACCCACTAGCAATTGTCCCTTCATACCGACCCTCCAGAGTCCAGTTATATCATTTTGTATTCACTATGCACTACTTCTGCAAATAACATATGGGTATTGTGCTAATTTCATCCATTTTAGCCTTTCTCTGTGTGAGGTCTGAGTGCTGCAATCACACACAGGTGTGACTGGGGTCCTGCAAAACCACACCCACCTGGGTAAAGCACAGGAAGGAGAGGGAATTCCCAATGCCTTATATGGGAATCGGTGGGCGGTTCCCTATGGTAATTAGGATGCAAATGAAGACAGGTGGGGCGTCTACCTATGATAATTTGAAGGAACTGGCACACCCCTTCAACTTACAAGGATTTGGATTCATCACCATAAGAACAAATTTTGCGAACAAAATGCCTACTTAAGAACGCTTCATGAATTGGACTGAACTTCTCTTAGAAATTCTCTTAGGAAGAAATCTAAGAGGAAAATGTAAGAACTTATTGGCGCATGAGGCCCATTGTTTTCAATGAAGGTGGCGCCAATAGGAGCAATTTTAGGACATATTTGCAACAACTAAAGACTCTGTAGTCTAGTGTTTATGTAGTGTATGTATCTAAAATAAAGGCATTTAAGAAGTTCAAAATGCGGGAATGCAGTATGTTCAGTTCAAGTTCATACAAATTACGAACGGGTTTGTGAACGATCGTTCTTTGAACGTGTTCGCGTACAACCCTTTATATACTTGATATACAGTATATATTAACCTTATACCTCATCAACTCAACCTCATAAACATACGTGTATGTTCTTCTCCTTTTATTTTACAAACTGTAGAGCCACGGGATCGACCAGACACCCCTAAGAGTGAAGCCAGGGAGAGTCCTGGCTCCAGTCCGAGTTCATGTCAGGAATGAACCAGCAGGGCGGTTCTGTAAGTACATCCCATCCTCCTCATCCCAGATACCTGCCACTTACACTGCATACACAGCATCCATTCCATCAACAATCCAATTCCATGCAGCGTTCATTCGATAAAACATCTGCCGATGGTCCCTTTACTACCTATTATAACCTGCAGTGATGTCCTCTTGAATTAAGAAAGGAGAACGGCACCCTGCCTGAACTTGTACCTTTTTTTTCATGGATTTGCTAGTTTGCTCATTATTTTATTCAGAAACGCACTGATTCAGGGGAACCGTGGTTGGCTTGTATGTAATGCCTGGCCATAGCATATTCTAAGTTGCCGCTACGTATTGTGGTTTTGTGTTCCCCAATTCTGACCTTTAGAGGTCGTTTTGTCTGGCCAACATATGGCAGCCCACATGGGCATTTCAATAGATATATCGCATGTGTAGAATTGCAGGTTGTAAAGGATTTAATTTTGAATCTTTTACCGGTGCGGGGATGTGTGAAAATTTTTGACATTAGCAGAGTTGGAACAGTGAGCGCAGTTCCCGCATTTGTAGAAACCCTGGGGAGGGGTTGGAAGCCAGGAGGGGGGGCAGGGGTCAAATCAGAGTGCACCAGACGATCTCTCAGGCTACGACTGCATCTGAAACAAAATAAAGGAGGGTCAATACAGATTGTTCAGAGAAACATGGTCTGTTAGATGGCCTGTTGGGTTTCTTATGTAGAAGGGTCTCACGGCTACTGCATAATGCTCTGTCATAAGCAGAGTCGAGGTCCTTTTTGGCATAGCCCCTCTCCAAGAAGCGGTTGGTGAGCTCTGTGGCCTTGTTTTTAAAATCAGAAGTGAAAAACTACAGTTTCTCCTTAGCCGTAGGAATTGGCCCACAGGTATATTGCTTCGAATGGTTACTGTCAGCTTTAAGGAGGGTGTTCCTGCTGAGGGGTTTTCCGTAAATGGTGGTTTCCAGATTGCCATTGTCCCCTTTGGAGATGGTGAGATGTAAGAAATTAATTCTGTGAGGATCATGTTCCATAGTGACAAGTAATCTGTGGTGGAGTTGACATACGTGAAGAACAGATTTAACTCATTAAAGGGGAATTCCACCCATTTAAAAGATTTTCCTGAGAGGGTACAAATGTGAACCAAATGGACCCTAGCGGGTCCATTTGGTTCCATTTGTACCCTCTCAGGAAAAAGGGGTCTGAAAGAAAAATCATTAACATGGTGAAATACGTCTTGATGATGCCATCAGATGTATTTCACCATGTTAATGATTTTTTCAGACCTCCATTTTTAGGAAATACAGAATTGGGGGAACGTTGTTATCATGTCCCACACAACATCTCTAAGGTATATTAATGACATATTAAAATGTTGAAAATGGGTGGAGTTCCCCTTTAATTATCAGAACATCATCTATGAATCTATGCTTCTGAGATGCACCAGACTGGCCTGCTATAGAGATGCGCAGTGACGTCACCACCCCGGTTCCGGAAGTCTTTTCCCAATTCATTTTTCTCATAGACTTTTCGAAAATAATTTATATCAAGACGATTACGCCGCGGACACAGCCAACTCGAGTCGTGACGAATCATGATGACACACACAAACTTTTGGGACAATAAAATAATTTCTAAGATAAAAAACGAAACAAAAAGTCTTGTATCATGCCGTTTTCTACTTCTTCCCAATTATATATTATATGACGATATTGTGTTTGTTGTCATGATTTGTCACCTGAGTTGGCATTGGCCGCGGCGTAATCGTCTTGATATAAATTATTTTCGAAAAGTCTATGAGAAAAATGAATGGGGAAAAGACTTCCGGAACCGGGGCGGTGACGTCACTGCGCATCTCTATAGGCTTGAGGCGCAGTTGGAACTCCCTGTTGCTTATATTTGAGCGGTCTGGATTTCTGACTATTTCTATGCACTCTTCAAGGATGTGGTGGCAGTCAAAGCCAGGACAGGCACACACACAGCCACCTGAAGGATGCCACGCAGCTCTCCCACTAGTCCACTTGCGGAACGGAGCAACGTTGTCTTGACCCTCACCTCTATAAAACAAAATGTTAAAATAAGCAAATTGTCTATACTTGTTTATATATACAATTTGTGTAGCATGATCTCTGTTCAAATGCAAATAATAATAACAATTGTATTTTGCGTGCACGGCAGGGAGTTCCCCATATTAGAGCTTGGGTTTGTGCACAAATTTTTTGCGAAAAACTTGTCAAGTGCATTTCACCAAGCAACTATGGCAAGTGCACAAAATTTCACGTACACGAGTCATGTATGACTCCTGTAAGTGCACACGGCTGTGCTGACTGTTTTTTGTCAACGGGGGGCAGCAGAGATCAATGTGTGCACTTGCATAGTTTGTGTCCACAAGCAATAGTTTTACATGCACATGTCTAGTTCATAGCACAGTTACTGCCTGATACAGTCAAACAACACATTTTACAGATCTCTTGTGTGCACTTGCAAAGTTCATGTCCACAAGCAATAGTTATCCATGCACATTTCTAATTCATAGCACAGTTACTTCCTGGTACAGCCAAACAACACCTTTTACAGATGTAATTGGCCCATCCGCATGTTTTGGAGATCTAATTGGTAAATCCACAGCATTTACAGATCTAATTGACGCTTCTGCATGTTTTGTAGATCTAATTGGTCAATCCACACCTTTTACAGGTACTAATTGGCCCATCCGCTTGTTTTGGAGATCTAATTTGCCCTTCTGCATATTTTGCAGATCTAATTGGTCAATCCACACCTTTTACAGATCTAATTGTCCCATCCGCGTATTTTGCAGATCAAATTGGTCAATCCAAATCTTTTACATATTTAATCTTAAACAGATCCATCCCACTATAGTCCAGTAGTACCCCCTCCTCCAGTCCGTTGTCACGCCTGGCGGGCCCAGGCAAGACTCGGGTGCAATAGGCTGTACCGTATTAGACTCCATCAGACTCCAACACACTAGTTAAGGTCTAGAAGACTATGCTATAGGCTCTATCAGGGTGCACAGGGCAGTACTCTATCATTGTTAGAGCCATATTTGGAACTGAAAATGTCTGTCTGTGTGTGTGTGTGTGTGTGTGTGTGTGTGTGTGTGTGTGTGTGTGTGTGTGTGTGTGTGTGTGTGTGTGTGTGTGTGTGTGTGTGTGTGTGTGTGTAGAAGGGCGTGTCTTGTTTACACTGTGTGTGCTGCCTAGGGTGTAAATGAGCCAATTGAGGTTCAGCCTATAAGAGTGTGTAGCCACTTAACCAGCTTACTGAGGCTGGCTTGCAGCAGCTGTATGTCAGGCTCTAATTAGTCAGTTCAGTGCTGGAAGCTTGAGTGGGAGCAGAAACAGTTTTTTGACCCACAGAAAGAAAATAGTAACCACAGAAAGAGGATAGTAACCAGACATAGAAAAATAGTAACTTAAAGAACCTTGAAAATATTTGACTACTTTGGACTACTTTGAACACCTTTTATTTGAATGTTTGTTGTTTTTTCTGTTTTTGTACGCCTGACTTTTTTGCTAGTAAACAGTTGAAACCTTCATTCTTTGTGGACCTGGATTACTGTTTTTGGAGTCAAGCTTACTGCTTCAGGCTTTTGAACTCACAATCATGGTATAGAAATGTCCATTTGTCGTGCACACAAAACACAGCGTTTAGTTGCAATTGTGTGAATACATACAGGGCTGACAACAGCCCAGCTTTCTCTTACAGCATAGTACACCCCCTGGCCTTGTCAATTCTACCTGAGTCCAGCAAAGCCCCCCAAGGGCATCTTAACCAGATCCATCCCACTATAGTCCAGTAGTACCCCCTCCTCCAATCCGTTCTACACCTGGCGGGCCCAGGCAAGACTCGGGTGCACGAGGCTGTACCGTATTAGACTCCAACACACTAGTTAAGCTCTAGAAGGCTATGCTATAGGCTCTATCAGGGTGCACATGGCAGTACTCTATCATGGTCTAGAAATGTCCATTCGTCGTGCACACAAAACTATTGTCTATGCACACAGCGTTTAGTTGCAATTGTGTGAATACATACAGGGCTGACAACAGCCCAGCAAACCCCAACATACTCTATTAACACAGTGAACACCTACTCCAGTCCTCCTTGGTGTGATCCATTCTCTTACAGCATAGTACACCCCCTGGCCTTGTCAATTCTACCACCAGGCAGGACTAGGCCAGGCTTGGGTGCCCTAGACCGCAATGCATTATGCCCTAAAAGACTCAAACAGGTTGTTTTCAGCTGTAGCAGGCTGTGCCAGGCTCCCACAGGCTTTAGTATGTTGTAAAAGGCAATTCTGTATCGTGGACTAGAAATACCCAATAAAACTATTGGCCATGCACACAGAACTGCTGCCCGTGCACACAACGTTTAGTAGCAATGGTGTGGGTACGTACACGGCTGACAACAGCCTAATTGAGCCCACTAGAGTCCAGCAAATCCCACCACCCAGGGATTCTTAACCAGATCCATCCCACTATAGTCCAGTAGCTGTAGGAGGCTGTGCCAGGCTCCAACATGCTCTACTAGGCTGTGCAAGACAAATCTGCATGACCAAACTATTGGTCGTGCACACGGAACTACTGCCCGTGCACACACCGTTTAGTTGCAATGGTGTGGGTACATAAAGGCAAGTACATACTACTAAAACAACAAACTAATAGAGCCCACTATAGTCCAGCAAGCCCCCCCCAAAGGCATCTTAACCAGATCCATCCCTTTATAGTCCAGTAGTACCCCCTCCTCCAGTCTGTTCTCACACCTGGCGGGACCAGGCAAGACTCCGGTGCACCAGGCTGTACCGTATTAGACTCCATCAGACTCCAACACACTAGCTCAGCTCTAGAAGGCTATGCTATATGCTCTGTTAGGGTGCACAAGGCAGAACTCTATCATGGTCTAGAAATGTCCATTTAAAACTGCTCGTCGTGCACACGAAACTATTGTCTATGCACACAGTGTTTAGTTCCAATTGTGTGAATACATACAGGGCTGACAGCAGCTCAGCACACCCCAACACACTCTATTAACACAGTGAACACCTAGTCCAGCCCTTCCTGGTGTGTTCCATTCTCTTACAGCATAGTACAATCCCTGGCCTTGTCATTTCTACCACCAGGCAGGACTAGGCCAGACTTAGGTGCCCTAGACCGCAATGCACTGTACTATAGTGGGATAGATCTGGTTAAGATTCCCTTGGTGGGGGGCTTTGCAGGACTCTAGTGGGCTCTATTAGGCTGTTGTCATCTGTGCACGTACCCACACCAGTGCTACTAAACATTGTGTGCACGGGCAGTAGTTCCGTGTGCACGACCAATAGTTTTATTAAGTATTTCTAGTCCACTATACAGAATTGCCTTTTATAGCATAGTAAAGCCTGTTGGAGCCTGAAACAGCCTGCTACATCTGAAAACAACATGTTTGAGCCTTTTAGGGCATAATGCATTGCGGTCTAGGACACCCAAGTCTGCCTGGTGGTGGAATTGACAAGGGCAGGGGGTGTACTATGCTGTAAGAGAATGGAACATACCAGGAAGGGCTGGAGTAGGTGTACTCACACAATTGCAACTAAAGACTGTGTGCATAGACAATAGTTTTGTGTGCACGGCGAGTAGTTTTAAATGGAGATTTCTAGACCATGGTAGAGTTCTGCCTTGTGCACCCTGACAGAGCGTATAGCTTTCTAAAGCTGAGCTAGTGTGTTGGAGTCTGATGGAGTCTAATACGGTACACAAGTACAGCCTGGTGCACCCGAGTCTTGCCTGGCCCACCAGGTGTGAGAACGGACTGGAGGAGGGTGTACTACTGGACTATAGTGGGATGAATCTGGTTAAGATGCCCTTGGGGGGCTCTGTTGGACATACTGGGCTCTATTAGGCTGTTGTCAGACCTGTATGTACTTACACCATTGCAACTAAACGATGTGTGCACGGGCAGCAGTTCCGTGTGCACGACCAATAGTTTTATTAAGTAATTCTAGTCCACCATACAGAATTGCCTTTTATAGCATAGTAAAGCCTGTTGGAGCCTGGCACAGCCTGCTACATCTGAAAACAACATGTTTGAGTCTTTTAGGGCATAATGCATTGCGGTCTAGGGCACCCAAGTCTGGCCTAGTCCTGCCAGGTGGTAGAATTGACAAGGCCAGAGGGTGTACTATGCTGTAAGAGAATGGATCACACCAGGAAAGGCTGGGCTAGGTATTCACCATGTTAATAGAGTATGTTGGGGTGTGCTGAGCTGTTGTCAGCCCTGTATGTACTCACACAATTGCAACTAAACACTGTGTGCATAGACAATAGTTTCGTGTGCATGACGAGTAGTTTTAAATTGACATTTCTAGACCATGATAGAGTTCTGCCTTGTGCACCCTGACAGAGCCTATAGCATAGCCTTCTAGAGCTGAGCTAGTGTGTTGGAGTCTGATGGAGTCTAATACGGTACACAGGTACAGCCTGGTGCACTCGAGTCTTGCCTGGGCCCACCAGGTGTCCACGGACTAGAGAGAGTGTACTACTGGACTATAATGGGATGGATCTGGTTAAGATGCCCTTGGGGGTCTTTGCTGGACATACTGGGCTCTATTAGGCTGTTGTCAGACCTGTATGTACTTACACCATTGCAACTAAACGATGTGTGCACGGGCAACATTTCTGTGTGCACGACCATTTATTGAGTATTTCTAGAACAGGTGTAGGGCACCCAAGTCTGGCCTAGTCCTGCCTAGTGGTAGAATTGACAAGGCCAGGGGGTGTACTCTGCTATAAGAAAATGGATCACACCAGGAAGGGCTGTACTAGTTGTTCACTGCGTTAATAGAGTATGTTGGGGTGTGCTGAGCTGTTGTCAGCCCTGTATGTACTCACACAATTGCAACTAAACACTGTGTGCATAGACACTAGTTTCGTGTGCACGACGAGTAGTTTCAAATGGACATTTCTAGACCATGGTAGAGTTCTGCCTTGTGCACCCTGACAGAGCCTATAGCTTTCTAGAGCTGAGCTAGTGTGTTGGAGTCTGATGGAGTCTAATACGGTACACAGGTACAGCCTGGTGCACTCGAGTCTTGCCTGGGCCCACCAGGTGTCCACGGACTAGAAGAGAGTGTACTACTGGACTATAATGGGATGGATCTGGTTAAGATGCCCTTGGGGGTCTTTGCTGGACATACTGGGCTCTATTAGGCTGTTGTCAGACCTGTATGTACTTACACCATTGCAACTAAACGATGTGTGCACGGGCAACATTTCTGTGTGCACGACCATTTATTGAGTATTTCTAGAACAGGTGTAGGGCACCCAAGTCTGGCCTAGTCCTGCCTAGTGGTAGAATTGACAAGGCCAGGGGGTGTACTCTGCTATAAGAAAATGGATCACACCAGGAAGGGCTGTACTAGTTGTTCACTGCGTTAATAGAGTATGTTGGGGTGTGCTGAGCTGTTGTCAGCCCTGTATGTACTCACACAATTGCAACTAAACACTGTGTGCATAGACACTAGTTTCGTGTGCACGACGAGTAGTTTCAAATGGACATTTCTAGACCATGGTAGAGTTCTGCCTTGTGCACCCTGACAGAGCCTATAGCTTTCTAGAGCTGAGCTAGTGTGTTGGAGTCTGATGGAGTCTAATACGGTACACAGGTACAGCCTGGTGCACTCGAGTCTTGCCTGGGCCCACCAGGTGTCCACGGACTAGAAGAGAGTGTACTACTGGACTATAATGGGATGGATCTGGTTAAGATGCCCTTGGGGGTCTTTGCTGGACATACTGGGCTCTATTAGGCTGTTGTCAGACCTGTATGTACTTACACCATTGCAACTAAACGATGTGTGCACGGGCAACATTTCTGTGTGCACGACCATTTATTGAGTATTTCTAGAACAGGTGTAGGGCACCCAAGTCTGGCCTAGTCCTGCCTAGTGGTAGAATTGACAAGGCCAGGGGGTGTACTCTGCTATAAGAAAATGGATCACACCAGGAAGGGCTGTACTAGTTGTTCACTGCGTTAATAGAGTATGTTGGGGTGTGCTGAGCTGTTGTCAGCCCTGTATGTACTCATACAATTGCAACTAAACACTGTGTGCATAGACACTAGTTTCGTGTGCACGACGAGTAGTTTCAAATGGACATTTCTAGACCATGGTAGAGTTCTGCCTTGTGCACCCTGACAGAGCCTATAGCTTTCTAGAGCTGAGCTAGTGTGTTGGAGTCTGATGGAGTCTAATACGGTACACAGGTACAGCCTGGTGCACTCGAGTCTTGCCTGGGCCCACCAGGTGTCCACGGACTAGAAGAGAGTGTACTACTGGACTATAATGGGATGGATCTGGTTAAGATGCCCTTGGGGGTCTTTGCTGGACATACTGGGCTCTATTAGGCTGTTGTCAGACCTGTATGTACTTACACCATTGCAACTAAACGATGTGTGCACGGGCAGCAGTTCCGTGTGCACGACCAATAGTTTTATTAAGTAATTCTAGTCCACCATACAGAATTGCCTTTTATAGCATAGTAAAGCCTGTTGGAGCCTGGCACAGCCTGATACATCTGAAAACAACATGTTTGAGTCTTTTAGGGCATAATGCATTGCGGTCTAGGGCACCCAAGTCTGGCCTAGTCCTGCCAGGTGTAGAATTGACAAGGCCAGAGGGTGTACTATGCTGTAAGAGAATGGATCACACCAGGAAAGGCTGGGCTAGGTATTCACCATGTTAATAGAGTATGTTGGGGTGTGCTGAGCTGTTGTCAGCCCTGTATGTACTCACACAATTGCAACTAAACACTGTGTGCATAGACAATAGTTTCGTGTGCATGACGAGTAGTTTTAAATTGACATTTCTAGACCATGATAGAGTTCTGCCTTGTGCACCCTGACAGAGCCTATAGCATAGCCTTCTAGAGCTGAGCTAGTGTGTTGGAGTCTGATGGAGTCTAATACGGTACACAGGTACAGCCTGGTGCACTCGAGTCTTGCCTGGGCCCACCAGGTGTCCACGGACTAGAAGAGAGTGTACTACTGGACTATAATGGGATGGATCTGGTTAAGATGCCCTTGGGGGTCTTTGCTGGACATACTGGGCTCTATTAGGCTGTTGTCAGACCTGTATGTACTTACACCATTGCAACTAAACGATGTGTGCACGGGCAACATTTCTGTGTGCACGACCATTTATTGAGTATTTCTAGAACAGGTGTAGGGCACCCAAGTCTGGCCTAGTCCTGCCTAGTGGTAGAATTGACAAGGCCAGGGGGTGTACTCTGCTATAAGAAAATGGATCACACCAGGAAGGGCTGTACTAGTTGTTCACTGCGTTAATAGAGTATGTTGGGGTGTGCTGAGCTGTTGTCAGCCCTGTATGTACTCACACAATTGCAACTAAACACTGTGTGCATAGACACTAGTTTCGTGTGCACGACGAGTAGTTTCAAATGGACATTTCTAGACCATGGTAGAGTTCTGCCTTGTGCACCCTGACAGAGCCTATAGCTTTCTAGAGCTGAGCTAGTGTGTTGGAGTCTGATGGAGTCTAATATGGTACACAGGTACAGCCTGTGCACCCGAGTCTTGCCTGGGCCCGCCAGGTGTGAGAACATATTAGATCTGTGCCTATTAGATCTGTGAAAGGTATGGATTGACCAATTAGATCTCCAAAACATGCAGAAGGGCCATTTAGATCTTTAAAGTGTGTGGATTGTCCAAATAGATCTGCAAAATACATTTTATATCGGGTAGAGCTGGCTATGTAGTGTTGTCCAAAACTATTGGAAGTGCACACGTGCACTTCCAATAGTTTTGGAAATAGCCTGCCACCCTGTGGAAGTATGCTTGAACTGCAGAAAATGACCCTAAATACAAACAAATGAATAAAATGGAATAAAAACTAATCTGTGGGATTGATGGGCGAACTAGTGGATGCCACACGCAGAGGGGGACACAGAAGAAATTTAGAATCCAACCGGTGATTTTTCACGGCCCCACAGTCTGCACCATGGGGCGCGGAAGTTTGGTGTGTGCACCAGCAGGAGTTGATACGTGTTGTGGACGCAAAATACAATAGGGGTAATAATAATAATAATAATGGGCCTTATACAGAAAAAGGCTGAAAACCACTAATAAATATATGAAAAATACATTGAAAATATAAAGACAGGGCTGATGCCAACTCCACAATTTAATCATCTATTCTATAGCATCTGCCTTAACATGTTCTATATGTTGCCGGTATTATTTGTACTAGTGGCATTCAGATTTTGATGCAGCCTGGAGGCCACCACTATTGACTAATTGGTTTAGAACAGACAACTGAACAGTCAGTTTATAGTCCATTTGCCAGAATGTATACCCAGGCATGTTGAGTAGCAGTCCCCAGCATGTACATACTACATACTGCCGGTTGCCAACTTGCATATGCTGAGCAATTTTCATATTTATCATAATATGTGACCATACCATTAACATATAGATCATGCTTTATGTAGCATGATCGACAATTTGAATGGATTTGAATTTGAATGGATTCATGCTGTCGAATCGATTCCCATCATTCTTTTTGCACAAAATAAACAAGCATCAAAGATGTCATGCTTAGGTGGCCATTTTAGCCCAATGAGTGTGTTCTTTATGAATCCCAATTTACGTATCTTGGATAGCATTTATTCTTATGTAGACATAGATAGCAGGGTGTGTGTACTTGTCGTGTAAACATACCATTTGTATAATTGGCCCATATAGATTATTTGTTATGTTCTTAGCTTATGTATGATTCACATGAGCTATTCTGTTTGAATATGATGTTGTTCATTCTTTAATGTAATTCACTCTGGATTATGCGTCTGCTAAATGCCTAAATTGTAATTATAAATACTTCTCTGCAAAAACAATGGCTAATAACAGGCCACATGCTAGCTAAATCAGGCCCTATATATACCAGAGGTGTCAACGATCACGCATTGACCGTGAGAATAACGCATTTGACGTCATTCACACGCTCACACGTCACATGTCCCATTCCTCACGCACTGTGGGAGCATGGTGATCTTTACGTGCTACAGCTGATATTGCCAAATCTGCCTTATTGTAAGCGGCTCTGTGCTAGCGTTGTCTATAATGTCTAATGGGCAAGTTTCTGTACATGTTTGCGGGTTTCTCACTCGAAATCTGGCAACACCAAGACCAGACCAGAGCCAATAGAATCGCTCTAAAAGAGTCATTGAGGCATTGAGGAGTCAGAAAAAGCTCTAGTTGTCCCATAGAGTTATATGGGTTGTCCCCATGTGTTGTCCCCATTCTACATACAACTCTATGTAAAAGAGCCACCGTAGGCCATTGGACTGGCCCCATGAAATGAACTGAGTTGTCGCAACTCTGTATATACTCTAAGGCTTTAGCAGCTCAAACCCGGTCTGATTGAAAATGTCAGCTGCTGGATGAAGACCTGTTGTTACGTGAGGTAAAAATTCAACTGAATTATTATTAATGGATTACATTACAGATATGCATGAATCATGGCAATGTTTTGATTTTGACAAACATCATTGCTGTTAGGTTGCCATCATGGTTTGCAGTAGTAAAGTAGTCCTTTAGCTTGTGATTTACATGCCTTTCAGCTGTTAGTAAATGAAATTCCATGGTCTTCTCAGGTATTAGGGGGACAATATGAGCTACCAGAAAAATAATTGGATGTTTTTGATGAATCTATCTTGGTTAAAATGAAGTTTTAAGTCATAATGGGTTTGTATAGGAAGGAGGCAGATACGCTAAAATGAACATCAAATATCTAAATAGTGAATGTAGTAACTTATAAACTGTCTGGTGTGTTCACATGAGACTGAGTAGTAGACCATATAATGACCAAAAGTTTTTTTTATGTGAAATACCCCATAAACCAACAGCCTCTATTGACTAATTTCTAAATTAACTATTTCAATCCACATTTAGTTAGCACTAAATGACTGTTTTTGTTGCTGTTTTTAAGTCTTGATTGAATGTGTTTTCAAGTTTCATGTCAAGCACTTTAAGGAATTTAATGTGAATGATACATGCATGTTAATCAACATGCAATAACTGTGTGTGTGTGTGTGTGTGTGTGTGTGTGTGTGTGTGTGTGTGTGTGTGTGTGTGTGTGTGTGTGTGTGTGTGTGTGTGTGTGTGTGTGTGTGTTTAAAAGGAAAAAGAAAATAAGCATGGATTGGTATAGCTTTGCCATAGTAGGAATATTTATTTAACATTTTAGAATATTGGGATTTCTGTTCTGACTGACGGTGCTTCAGTCTTGTTCTGGATAGAGGCTGTAAATGTGTGACCAGTGACCACTACCTTCTTATGACAGCCACTGGACCCCAAAGGAGTGACTGTTCCTTGAAGTGTTGTTTAAGTCTTGCCGTAGAGACTCAGTTTGATTGTGGAGTTTGTGGCATTTAACAAGGGTCAAAGGTCCCCTTTGTGACCAAAACTGTGAATGGTTGTCTATTATGAAGCCAGGAAAATAGATGTGTGCTGGTGTCCCCATGGTATACACTAACTAGAGAGAGGGCACAACGAGGCTGACATTGCATGGAGAACAGCTGGCAGGGAGGTGAAGACATCAGTCTTAAAGATTACAGATCATTGTTAAAATAGGCTAAATCCACAAAAAAAAAACATTTTTTTTCCGGCCGTCGCCCTCCGGGCGACGGCCAAACGCATTAAGACGCTAGTTTCTCACTCTTGACAATTTCCATACGTTGGCAACCCTGCTAAATCTTTTCATAGGCCGTTTATGTTATGCTCACATTAGGCCAATTACGCAAAGGGTTCAACATTATGTAAGTTAGCATCCGGTAGTTTCTACATGCTGGGGGCCCCCACTCAACATTTACAACATCAGTCTCTCCATGCTGGGGACCCCTACTCAACATTCATAACATCAGTCTCTCCATGCTGGGGACCCCTACCCAACATTTCTAACATCAATTTCTATATGTCGGGGGCCTATACCCAACATGTCTAACATGATAGATTAACTTTGTGTGCTCAACATGTCTGGGTTCACAATGGAGCTTGCTAATAAGTAGATTATTAACAAAACCGCACAATTACAATGTGGTGATTTTATAAGCACTCACCACTGTACAACAGTATGGGCCACATCGACAGCCAAACCAATTAATCTCTGCCGGAAAACGTTGCTTTGGAGTATTTTCCTTAAAATTTATCACACATGTATGGCATTGTATATTTTGTCATATTTTGGCATACATCATTTGTTATTTGGGCAGTCACTCTATGTTGTTAACACATCAAAACGTGATATACAATAACATGACTCGTTTATTATTTATTTCTAATTTTGGTCTGCCTTTAGTTGGGTCAGCCTTTTAGTTTTAATCCAGTTTGATAATAGTTTGAGGATTCAGGCGGACATTTATTCAGACACCCAGACAATTGAGTGAATCAAAACTATAACGTAATGTTTAAAATTTAAAATGACAGTTGCTTTTCTGGTTTTAATGGTTTACAGAGACAGGACCAAGCCCGACCATCAAGTACAGTTAATAGGCCTGTACTAAAGCTAGATTACCTGAGCATTATCAATTAACATCAAGGGCGAAACTTTACCTTTGACATTGGTGGGGTCCTAAAGTTTCGCCCTTGGCAGTGACATCCCATGAGCATTCACTTTATGCACTCAAAGACAGAAATGAACCATCATCAGCCTATCATTGTTTATAATGGCAAATTACAGGACAACTTTGCCAACTACTAAATCATCATTCAGCTTCACCTGTGACTCTCTCTTTTTTGTCTGACTGTCACTATGCTAACACCCAAGTTTTACGAAGGCACCCTCGTGATAAATGATGAATCTGTCTCATGTATGATGAGGAGTGATTGTGTCACTGTCACAAAATTTCTATCATTAGTAGGACATGTGCCTATCGTTTTGACAGCCATCATTGGATGATTTTCAACTACAGTCTCTGCAGTTAGTCGTGCATGTCATCATAAACAACTTGTCTTGATTAATTGATTTAGCAGGGCACGATTTACACCAATATTATTGGTGGGGTCCAAACAACAATCCCTGGATATTGGTGGGGTCCCGACCCTTGGGTCCATCCCAAAATTACGCGCATGATTAACATAACGTAGATTGATGTCTAAAATTGATAATTGAGACACGCAAGGTGTATTATACATGTTATGGAAATGGAAGGCCAATCCAGAATTGCAGAACCCAGTGTGTTTCATATGGTTGATGTTTTTTTTTAACTATTTATTTATTCTTTAATACCGGTGAGTAAATTGTAAATGGGGCATTTATATAGCATCTTTATCCAAGACTGTTAACATGCATTTCACCCATTCACACACTGATAGTGGCTGAAGCATAGCAAGCAATTCGGGGTTCAGTGTCTTAATTGCCCAAGGACACCTCGTCATGTAGACAGGAGGAGCTGGGATTTGAACCACCGACGCATGGATCACTGGAAGACCTGCTATACTTCCTGAGCCACAGTCGTTGCCAGTAAATATTAAATAGCTATTATGTTAAGCATTGTTCCCGGCAAGGCTTAGCTTCTCAAGATTAGAGAATGTAAACAGCCAGTTCATTAGCAAACACAAAACAAAAGGTGCTGGTGCGTCACAACATTGCTATCTAATCAAGAGAGTGCCAACTTCCCGCTTCAGTTTGAAAGAATTCCAACTGTTTTTGTCACTTTCAATTTCACTTTGTGTTTATCCTCTCTCCTGATTTTAGGATTTTATTTTTTTATTTTTTCTCCCATCATTTTTTAACTTAGAGCAGTGGTTTTCAACCTTTTTGACTCCAGGGACCACCAATTATTCAGCATTTGAGCTGAATTATTTCATTCTAGGTCTTTGGTGTGAAATTGTAATCAAATGATTACATTTTCACACCAAAGACCTAGAATTAAATAATTCTTTGGGTTTTGTCCACAACTCCAGGCTGGACCTTTGCCAACAAAACCGTGTAAACTTCTTAATTGGTGCTAATTCAGAGGATGAATATTTTAACTCTTGGTTTCATTTTTACATTCCCAAGAGTTACATCTGGTTAACCAACTTTCCATCATTTAGCCTGTGGACCACCTGGAACCCTCTCAAGGACCACTGGTGGTCCCCGGACCACCTGTTGAAAACCCCTGACTTAGAGGGACACAATCAACAGCCGATGAAGGTCCACAGAAGCACCCAGACTGGCCCAATGACTTATTTGGACCTGTATCCATTCAGGCCTGACCTAAGGTTTTTGAAATACCTGAAATATTTATATTTCAGCAACAAATAAAGTTAATTATGGAATACTGTACATACTGTACAGAATCCAAATATGGATTCCCGGCCTGTAATTTTGGGTTAAGGTTGTCCTTCTCAGACAGACCCTGTTCTGACATAGAATCCAAATCATATCCATAAAGACAAATGCCCTTCCATCATTAATGGATTTATAATCTAATATACAGTAGTATTGAAACACATATAAAAGTAGATTACATCTTCAAATGCCTCTTGAATATGCGTCTCTTATGTAAACAGTCTTTCAACAAAGTTCTACTTCAGTTTATTGGCCATAACACAGCAGGGGTGGATGTAACATTTCCCAATTGAGGGGGGGTAGGAGAAAATGGTATGGTAAACGGGCGATGAAGCCGTACCATACCATTTTCAGTTACAGGACTTTTATTAGTCAAGTAAAGCAACAATAATAACATTGTTTTCAATGATGAAATGCTGTTGGTTTAGTGGTGACACAGCAATATTTTAAATATAAGCACTTTAATTTGAAATATCTTGGGTTGCATTGCATGCCATCGTGTTTGGTGGGGCAGTGTGGGTTTTTTTGGGGGACATCCCCCCCCACCACATGAATTTCAAAGACATTTGAACAAAGCATAATCCTGCCTGCCTATTATTTACACAAATAATCCACTTCAGTACGCTTGCCTGTTATCGCGCAATCTGATATCAAACACTAAGTGATATGGGCAAATGTAATGCACATTCACCAACAGAGTTAAGTAAACAGACTCTGTTTTAATAGTTCCTGCTTCAGAGAGCGAGCCTGTAAATATATGATCTGCCACGCACTGCCATGCACTCCCTCAGTCTGTATGTCTTGAGGAACGAAGACACTCAATCACATCAGTTATATTTTCATCGCCCCAGGCAGAGCAACCTAATAGATCTTCCCCAGTCTTCAACTGCAATTACAGCCTACAATTAGTTAGTTCTCTGTGTCTGTGGATATCCACAGGGCACTCTGCCACTCTTTTGTACCGGTCTTGTCTACAAGAACGGAGGACAGGAGCGGTCTCCCACTCTGTGCATGACTAGAGCACAAGCAAGACCGAGACGCCAGCATGAAGGTCCTTTTGATGTCCATTGTCTTCACTGTGGGTAAGAATGAAAACATCATTGCTGCAACTGACTGTCAAAGGGGAATTCCACCAATTTTCAACATTCTAATATGTCATTAGTATACCTTACAGGTACTGGTTGGACATGATGAAAACGTTTCCCCATTCTCTGTTTCCTAGAAATGGAGGTCTGAAGAAAATCATTAACATGGTGAAACATCTTGATGACATCATCAAGATGTATTTCACCATGTTAATGGATTTCTTTAGACGCTTCTTTTTCCTGAGAGTTGTAGTAATTATTATTATGTTAAGCCTGAATAGACTGTGATGTGTCCTGCTCTTCTGGTGATTTTGACTGGATTTGGGTCGATGTTGTTTTGACAGTGGGGCAGTTCTACTGAGGACAAACAGGACAGATTTACGTTGAGAGACAGTACACATACAGTACTACTGTTTTTACTGATGATTCTAACTGATGAATATTGATTTAGTTTACATGTATAATACATATTGGAGATCATCATATACCCATTAGCCTATACTTAATTAGTCAACCAGGAGGCCCATAGCTCTACACTAAAGTCTGTAGTTTTTCCCTCTATACAAAATCGCTTTGCCTTGGTATAGGGTTCAAGTTTTATTTAAAATGTAAAATTATACAACCCATTTTGACCCAATGTTTTAATCGCCACATGGACACTGTATAGGATTTGTAATTCATTCACTTATTATTATTATTATTATTATTATTATTATTATTATTATTATTATTATTTAAGATGTGGAATGTGGAAACATGTTCAAATTAAACGTTTTGTGTTGTTTATTTGAACATCACTTGATTTTATCTCTCCCCCCTCTCTCGCCTTGCACACACTCATCTCATGCACACACACACACACACACACACACACACACACACACACACACACACACACACACACACACACACACACACACACACACACACACACACACACACACACACACACGCACACACGCACACATGCACACACGTACACGCATGCACACCTCAGCCAGTCTGTCACAAGGATCAGAACATATAGCTACAACTAATGCAGACGAAAGTACTACACCAGATTGGTGTTTTGAGGATAACAGCACCAGCAGTGATCCCAGTATTACTACCACTGCTGGAATTCCCAGTACTACTATTGATACTACCTTGACTACTAGTACTCCCAGTAATGCTACCATCACTGCTAGTACTCGCAATGACGGTATTACCATCGCTACTGGTAATCCCAGTACTAATACTAGTACTAATACTAGTAGTACTACCAGTACATCCCATACTAACACCGCCAGTAGTCCTAGTGCCAATAATACCATCACTACTAGTAGTACCAGTACTAATACTACCACCATTGCTGTCACCACCAATAATACTGATACTCCCAGAGTTGCTAGTAGTGTCACTGCTATTACTCCCAGTATTAATACTACCAGTATTATCATTACTGGTACTCCCAGTCCCAATACTACCAGTACTAGTACACCCAGTGGTAATACTAGAAGTATTATAATTACTCCCTATATTAATTCTACTACCATCACTACTAGCACTCCCACTATTAACACAACCAGTACTCCCAGTATTACTATTAGTATCACTACTAGTGCACTCAGTACTAATACTACTAGTATTCCCAGTAATAACACTCCCATCACTACTAGTACTAATACTTCCAGTGCTCCTAGTACCGATATTACCATCGCTACTAGTAATCCCAGTACTAATACTACCATCACGGCTAGTACTCCCAGCAATAATACAACCAGTACACCCCATACTACATCCCATACTAACACTAGTCCTAGTGCCAATAGTACCATAACTACTAGTAGTCCCAGTACAAATACTACTGTCGCTGTTAGTACCCCCAGTACTAATACTACTCCTAGTACTGCCATCACCTCTAGCACTCCCAGTACTAATACTACCATCACTGTTGGTACTCCCAGTACTGACACTGCAATCACCACTAGTACTATTACTACTAGCACTGCCAATACTAACAGTACAAATACTCCCCATGCTACTAGTATTGACATTACTAGTACTCCCAGTGCTAATACTAGTATGATTACTACTAGTACTCTCACTACTAATGCTGCCAGTAGGCCTACGCCAAGTAAAAATACCACCAGTAATCCCAATATTAATACTAGTACCACTACTAGTACCCCCAGCATCACTTATACTAGTACTAGCAGTGCCATTACACCTGGAACTAAATCTACTAGTGCTATCAGCACTAATACTACTAGTATTCCCAGTAATAACACTGCCATCACTACTAGTACTAATACTTCTAATGCTCCTAGTACTGATACTACCATTGCTACTAGTAATCCCAGTACTAATACTACCGTCACTGCTAGTACTCCCAGCAATAATACTACCAGTACACCCCGCAATAACACTGCCAGTAGTCCTAGTACCAATAATACCATCAGTACTAGTAGTCCCAGTACGAATACTACCAGCACTGCTGTCACCACCAGTAATAATACTACTAGTACTCCTAGTACTGCCATCACCACTAGTACTCCCAGTACTAATACTACTAGTACTAACATTACTGATACTCCCAGAGTTACTAGCAGTGTCACTGCTATTACTCCCAGTACTAATACTACCAGTATTACTGGTACTCCCAGTCCCAATACTACTAGTACTAGTACACCCAGTGGTAATACTACAAGTACTATAATAACTCCCTATATTAATACCATCGCTACTAGCACTCCCACTATTAACACAACCAGTACTCCCAGTATTACTATTAGTATCACTACTAGTGCACTCAGTACTAATACTACTAGTATTCCCAGTAATAACACTCCCATCACTACTAGTACTAATACTTCCAGTGCTCCTAGTACCGATATTACCATCGCTACTAGTAATCCCAGTACTAATACTACCATCACGGCTAGTACTCCCAGCAATAATACAACCAGTACACCCCATACTACATCCCATACTAACACTAGTCCTAGTGCCAATACTACCATAACTACTAGTAGTCCCAGTACAAATACTACCGTCGCTGTTAGTACCCCCAGTACTAATACTACTAGTACTCCTAGTACTGCCATCACCGCTAGCACTCCCAGTACTAATACTACCATCACTGTTGGTACTCCCAGTACTGACACTGCAATCACCACTAGTACTATTACTACTAGCACTGCCAATACTAACACTACAAATACTCCCCATGCTACTAGTATTGGCATTACTACTACTCCCAGTGCTAATACTAGTATGATTACTACTAGTACTCTCACTACTAATGCTGCCAGTATGCCAAGTAAAAATACCACCAGTACTCCCAATATTAATACTAGCATCACCACTAGTACCCCCAGCATCACTTATACTAGTACTAGCAGTGCCATTACACCTGGAACTAAATCTACTAGTGCTATCAGCACTAATACTACTAGTATTCCCAGTAATAACACTGCCATCACTACTAGTACTAATACTACCAGTGCTCCTAGTACTGATACTACCATCGCTACTAGTAATCCCAGTACTAATACTACCGTCACTGCTAGTACTCCCAGCAATAATACAACCAGTACACCCCGCAATAACACAGCCAGTAGTCCTAGTACCAATAATACTACTACTAGTAGTCCCAGTTCTAATACTACCAGCACTGCTGTCACCACCAGTAATAATACTACTAGTACTCCTAGTACTGCTATCACCACTAGTACTCCCAGTACTAATACTACTAGTACTCCTAGTACCATTACTGCTAGTACTAACATTACTGATACTCCCAGAGTTACTAGCAGTGTCACTGCTATCACTCCCAGTACTAATACTACCAGTATAATCATTACTGGTACTCCCAGTCCCAATGCTACTAGTACTAGTACACCCAGTGGTAATACTACAAGTACTATAATAACTCCCTATATTAATACCATCGCTACTAGCACTCCCACTATTAACACAACCAGTACTCCCAGTATTACTATTAGTATCACTACTAGTACACTCAGTACTAATACTACTAGTATTCCCAGTAATAGCACTGCCATCACTACTAGTACTAATACTTCCAGTGCTCCTAGTACTGATACTACCATCGCTACTAGTAATCCCAGTACTAATACTACCGTCACTGCTAGTACTCCCAGCAATAATACTACCAGTACACCCCATACTAACACTAGTCCTCGTGCCAATAATACCATAACTACTAGTAGTCCCAGTACTAATACTACCAGCACTGCTTTCACCATCAGTAATAATACTACTAGTACTCCTAGTACTGCTGTCACCACTAGTACTCCCAGTGCTAATACTACCATTAATCCTAGTAATATTACTACTAGTACTCCCAGTACTAATACTACCATTACTCCTAGTAATATTACTACTAGTACTCCCAGTACTAATACTACCATTACTCCTAGTAATATTACTACTAGTACTCCCAGTACTAATACTACCATTACTCCTAGTAATATTACTACTAGTACTCCCAGTACTTATACTACCATTACTCCTAGTAATATTACTACTAGTACTCCCAGTACTAATACTACCATTACTCCTAGTAATATTACTACTAGTACTCCCAGTACTAATACTACCATTACTCCTAGTAATATTACTACTAGTACTCCCAGTACTAATACTACCATTAGTCCTAGTACTATTACTACTAGTACTCCCAGTACTAATACTACCATTAGTCCTAGTACTATTACTACTAGTACTCCCAGTACTAATACTACCGTTAATCCTAGTCATATTACTAGTACTGCCAGTACTACTAGTAGTGTCATTACTAGTACTCCCAGTACTAATACTACGAGTACTGCTCTCACCCCTAGTAGTAATGGTCCCAGTACTCCTAGTATTCATACTACCATCAATGCTACTCCCAGTCCTAATACTACCAGTACTAATGTCACCAGTACTCCTAGTGCTGCTAATCCCAGTACTAGTGCTACCAGTACTCACAGCACGGATTCTATTCCCCTTACCACCCATACTAATACAAACACTCCCAGTACAAATACTACCATTTCTGTTAGTACCCCCAGTACTAATACTACTAGTACTCCTAGTACTGCCATCACCACTAGTACTACCAGTACTAATACTACTAGTACTCCTAGTACTGCCATCACCACTAGTACGCCCAGTACTAATACTACTAGTACTCCTAGTACTGCCATCACCACTAGTACTCCCAGTACTAATACTACCAATTCTGTTAGTACCCCCAGTACTAATACTAGTAGTACTCCTAGTACTGCCATCACCAATAGTACTCCCAGTACTAATACTACTATTACTCCCAGTACCATTACTGCTGGTACTAACATTACTAATACTCCCAGAGTTACTAGTATTGTCACTCATATTATTCCCAGTAATACTACCAGTGCTAATACTATAAGTACTCCCTATAATAATAATACCATCACTCCTCCCAGTATTCCTACTGTCGCTACCAGTACTCCCAGTATCACTACTAATACACTCAGTACTAATACTACTATCACCGCCAGTACTCCCACGACTAATACTACTATTACCGCCAGTTCTCCCACGACTAATACTACTATTACTAGCAGTACTCCCATTACTACTATTACTAGTACTCTCAGTATGAATACGACAAGTACTTCCAGTAACACCGTCATTACCACCACTAGCAATCCTTCCAGTAACACTACCAATATCACGACTATTCCTCCTCCTCTGCTGGTGTGTGATAACGGAGGAGAGCTGTTGTCATCAGTGTGTATCTGTCCTCCTCACTGGACTGGACCAACCTGCTCCGACCGTGAGTATATGAACCATAGCAGCCTATTAGCTAAATAAAGGTCTGACTGTTTTCAATGATGAAATGCTGTTGGTTTAGTGGTGCCACAGCTGTAGTTAGTTAGTAGCAGTAGTAGTATTGTTTCAAATCACTTTAAATGTAAGCGCTTTAATTTGAAATATCTTGGGTTGGTTTGCATGCCATCATGTTAGTTTGGTGGGGCAGACTGGGTATTTAGAGGGGCATTGCTCATTCCTAGATCCGCCCCTGACTGAAGTACAGTACGTAAAGTGCACTGATGGCATGAAGTGGTGTATTTGAATTACTAATGTGTGACACTTTTGGCGACAAAACCTGCAATTTATGGGCGTGAGGAGAAGAAGGCAAAAGTTACTTTTTTAAAGCAATGTGTCAAGTAATTTTGCCAGGACGTAACATGTAATGTAATAATGTATGTCTTTGTAGAAACTGATAATTTAATGAATATAATACAGCATATTAATATATTAATTAAATTATCAGTTTTCAGTTATTAAAACAATGGAAATATATTAATACTATAAATATATTTCCATTTTTGAATAACTTCCTAGACTACTCATGTGTTTTCTGTGTGTCGATCGGATTCGGAGCGTTTTTTTTTTTTTGTTTTTTTTTTTTTTTGGCTATTTCTTGGGAAAGCTTTACTTTCCCCACAACGCGGATGCTAGGATTTTAAGTTTAATTTCACCACTGGAAGAAACAGTCACTGAATGTCAGATTGGTACTACAACATGGATAACAGCAGCACAATTTGAACCGGTATATGTGCATCTACAGTGAACATATACCGGTATGGCTAAAAGGATTATCTAGAGACTGGGGACGTTGCATGAATGACCATTAATCTTCTACATTCTCTAGTTGTGTAGACTTGGGCTAAAAAAGATGATGAATATTTTAACTCTTGAGAGTGTAAAAATGAAACCAAATGGACCCGCCAGGGTCCATTTGGAACCAATTTCATTTTTACATTCTCAAGAGAGTTACATCTGGTTAACCAACTTAGCTTGGGACCACCTGGAACCCTCTCAGGGACCACTGGTGGTCCCTGGACCACCAGTTGAAAACCTATGCTTTAGTTGATCAGCAATATTTCATGTCATGTCTTTTGTGCTGTAATGTAGGCAGATGTGCAAGGTAAAAAACTAATATTTTATTTCCTTCACTGTTGCTAACAGCAAACTTCTGTCAAGAAACAACCGTGGAATTCCATGGACGTACATTCAAATTCCCCAATACTACTGTGGGCTGGTTCTCATATTCTCATATTCTGTGCCCAGAGACTACAGTCAGTGGTATGCTCACCTACATGACTTCTCATTAACCACACAGTCTAATTTAATTTTGTAACAACCCAGAGGGGGAAAAAATGCTTCTCAGTTTAAATTCAGAAGCGTCTATTTCTCATTTTAAGATCACCCACGTTTATTTCAAATTTTAAGATCACCTAAAGATCACCTATGCCTTTTTATGCCTCGTACGATGAATCCATCCATAAATGAGGCAAAGCTGAAGTCTCTCCATTGGCTGCTACAGATGTATTTGAGAGATAAATGAGACAAAGCTGAAATCTTGCTATACAGGAAGAAAATTTCAGCTTTGTCTCATTCATGAGAAATAAAGGTGGGTGATCTTGAGAAATAGATGCTTCTGAGCTTAAACTGAGAAACGATATTTTCCTCTGGGATAAAGATTAAAGGTATCGAAATTACTCAAGGCTATAAATCACTCAATGCCCTACATATACCGTATACTGTACATATTTATCGTGTGTGTGTGTGTGTGTGTGTGTGTGTGTGTGTGTGTGTGTGTGTGTGTGTGTGTGTGTGTGTGTGTGTGTGTGTGTGTGTGTGTGTGTGTGTGTAGCTGGTACTCCTGAGGCGTCGCTCCTTTGTTCCAATCAAAGTGGAACTCCAATGTTTGAGCGAACACCACAGATCCTGCAGTGTGACCTCACTCTGAACGACCTGGAACAAAATGTAACACACACACACACACACACACGCACACACGCACACGCACACACACACACACACACACACACACACACACACACACACACACACACACAACACACACACACACACACACACACTCAAGTACTCTGCACACTTTCATAATAGGGGTGGGGTGATTCACTTACCTCACGATACGATACAATATTGATATTTAGCGTACTGAATCAATTTATATCGCGATTCTTAATTATGCTACGATTCAATATGAATATATCACATTTTTTCCCCCCACAAATGACTGATTTGATGATGTGCTTTCATTAATCAATTCCGGCTGTCATAACAGCAAACCCACACAGGTATCCTAATGTCCTAATATCCCATCCTATTGATTTTGCTCTCTCCAAAATGTTGTCTGACTAAAGTTGTCCATATTGTTCAAGTGTACACGATGTGCATGTCCTTTTTATTTTATTGTGAAATTGTACATTCTTGTACGTCTGCCATTGAATCACTTAATAATCCCCTTAAGACGGAAAAGCCCCCATATCTGGTGCAATTGTGACATGACTATGATGGCATAGTAAACGTGACCTGCTGTAACAATTCGTCTACTTGTCAGCCCATAGAGCCCCATTGTGAATGTGAACATGGATATTTTGAATAGACTAAAGTTTTTGTTAGAAATGTCTGCTGCCCTGTAGTTGTCATCGGTACTGGCCAGCAACTCTAAATCTGACCTCAAATCCCAAAATCTCCATTATACTCCATACTACTTTATGTTGAGTCACAGTTTCATCTGATCTCATCAAACCCTGTACACTCAAGACATGCTCCTTACTTTGCCAGTACAGAATTCAGTTCATGGCGATCTGAACAAACCCCCATGCCAAAGCAACGAGGCGGTTGCATTTTTTTTTTCAACCTTATAGGTGTTTTACTATATATGCAGTACATCAGTTAATGAACTATTGTTTATGGGGTAGGTGACCAGTGAGGCTGACTTGCTGAAACTGGCGAGCAACGTTCAGATCCTCACCTCGCGACCAGAACAGCTGAGCCCCGAAAACATTACGACTGCTGCCAACATCGCCAACAGCCTGCTGCAGTCTCCTAACATCACTGAGGTGAGGACGACAAATTTGCCCCATCATCACAGGGACAAGGGGGGGGAATGCCGCCCCTAAATGCCCAGACTGCCCCACCAAACATGATGGCATGCAAAACAACCCAAGATATTTCAAATTAAAGTCCTTATATTTAAAATGATTTGAAACACTACTACTGCTACTAACTACAATTTTGGCACCACTAAACCAACAGCATTTCATCATTGAAAACAGAAAACTCCCCGAGTCAGACCTTTAGCTTTATGCATGCTGCATGTATGCTGCAATTACAACAACTGATGTTATTATTGATGCTTACTGACTAATAAAAGTCCTGTAACTGAAAATGGTATGGGTGCGGCTTCATCGCCCGTGGCGCCAAGCGACACGGGCGAGGAAGTCGCCCCATATCATTTACTCCTGCAACCCCCCCCCCCCCCCCCACCCAATTGGGAAATGTTACATCCGCCCTAGCCCCGTTCGTGACACTCTCATCTCGCTGGCAATACTGACTACAGCTACGAGGAGAGAGTCACGTGTAGTTCGGTTGCTGCTGTGGATGACCGGGGGCTCCGTCTGGGTGCAGCCGTCCAAAAGCACTGGATTAAACCCCTTTAGCAATAATCAGTGCAAACGGGAATGGTGTCGATAGAGTCGCAACAAAAAAAAAACTCAACACGGAACCTTAACATTTGAACACGGACACACAGAAAACGCGTATTTAATTTAAGAAGACGGCAGTACCATGTTTTGGAAGCGCTAGCACGTAGCTAATTGCTAGCGCGGCAGCACCATGATTCCAAAACATGGTACTGCCGTCTTCTTAAATTAAATACGCGTTTTCTGTGTGTCCGTGTTCAAATGTTAAGGTTCCGTGTTGAGTTTTTTTTTGTTGCGACTCTATCGACACCATTCCCGTTTGCATCGATTATTGTTAAAGGGGTTTAATCCACTGTTTCTCGCCGGGTGCACCCGGCGGTCATCCAAAAGGTAACCGAGCTACACGTGACTCTCTCCTCGTAGCTGTAGTCAGTATTGCCAGCGAGATGAGAGTGTCACGAACGGGGCTACATCCGCCCCTGTCATAGAGACAATAGGAGTCTGAAATCATTCACTCTACTCCCT
Source organism: Benthosema pterotum (assembly GCA_039105355.1). Lineage (NCBI taxonomy): Eukaryota > Metazoa > Chordata > Actinopteri > Myctophiformes > Myctophidae > Benthosema > Benthosema pterotum. The sequence continues at coordinate 49,054,290 of CM076972.1, read as the reverse complement.
ACTCCTGCCATGTATAGAGTAGGCTATATGGAGATAATTGTGGTGTTCAGACTTTCAAAGTGCAGGCCACCATGGGGTGAATTATAAAAGAAAGAAGGGGAAAACGAAATAAAGAGATCTTTTTTTTTTTAGATCCAGGTCCTAGATGCCCTCTATGCTCTTGGTTCTATAACAGATAATAGAGGTATAGTTATAGTATAATGCACAGCAGCTGTGTGTGATTTGTCTTGCACTTGGTTCCCCATTTGCTTGTAAAATACTTGTTTTGTTCTTAAATAACGTGTCTGTCTATCTGTCTGACAGAGGATAGCCATAGAAGCAGCAGCAACCGTCAGCCATTTGCTGAATGCTAGCATTCCCGACAGAGGACTCAATACAAAGGAGACGAATGCCACACAAAGGTATGAAACACAATACATTATGGTACAATCGTTATACTCATTGTACTCAGAAGCATGATTTACAAGGGGTTGATGGCTGCGTGGCACCCATGGGCCCCTTTGCCACTCAAGGGGGGGCCCCCAAGGCCCCCTCTCCTTTTATTAAAATATATCCATATTATATTCATTTAGTGCATGGCTTGAATTCTTGAATTAATGCCCACGCGAGCAGCATACGGGAGATGAGCTAATGTCACTTTACTTTGATTTAAAAAAAAGTGCGGTGAACAGCAACCTTATTACAGTCAGACGTACAAAGACGGCTGGTGTCAAAGCTGCGACATTGACTCAGTCTATGTAGAATGGCCGCCCTTGGACTGGCCACTTAAAGAGAACGGAGTTGTCGCTGCTGTTCTACTCTGTGCTTACCTTCGAAAGTCTGCCGAGATTCCGTTGAGATTCCAATCTAAAAACTCTCAGGCCATTTTCACCCGATTTCAATAATTCCAATTAAGTGTGGTCCAAGTATATCCAAGTATATTTTCATTTGCTATATAGGTCATGCGTTTATAGTATGCGTTTATCACACAATGGGAGAGGGGAATTTTTCACATTTTCTCCATGCACTCTCTCCGTGCACCATGCCATGCGTATCTGGGGATTTCCCATTCTTATACAGTAATATGGAATACGACACAGCTGTGTATACTGAACTAATTACGTGATCTCAGTCTGTTTGCACAGTATAATCTATTTTATTACTCTATAAGTATAATCAATTAAGCCACTGGAGCTATTTATAAGTCCTCAATATTAAATCACAAAGAGCTTATGCTTATACAGTATATGTTTACCATACCTTTTAATTTAGCATTAAAACATAGTTGACAGGAACTGTAACCAAATAAAACAACAGCCACTGCAACTATATAATCTATGGTAGGACGTTAATCAATAATCATGTGTGGCATAGCCCTAAATGTTAATATATATATATATATATATATATATATATATATATATATATATATATATATATATATATATATATATATATATATATATATATATATATATATATATATATATATATATATATATATATATTCCTAGGGTGGGATTTCTGTATTCATCTATCAAAATACATGTATCTAATTACATCCATTCATCTTCACCTGCTTATTCATAGTCAGGTGTCAACAGCTCCAGAGAGCTCCAGACACATAGCATGGTTGGCTGATTGGTGACATATTATAATGTAATGTTGCTTGTTCATTTGTATTAGTCAAGGTGGGAGAGGACGAGAATAAGCCATAAAAGAGAGCCTTCAAAAAAGATCCAAATTATCTGACAAACACCTCTGCGTGTGCATGTGTGAGCGCACGCTGAGTCGCTGACAGGGGCAGGCCCTTTTCATATCGACACCCTTGGCTGATGGACCCTAATGTTGCACCTGATTGTACTATAGCACACACAATAATACTAGTACATGTTCCTGTCAGGCAGAAATCTTTGTGAACATATTGATATCCATGTCTTCTTTCATGGTACTACAGTGTAACGCAAAAGTAGTAAAATAGCCAATCTGCAAGCAATAATAAGCAGTGATAAAACCCATGGTCTGTGGTTTTTAAGAATATTCAATGAGCCTGTGGCTAAATAGTAACTACAATACTAGAATAATGTTACAAAACATGCATTAAGTGTGATTGATTATGAAACATTAATATGGGTGTTCAGAAACCTGCATCCCTACTATTGACGTCATCTATGGGGATTCCAAGCCAAAATAACAGCCTTTATCTTCGATAATATGCTGATAAGAAAACAAAAAAAGATATCGGACTGAATAGAAGCTATTGTTCTTCATTAAACAAAGGACAGCCCTTTGAGACACAGAGTGAGTAGAAAGTATTTGCACTCTGTGTGTGTGTGTGTGTGTGTGTGTGTGTGTGTGTGTGTGTGTGTGTGTGTGTGTGTGTGTGTGTGTGTGTGTGTGTGTCAGGCTAACACGGACTCTGGAGGAGTTCTCTTTGACTTCGAGTCTGAAGCTGAACATTGTTCAACCAAACCTGGTCCTGCAGTCTGCTCAGATATCCACGCGCATACGTGCAATCCAGTTTACATCGCTGGCAGGTTAGCCCCCCCCCCCCCCCCCACACACACACACACACACACACACGTCACACGTAGGCACAGTGGCGTTTGTTGCCATTACGCAGACAAGGCAGTTGCCTAGGGCACCATGAGTTTTTACCCCTTGTAGCACTTTGAGATTCACTGAATGTAAAGTGCGTTATAAATAAAATCCATTATTATTATGAGGGGAGAGGGGGCGACCGCAAGACATGCTTTAAAAGGATCCCAGGCTAGTAAGCCTCATATGGATAAATACTAAGGCTGTTGAAAATAGTTAATTAATGGGATTAAATTAATTGTGTTGATTAATCTGATTAAAAATTTTAACGCAATTAACTCATGTGCAAACTCACTCAACCCACTGAGCATTTTTTTCATTGAAAGAAATGGGTAGAGCACGGTTTTACGGATACATATAGCTGTGTGTCTCCCTGTAACCAGAGCCATAGAGTATAGCTGGAGGATCTACAAGCATCAGGGGCTTGTAGATCACCCATTTTGATACATATTTTAAAGATAAATGGTTATTTTTTTCACAGATTCTGTTTCTTTTTTAAAAACATGCATATTTTGGACATAGTTCAAATGGTGATTAATCATGATTAAATTAATTTTGAAGCTGTGATTAATTTGATTAAAATTTTTAATCATTCAACAACCCTAATAAATACATTGTACTAATCCTCTATAACAAGAATTGGAGATTTAAAACACATATAATATGTTATTCAGTTTAAAAATAGCTCATGATTTTATCCCTTAGGGGGCACCATTTTACAGGATCTTGCCTAGGGCTCCAAATTGCTTAGAAATGCCACTGCATAGGCCATAACAATTTATTTGAACATATGCTGTATGTGTATGTGTATGTGTATGTGTGCGTGGGCGTGGGCGTGGGCGTGTGCGTGCGCGCGCGCGCGTGTGTGTGTGTGTGTGTGTGTGTGTGTGTACTGTAGGTACTACTAACAGTTTTGTGGCTGACAGAATCCATATGAACAGCAGTGCATCAAACGTTCCCATAGAAACCGGAGTAGCGTCTGACATCATCGTGTTCCTGAAGTTTCATCCTGGTAGGGTTTCAGAATACGTGCCTTTTTGTTTCCAGACTATTAGTCACTGCCCTGTTCAGTCCTGGTCTAACTCTGCTTATTATTATTGGATGCATCATGCTGGTCCCTATCACACCCGCTCTAGTGACTTTTTAACTCTAAAGGTTCCTTTTGCGAATACAAAATGGGGTAAGGCAGCCTTTTCTGTTAGTGCTTCAGCTGACTGGAACAAACTGCGCAAATCCTTAAAACTTAGGTCACTGCCTTCTGTGGGTAGCCTATGTTTTGGGAAATAATTTCCAGCATTTCAGTTCATTGTAACTGTTTTAATTAATTGTATTTTTCATATATATTTTTTTTCATATCTTTATTTTTTCTATTCTTTATATTCTCAGTGATATGTCGATGATGTACATGATGTATTACTTTGAAAATGAGGGCTTGCTCTCAATTGTATTTGCGAATTTAAATAAAGGTTATGATGATGATGACTGAAATAGAAAGGTTTTTGCCTCACTCAAGCTTCACCGAAGCTAAACACAGCGTTTATCAAAGCTAGAAACAGCTAAATCCAGGCTCTGGTGATCATTAATCTCTCTTTCCCTCTCTGTGCGTCTGTCTCTCTCTAGAGGGCCGTTCTCAACAGAATTCCTCAGTAGGCATCGTTCTGTATCAGAACGACAACTTCTTCCCGTCTACACAGTACAGAACCCTGAAGAATCTGTCCAGTCCAGTGCGGGTCGTGTCTGCCAGTCTCAGCCAGCAGAACCGGATGGTCCCTGAACAGGTCCAGGTGCTCATCAGAAACACCAGTCGAATGAACGGAAAGGTGATATGCACGTAAACCTTAATAATAATTTGGACCAGTATAGCTAGCTTTTCTATTAAAGGACGCCTCTAGACCACTCACTGAAAACTCACACTGAGGCAGCGCTTGGGTCTAGAGGGGGCAGAGCCCACCCAAACATGCATCCTGTCCACCCAATGAAAGGTAATACCAGTGGTTTTCAACCAGTGGTTTGGGGACCACCAGTGGTCCTTGAGAGAGTTCCAGGTGGTCCCCAGGCTAAATGATGGGAAGTTGGTTAACCAGATGTAACTCTTTGAGAGCGTAAAAATGAAACCAAATGGACCCTTGTGGGTCAATTTGATTTTATTTTTACATTCTCAAGAGTTACAATATTCATCATCTGAATTAGCCCAAGTCTACACAACTACAGAATGTAGAGATTAAAGATTAAAGAGATTAATGGTCATTTTGATCTGTATGTTGCCTGTTTTTTTCTCCCCCAAATCCAGCCTGGTATTGTGGACAAAAGCAAAAGACATCTTTATTCTTGGGGTCTGTGGGGCTAAAATGTCATCAAATGGTGGTGTTGCCCACCCTGCCATTCTTCCAGCCCACCCTAGTACGGCTGGCTAAATCCGGCCCTGCACTGAGGCGGATTGATTCTGTTTGATTCGACAACGCCCTGTTTTCTTTTGACATTCAATACACATTTAGTACTTCTACACCTACAAGTATTTCTATTCTTAGAAGTACTGAATGCGATGTGTTGCAGGTCCGTCCCGGCCCCTGAATCACTGTGTGTGTTCTGTTCCATAGGTCCATCCAGACCCGTCTCTGTATTCTCTCTATGACTATGCGTGTGTGTTCTGGGATTACTCCACTAACGACTGGAGCACTGCTGGTTGTTCTAAGAACCAAACGGCAGACGGTCTGCTCAGGTGTGTCTGCAATCACACCACCAACTTCGCCATTCTCATGGTAATGCTGACATCACACGCCTTATTGTTTGTTCATCCATTGTTTTCTCTCCCCTTTTCAGTTGATGTTTAATTGTTAGTTGGCTGTTTCACACAGAGTACAGTAGAATGCTGCGAGGAAGCGCTAAGCCAAAGCTAGAGATATACAGATGTTTCATAAAATTACAATTCACTAACTATTAACTAATCTATATGTTCATCAATACAATAAAATGAGGAAATAGAGATTATTTTTAAGGCTGGGACTTTAACTGATTAATTGATATTCAGTAATTACAGAAACAATAACGCAATTAAAAATAATTCATTAATGACACATAGTCGATATTTCATCCACGAAGCCCTTTGACAAACTTCAGGTGTACCGATCAAACGGGTGCACGCAATGAGAGAAGTAGCCAATCAGGGTAACCAATAAGGGCCGACATTGGTCCGGAATGATTAACACTATCTAACTCTCACCCTCAACAGGACAAATTGCAGTGTGGACACAGTTTTGACTTGAAGAAACTCATTTACACACTATATACCAACCTGTTTCAATGAACAAAAAGTGCTTCTTGGGTAAAATATTGATATGCAATTAATTTAGATTAATTTATTACAAAACTAGTCCCTATCCTAATTATTTTTGTATATTGGAAAATGAAAATGAAACTTTTTCAAGAAAGATTCCAGGAGAATGCTTAATTCATGAAGTAGATTGACTGTCAATATACTGTAGGACGGGCTAGCGCTTCTCAAAAGAATGTCACATATGATGTGTCGACAAGGCGTGATCAGGAACTGAATCTAAATTAGCTGTATATATCTGAAGCTGAATAAATCCTATGTTTGTGATCTTCTCAACAGTCCTACAGGATGAAGTATAAATATGCAGAAGCTCTGAATGACATCACCTACATAGGTCTGGCTTTCTCCATCGCTGGCTTAACTATAACAGTTATTCATCAGATTTACAACAGGTAAAACAACGTCTGTACATCCATTGTATTACATTATCACCATTGTCATCATCATGATCATCATCATAATAGTAGTAGTAGTAGTAGTAGTAGTAGTAGTAGTAGTAGTAGTAGTAGTAGTAGTAGTAGTAGCAGTACAGGCGAAGCAACTGGAGTTGCTTTTACGTTATGTTCTTAAATTACACCAGGGGCGGATCTAGGCATGGGCATGGGGGGGCAATGCCCCCCTAAATACCCAGTCTGCCCCCCCAAACACGATGCCATGCAAAACAACCCAAGATATTTCAAATTAAAGTGCTTATATGTACAATGATTTGAAACACTACTACTGCTACTAACTACAATTTTGGCACCACTAAACCAACAGCATTTCATCATTGAAAACAGAAAACTCTCTGAGTCAGACCTTTAGCTTTATGCATGCTGCGTGTCTGTTGCAACTTCAACAGCAACTGATGTTATTATTGATGCTTTACTTGACTAATAAAAGTACTGTAACCGAAAATGGTATGGGTGCGACTTCATCGCCCGTGGCGCGAAGCGACACGGGCAATGAAGTCACCCCCATACCAATTTTCTCTTGCCCCTCTAACATGTTCTCTTGTCCCCCCAAATGGGACATGTTAAATCCGCCCCGAATTACACATACCTATCTCATTCAAAACACATTTTTATGTTGTCATTTGAATTTTGAAAAGGGAAAAAATAATGTTAAATAGTTTTAAATAATGTGTCATTATTAATCGTGTCTGTCAGGAAACGTAAAAAGACCAGTACCACCATTGTCATCGTCAGCATTTGTGTCAGCATGCTCATCTTCATCATCGTCTTCCTCGCTGGAGTCAACAACAGCAGCAGACAAAACGACCTGCCGGTACAACAAACACACCTCTGCGCGCGAAACACTCACACCACGCACACACAACCTAAGGGAGAAACAATTGTGATCTGCAACTGCTGAAACATATTGGAGGGAATGATTTCAACAATACATGCAATGACTTGGTTGAATATTTTAATAGAATCGAGCATTTCCCATGTGTCAGTGTATCACTGGCATTGGGGGGAAAGCCCCAATGCCAATTGTTTCTGGGCTATGGGAGGCCCCGAGCACACCAATGGAACAGCGCATTCAGTGTTGCTAAGATTGCCACACCCACTCACAACCACAATCACGAGTCAGGACCCACACCCTGAGGCGATGGGATCATCGAACAGGAACAGAACGGAACAGAACAGAACAACATGCTAGGTATAGCAGCAGCGTAAAGAGACAGTGATCTTTCCAAAACTCAGTGTTATGAAAAATGCCTCCTACAACTGTTTTTGACAACTTATATCACTGCTGGACTTCAGGATGCAGGATGGCATATAGGATTATTGATGTTCTTGATATAGAAACTCATAATAAACATAAAAAACAGGGAGATAACACGATGCTTAATGGAGGAGCCCCGCTCCTCCACTACTACTACAGTTGGGCGATATACCATTTATCGTTTGATACGGTATAATTATATCACCAGGGTTTCATCCTCTACACCGGCTACACTGTTTCAGCTGACATGAGAGCGTTGGGTGCTGTGATTATAGCAGTAGAGAAAGGCAGCTTCAAATAATGCTAGTTTTCATGATCCATCTGTGTGATTTATCCATCCATCTTGTGTGCAACTGTCTGTCCACGGTAAACTAACCTCAGTGTATCCTCATGCTAATAATGTGAACGGCTACTGGGTTGATACAGTAGTAGGTAATCTATAGAAACATTTCAGCACCACAGACAGCTCCCTGTGCTTTTCTATAGAAACACTTCAGCACCACAGACAGCTCCCTGTGCTGTTCTATGTTATATAGAAACACTTCAGCACCACAGACAGCTCCCTGTGCTGTTCTATGTTATATAGAAACACTTCAGCACCACAGACAGCTCCCTGTGCTGTTCTATGTTATATAGAAACACTTCAGCACCACAGACAGCTCCCTGTGCTTATATGATACTGTAGATTAGACTGCAGCACATACAATGGCTGGTCTGCCGTGACATCACAACACTACAGTAAGCACAGAGGGACAAGTTAGGCAAAATCCAAATATGACTGACAATACATTACACAAGGGAAAGGTGCCTCTTATGGCGATAGAGTGCAACAGCTGTCTCTGATCGACGAAATTTAATAATGTCAATGCAGGGCCACGTTATTATTAATTAGACCGTAAAACCGGAAACCGTGGTATTTTGATCATAGTAAACCTGGGTTTTAAAAAAACGTCCAACCTTAACTACTACTACAAATGTTGCTGCGATATACCACAATAGTGTCTTCCCTGCTACTTCAAAGTTGGTGGTTCGATCCCTGGCTGCGTCATACCAACGACTGTAAACATGGGACCCAAACATGATGAACAAAAATTCACTGTGATAACACAACTAATCGTCCGACTTTGACATATAATGACCACTTCAGGTGAAGGTGAACGACACCAAGCAGAACGTCATCATGGGGTCAGACGTGCACGTGGAGCGTGACCACGGCTCGTGCACGGCCGTGGCGGCGCTGCTGCAGTTCTTCCTGCTGGCTACCTTCGTCTGGAACTCGGTTTACGCCACGCAACTCCTCATCCTCATTGTCAGGCATCAGACCCGCCTGCCTCCACACTCCATTGAAGTGTCTGTTGTTACTGGCTGGGGTAAACGCACACACACGTATGCATGTACTACTACTCACGCATGTGCGCGCGCACGCATACACACACACACACACGCCCACAATGTTAGTGAACTTTTGTGATGTGGACCTTGTAATTTAATTACAACATCGTACTGTGGCTGTGTACACCATAGTTTGAGCTGTGTGTGTGTGTGTGTGTGTGTGTGTGTGTGTGTGTGTGTGTGTGTGTGTGTGTGTGTGTGTGTGTGTGTGTGTGTGTGTGTGTGTGTGTGTGTGTGTGTGTGCCTCTAGGTATCCCTGCTGTCATGGTGTCAGTCTCTCTAGCTGTGTGTTACAGACCCAGTAACCCCCTAGGTTTCAGGCGAGAGGACTTGTAGGTCAATTCTCTTTCATTCATTCTAATGAGATGTTTACGGTCAAGTACAGAGACATTCCCTCCTTACTCCCCCTTCATTCTCTCTCTCTCTCTCTCTCTCTCTCTCTCTCTCTCTCTCTCTCTCTCTCTCTCTCTCTCTCTCTCTCTCTCTCTCTCTCTCTCTAGTTGTTGGCTCGCTGCGACGTATGACAACGCTGGGCGGTTTGACTTTGGAAAGCCCATGTTCTGGGGCTTCCTCCTCCCTGTAGGTATGGTGTTGGTGTACAACACAGTGGTCTTCCTGTACTTCATCTACATCACCTGTAAGAAACACCCCAACCTCACCAGGTACACTATAGTATTGTTATTACTAATTATCAACTATTTTGAAGGTATTACTATGGTGCTGTATCATGTTGTAGGAGAGGTAGTTGGGGTTCTTACTAGTAGTGACATAATACTGTTATTTCTTTTTTGCTTAGGGCAAATGAAATGTAGATAATATAAGCACCTGTAGCACAGATGCTTACAGTATTGTTCCCCAGATTCTCTACCATTCAGTACAGAGAATGTAATTCTCAATCATTTTCATGTCAAGGCCATAATTTGTGAAACATACTGTACTGTATAAGTGGAAGTGGAAGTATAATATTCCTCCTTTTAATGGGGCGGGGGTCACGGACCCCTGGACATCCCCAGTGGTAACGTTATGTTTGTTTGGGTGTTTTGCAGTACAAGGAGTAACTCTCTGAAGAAGAAGTTGCTGAGTAGCCTGTCGCTGGCTGTTATACTGGGAGTATCCTGGATACTGGGATACCTGATGCTTGTTAGCAAGGGAACCAGTCGCTTCATCTTCAACATCCTCTTCTGTATCTTTACAACAACACAGGTATGGGAATGCTTTACAACAGAGAGAGAGAGAGAGAGAGAGAGAGAGAGAGAGAGAGAGAGAGAGAGAGAGAGAGAGAGAGAGAGAGAGAGAGAGAGAGAGAGAGAGAGAGAGAGAGAGAGAGAGAGAGAGAGAGAGAGATGGTAAGCTGTGTGGGAAGCATTGATTGCTTGTTACGACATTACATGAAAGCAGCACAAATGACACACTGAAGCATTAAACTTGTTCACAACAATGCTCACCCTTTTCAATTCAGCAGAATTCAGGACAAATATACTCTTCTATTTAAGAAGTGTCAAAGTTGTGGCCGTTTCACATTTTGTGGGAGAATTGTGGCTAAATTAATGTCTTCCATTATTTGTGCTGAATCTGTGTTGCACATGGTTTGTTGAACTCCCTCTGGTGTTGCGGGATTGAAATTCCTTGACATTAACGATGCATGATGCTGGTAGTGGGTTGATGTTGTACAACTTGTATGTACAGTATGACTTGATGATGAATTGAGTACAGTACGTGTTTTATCCTTTTAGCTTTGTTAGCTGTACCGCCATACTGTTTTCAGGCTTACTACAAAGTAACCAATCACTCACGTGTTGTTTCTCTCTCTCTCTCTCTCTCTCTCTCTCTCTCTCTCTCTCTCTCTCTCTCTCCAAAAGAGAGAGTGCAAAAAATGTCAGTTGCTGAATTTTGTGGTGGGTCAAGCTAAGCTCGCCATTTATAAAAGTAGGAAGAGCCAGTTGCCATCTCAGGGGGTGGAACGGAGAGAGGAGCTGTTGCCTCTCTTCAAAGCTTTAGTGAAAGCGAGGATTAGAGTGGACTTCAAGTTTTATTCACGTATGAGTAATATTGATGAATTTGTTTCTCAGTGGTGCTTCAATGAGGTTCTCTGTTCTGTTGTGGAGGATCAGTTGGTTTTTAGTCTGGTACTTTTGCAATGCATGGAATATGGATCTTTGATATTTATTTTGGTTAATTGGTTTTAAGGTTGTAATTATGTTTTAGAAAATAAAGACTTTATAAAAGTCAAAAGTCTCTCTCTCTCTCTCTCTCTCTCTCTCTCTCTCTCTCTCTCTCTCTCTCTCTCTCTCTCTCTCTCTCTCTCTCTCTCTCTCTCTCTCTCTCTCTCTCTCTCTCTAGGGCTTTCAGATATTCATCATGTTCACAGTCAGAACATCGTTCTTCAGGAGCTCCATGTTTCGGTATGTTTGAGCTGAAGGACTCACATGGTCCGTGGGATCAGGGCATCGACAGAGATGTACGTCATTCTCCATCATTCAGTCGGCAAAATGAGGAACGGAAAACACTGCTGCTGAGATACCCTATGAGTGACAGGAGATAATCTATAGTCTTTTGCTGGCGAGTGACACTGTCAATACCTTTAAAATTTGCTGATTAAAAGGATCCCTGCCTAATAAGACAATTATGCCATAAAACAGTATACTTGCCTTCTACAACTAAATATGCAGATAAAAACACCTTTAATACTTTATTTCTTTCATAAATAGAGAATCCTTCACTCAATACAGGAAGTGCTCCTGTCGCAGTATGATGAGGTCATATGAGCATATGCATTCTGTATATTCCATAGACAAGGGCATATGACATCATCATTCTTCAACAGGAGCAGTTCCTGTTGAGTGAAATATTCTCTATTTATGAAAGAAATAAGACGCCAATGGTGTTTTTATTTGTTTATTTTATTTCTATAAGGCATATATATTGTTTTAATCGATGTTTGTCTTATTAGTCAAGGATCCTTTTAAAGCCCAAACTAATTTTGGACGTAATACATAAACATGTCGTCAACAGATGGATTATACTTGGCTTTAGTATGTACAACATTTTCCACCTTTTGTAGAGGATGTCATTCCATCATGTTTGATGCTATCAGAGCGTGTGTGTCTCTGTGTGTGTGTGTGTGTGTGTGTGTGTGTGTGTGTGTGTGTGTGTGTGTGTGTGTGTGTGTGTGTGTGTGTGTGTGTGTGTGTGTGTGTGTGTGTGTGTGCGTGTTATAACCACCGCGTCTCTCCTCTTCGGAGCAATCCTTAGCAATCTAAAGGGAACTCCATTTTGCAGCACTGGTTTATTTTATTAACAAAAAATGATTCAAACATAAAAAACGTGATCGGCCAGGGTTATAACTACGTATCAACTGTCCATGTCAAAAAACAAACTTTGCTAATCAAAATGACTTAACATCATTGATGATGTCACTCAGAGGTTGCAAAATTAACCAATCAGATTCTACTACTGTACCCTACTGTATTGCCAGCAGAGCTACTGTCTTCCATGTAGCATCTTGTTACTAAGCTAACGTTTTTAGAGTGCATAGTCGCTCCATACTTGACTAGACAGTAGACACACGCAGATGCAGACATGCACACGCAGGCGGAGACGCACACAGGTGCAGGCGTGCACACGCAGACGCGCCCGCGGATGTATGCATATGCATGCAGATGCATGCAGACACACGCAGACGCACACAGATACAGACGCACGCTGATGTCGGCATGCGCGTCTGTGTGCGTCTGTATCTTTGTGCATCTGCGTGCCTGTCTGAGTGCGTGTCTGAGTGCGCGTCTGAGTGCACATCTGCGCGCGTGTCTGTGTGCGTCTGCGTGCATTACCAAATGGACCCGTCCATTTGGTAAGGGGGGTAAGGGGGATCCCCCTTCAGTTAAAGGAACAATCCCCTAGATAGAACAATAATAATAATAATAATAATAATAGTAATAGGGTTGCAGTGTGTCTGCACACACACACACACATGCCATCGTCATCAAGGAGTGAAGTATTTTGTTGCGTTTTGCTATTTTTTTTTGTTTAAATGTGTGATTGCTGTTGCTTTGAGTGCTTCCATGACTTGGACATGATTGTGCTCTCCTTGCAGGTGTGTACGCCAAGGCTCAAGGACGTCAAGAAGACCAATGGCTTTGAAGGAAGTCACGACCAAGCGCCGTCAAGTAGACAAAAACGCTTTGTAGGACAGTTAGACCGCACCGTTGAGGGGTTGGCATGGCATCAGAGAACGGGGTTCTCTAATGCCATGCCAGTTTTAATTTGTTTTAAGTAAATATTTCACCATTGTTTTACTACCAACTCCTACCTTACCAACCGTGTTTGTAGACAACACAGTTTCAGTTTAATATTAATATTGTGTATGAATATCATGTTTTATTTGCACCCTGAACACCTGTTTGAACAATATCAAAGAAGCCTATTGTTAAGTGTCTTCCACTTCCACAGTACATATTATAATTTTAGCCATGCTGTTACATCGGACTTGCCTTAAGTCAGCAGGACATTTTATAATCAGTCCTGAGGTCAACCATGGGCGGATGTAACATTTTCCAATGGGGGAAGGAAAAAATGGTATGGGGTGACTTCAACGCCCCATACCATTTTCGGTTACAGGACCTTTATTAAGCAATTAAAACATCAATTATAATATCAGTTGTTGCTGAAGTTGCAACAGACACACAGCATGCATAAAGCTAAAGGTCTGACTCAGAGAGTTTTCTGTTTTCAATGATGAAATGCTGTTGGTTTAGTGGTGCCACAGCTGTATTCATTCAAGAAAGTCCTTTGAACACCTGTCTTTGTTATGTCAACACCTTATTGTCTCACCAAATGTACCATCTTGCAATCACCAGGGGCCAGAAAGCTCAAAGGGGCTTTCTCTAACCGTCCCCAGAAAGGTGACAACAGAATAATTAGCACATATTGTAGAATGACTCTGGTGAAATATACTACTTATTATGTCATGTAGATTATGAATATATGATTATTTACGAGACGGCAGTAGCAGTGTTTCAAATCATTTAAGCACTTTAATTTGAAATATCTTGGGTTGTTTTGCCTGCCATCATGTCTGGTGGGGCAGACTGGGCATTTAGGGGGGCATTGCCCCCCCCATGCCCATGTCTAGATCGGCTCCTGAGGTCAGCAATAACAATGTTTGACCCCGGGAGTACAGTTGCACAGCACAGGTTCAATATCAAGTGCCAGGTGGTGGAAGTCTGGTGCAACACGCAGGTCCGGGACCTGGTGCGACGCAGGAGGAACCCAGAGAGGAGTGGACCCTAAGAGCCTACTAGTCCTTCCACAAGCCAGATCGATGCCATCCTCACGCATCAGGATGTTCTGAGATAGAATCGCAAGGATATTCATCCTTCCATCCTTAATTTATTTTTCAACAAATAAATAAAGAATACATTTTGTATAAGTATAGGTGGCATTATAAATTGCCTGTCGTATGCAACTCTATTATGTAAATTAAATAAAGGATTTCAATATCCAAGTTAACCGTAACCTTTTCGTTTTCTGCCACGACTTTTAATTGCCCGACTTTAAATTATCTGCCACACCTTTTACTTACCTACTGCGGCGTTTAATCATTTACCCGAGCTCCACCTCCTTCCACCTCTGCTGCTAGGTTTAAAGAGGTGTTGCAATAACCTTTTATTGATCTGCTCGCGGCTTGTACTGCTGCAACATTTTATTGATGGTGCTGTGATCCTTCAGTTATCTGCCGCGCCTTTTATTTATCTGCCGGTGAGGTTCAGGCATAGTTGCCAGTAGAGCTTTTACCATGCGACTTCACTGAAACTTCAAACAGTGATGTATACTGGTAGGGGCGTTTTTACCATTAGGCAGACTAGGCAGTTGCCTAGGCTGCCATGAGGGGAGACGGGGTGACCATGAGGGGAGGGGGGCGACCACCAGACATGCTTTAAAAGGATCCCAGGCTAATAAGCCTCATATGGATCTTAAGATGTTCTTAAGAGGAAATTTGTTCTTAGGCACACTTAAGAAGTTTTTAAGAACATTTTGGGATACCTCAATGCTTTCTAAGCTGTGATTTGTTTGTAGTTAACAACAAAATCTACACACACTGAGGAGGACTCTTAGGGTGGATTTTTTGTTCTTAAATGCAATCTGAAAAGAAAGGTGAAAACAGCGCCCTCTACAAGATGTGTAAAGTCTGGTGTGGGGACCTCAGGGGGGGTGCACCCCCTCTGGTGGGCTAATCTGGGCCAGATGTTAAATGAGTGTTCTGTCGGCTGTGCATCATTTATGCTATACTGTAATCGTGGTGGTGTTAAGGGCTTGCATTTCAAGTATTTGCATGTGCCTGGCCCCAACGTGAAAAGTCAGTATCTCTGTGCTGTCTGTGGTGTGCCAGCCTGGGCCAAACTCTACAAAAAATGTCCGGAACCATTTTTTGCAATCTAATACTCAAAAAAGCACAAAATAGACAGCAGGTTTACAAGTAAAACAAATTCTCAGATAGCTGCCATTTTTGAAATATGCAAAATAGATCTTTTTTCTGCCACACCCATTCATAAAGAAAAGCACCACAACGTGTTTCAAATTGTCAAAAAATGAATCAATTTATGAATAAAACGTTTTCATTCATGAATCATCTGGTTCAAAAGTTCTAGAACACCTTTTTCAGGTGATGGACTGGTGGGCGTATTAGATTTGGCCACTATGATGACCTGGAGTATTGCTGGCTCAGGCATGGATTACACCAGGGGTCAGCAACCTGCGGCTCAGGAGCCGCATGCGGCTCTAGAACACAGCCCTAGTGGCTCAGTGGCTGTAGCATTATTACATACACACTAGGGTGATCCACACCAAAATAATATAAACATTTCAGTCACCCAAAACGCGTTGCGCTGTCTGACAGTTGCCAGTTAAAGTAGCACTTGGCCATGTCAAAAAAGCCCAGCAGTTATCAGAGGTGGAGCTTTCAATCTGAACCACCCATTTTCAAAGGTTTACTAAGTTTACTATGTCATTAATATACCTTAGAGATGTTGTGTGGACTAGAAATGGAGTTCTGTAAAACTCCTTTATTTTTTTTTAGAAACATTTCTGAACAAAGGTTGTGTTTCACCATGTTAATGATTTTTCTTTGAGGACCTTTTTTTTCTGAGAGTGTGCAAATGGAACCAAATGGACCCGCCAGGGTCCATTTGGTTCACATTTGCACACTCTCAGGAAAAAAATAATAAAATGCGGCTCCAGACAGATTTTGAATTTAATTTTGGGTCGAAAATGGCTCTTTCAACATCTTGGGTTGCCGGTTCAGCCATGGATTACACAAACATGAGTATTCTGGACATCTGGACACCTCAGAAAATATGTAGCGGTGTAACAGTGTAGAACTTTATTCTGTCTCTATTATGCAATTGAAGGAGTATTTTGAAAACAAAGTTTCAACTTCAGTTCAATGTCACATCACAGGCTGCACAGGTGTGTATGAGAGGCTGAAATTCCAAACATTTATACATCTATACATTTGAACAAAGCATGACTTAACACAAGAATGTGTCCGTAACCTCTATTAATCTGTAAAAGTGTCACAATGTTTTATACCACACTGTATTTTTATAGCGGGTGTATAACTCTGTTATATGGATGTTGTTATAGTTTATGATCCCTGTGATGCTACCGGGCACTTTTATTCCCACAGAATAATCCATGAGGGCTACCCTACCTTATATGACACTTACTTGCTATTGAGCAATCTGATTGGCCCGATTGATTGCCTTGTGTTGTTATTGGTATTAACCGGACATCCCATCCTTATCCATCCTGTTTTCTGTGTCCTCAGTGCAGTCTGCATGAACAGAGGACACAAGCAGTCTCCCACTTTGTTGCACAGCTAAGGACAGGCAACACAGACTACACCATGAAGATCCTTTGGATGTCCATTGTCTTCACAATGGGTAAGAATAAAAATATATATATATTATTGCTGCAGCTGTCACTGTGACTGTGTTGATTGTCTAGAGTCTAGTAATAAAAAAAAAAAAAACCCCACTGTGAACTTAAAAAAAAAAAAATGTTATAAGCCATGTTATAATAGCCATGTTATAATGCCCTTCAAA